>SSOS01000003.1:3688814-4078082 GCA_004849945.1 Aspergillus ochraceus
CGCATTCTTGTGGACCAGACATGTAACAGGTATATTTTGGTTTCGCACCTATTTGTTCGCTGTGGAGATTTTTGTGGAATCTAGTGCCGATCAGCACATCTGGTTCTTCTAGAAGAATCATGTATTCTGGCTCATGGAAACAGGCCCTTTCGATATACCGGACTAGGGATGTTTTCCAAGTTAGCATTATATCGTACAAGAAGAAGGGGTCTAATAGCGCAGACGCTGCTTTAAAGGGATATCTTACTAAATCAGGCTGAGTCGTATAGATATGCTATACCGAGTGGCCCCCAAACCCAACATACCCAAAGCCTAGGCAACCAACTGACCGTCACTCTATCATACTCTATCGTTGACTAGTGGGATACCCATACTTTGAACAAGCCTCATTGTTAGACTTTTTCCATTAGGACCAGAAAAAAGGGCGAAAATGCTTGACATAAATGTCGTCACTCTCGAAGGAACAATGAGCACTTATCACCTTCCTGGGCGTGTGATTAGTCTTACTGCTATCCAGAACCACCAAGAATGCATCTTTATACAGCACTCCCTATCATCCTTGCCTCGCTTCCGGCTTTATTGGTGCCGTGAGCCTCGTGGACAGATGCGATCAGTACCGAATTCTTCCCTACAGCGACGAGCACGGCTGGGTCCTCCAGGCCACATGCCCTGGACATAGCTATACTGGATACTCTGCGTTGCCATTTGGTTAGTATCTGATCAATAATGATGGCACGATCGTGCCGCAGGCGCAGTAAGTAACCCAATGACCTGATTTTCTGACTTGATAGAAACGATCGGATTGGTTCAATTACTATACTACTCAAACCTACTATGGAGAATGTCTGACATTCTATCTACAGTGGTGGTCTCTCGTCAACTTGCCGCAATGGCTGTACAATTTCGACCGTCATCCCTGAAGTGGGATGCATTGATGATCCTAACCCTGATGGGGTAACCCAGTCACATTTGGATCTGAGTAAGTTTCTCTCGATCATTTGAGGTACCCGTGCACAGGTACTAATGCAAGGGCTTTATAGCTCCTACTGTGTCGAATAATGATGGAGTTTTGGAATGCTTTGGACAGAAGGGATGGACGACCACTGAGGCGCCAGCGGCTACTTCGGTTGTTTAAAGGTGGAGTACCTGGCATTGTTATTCACATCATATCGCAATTGTTATACTGTACATCATATGATCGAGATGTTACATAGGATTTGCGCACCGTAAACTGCTGGTGACTATCTGGTGTCGTGGTGCCATCACTATGAAAAGGAAAATGGCAAGGGGAACTGTAGATTTTCACTAGGTCCACAGCTTCTAGGAGCTCTATACCATTTTAACGGTAGATAGAAGCAGGCTAACCATGGAGCTGCACATTTCCGAGTACTGGGGTCAGACGACATTTGTATTCGTGCCTAGTTGCTTAGGGACATGTGCCAGGATTTCGTTATACAGACACATTCTTTATGTAAAGTTTCCATCCTCCGCCCTAAAGCCACACTCAGCATCTATCATCTACTTCCCTATTCCCTCTTCTCCCTAATATCCACATCATCCAAAACAGCCTCATTCCTCTTCGCAGCCGCAACCCGAATCCTCTTCAACCGCCTCGTATCGACATCGACCTTCCACGTAAAGAACCAAGTGACAAGGTTCATCACAATCGCCATGCCCACAAATCCCATCGCAATGCCAAAAGAAGTCGCATATCGCGGCGCATATCGGGAGTTGAAAAGCTGTGAGCCCACCGCGCCTCCGATCTGACCGTAGCTGTTCGCGAACGCGATGGCAAAGGCAGAGCCTGTTGCGCCTTGGGTGGTTTGTACGCGCCAGGGCCACATCATGGTGTACCTGTTTGTTTGGGTGGATTATGTTAGTGGTTTGGTTCTGGGAAGAAGGCTTGAAGGGGGGGCTTACCATGCACTTGAGAAGCCGGTGGCGATTATGGTAGCTACGTAGACGCCTCCGTTGCTTGGGAAGGTGTAGAGGACGGCGTAACAAGCTTGGATGACGATCATGAATCCCAGAGGAATTGACGGCTGCGGAATGCGACCTGTGTCTGCGAAGATGCCAAAGACAATGGTCAGAACCACTGCGAATACAGCGGAGGGAATGTTGAGCAGTTGGGTTTGAGCAATTGATCTGGCTTCTTATTAGTAGGGTTCGAACTTGAAAAGGACTGGGTCAGCATACGTGAAGCCTAAATTGGCGATGACAGTTGGCTGGTAGAATAGAAGACCTGTTGTGCCGACGGTGAAGAATGCCCAACATAGTAGAAAGAGCCAAATTCGCTTATTCTTCAGGGTAGTGATGAGCTCGCGGAGATCAAAGTTTGATTCGGCAGCTCGTGGCGAGTTACTCGGTAGGCGAGCTTGAATGAATGCTTTTTCTTTCTCGGAGAGCCAGGACGCTGTAGAGGGAACTGGGAAGGAGTTTAGCGTTGATATGGAGAGTGTAGGAAAGGGGCAGTACAGTCTGGTAGAAAGAAGAAGACGAATATCCCAAGCACGACAGTAAAGATACCTTCAGTCAAGATCAACCTAGTATGTGTTAATTTAGCTTCGTCCAAAAAGGTCCTCAAGAGTTATACCATTTCCATCCCGATAGCCCTCTAGCTAGTACCCCATTAAACGCAAATGCAAGAACCCCACTGATTACGGAGCTGAAATTGCCGAGAAGTGTCACAAGAACTATGCGAGGTGCCATTTCGTCTGGACGGTACCAGTAACATAGCTGAAGGAGCATTCCTGGCCATAACCCTGCCTCGAAAAGACCGAGGAAGAATCGCACCGCATATAAGCCCTGTCGGTTAGCGACAGCGGCATGGCAACATAGGACCATACCCCATGAGATCTGCTGAAGTTAGACAATGCGTAGCATGGGCATTGCGTGGTACTCACCATGACTCGAGCCTGCCATACAGACGGTCGCACGCCTTTTAGAAGCAAATTTGATGGTGCTTCAGCAATTATGTAGGGGATCTAAACATGTGAGCTAGGACCTCCGAAGATAGAGTGGTTATCTCTCACATAATACATGGTTGTGACAAGATTATATTGATTGGACGTCATGCTCAGCTCAGTCATGATATTATACGGCGTGTCTTTGTCCATCACTCGAGCGTTAGAGACCTAAGATCGGTCAGCATTCTTCTTACTCATATGGAAGAGGTACTGGGTTGCCCACATTATTTGAGTCAATTGTCTTGACCATGTACATTACCGCTAGCAGAGGGATTAGATGCCAATCCATTCGTCGAAGCAACTTCTTCTCTTCTTCGCTACTCAAGGTTGCTCGAGCTTGCATAAGGTTGGCATCGTAACCGGGAATGTATTCCTCATCATATGCGGGGAGCGACCCGTCCTCGTTGCGACTGACAAGATGTACATTCTGCTTTCCGGGATCAGGGAGCTCATTCGACGAGTGAGCCCGTACGTCCTCGTCGATAGCGGCGGTGCTTGAGATAGCATCTGTCTTCTCAGAGGGAACCAATGTAGTAGACATCACGGAGTGTGTTCGTACTCAGCACTTTATCTGGGTATGCCTGAGCCCAAACCTTTGACACTCGCTTCGATTTTATATAAGAATGTAACAAGTCAAGGAACATCCAGGCGTGGGGTAGATGATTTCGTTATCAGAAGCAATGATTGCGACCAACGAGCTACATTCTTCCTCTGCCCAATGATAATTGGGACAAATGAGGAGGCAAGCATTCTCAATAGTGGCAGAGTGGATGGTCTAGGTGCTACTACGCATATCATTCCCGACCAGGAAGTTTGAAGACAACAGTGGTGGCCGATGAGAAGCGGAGGTGCATCCAGCAATCCTCAACAATAACCTAATAGCCTATCAGAAGTTCCATTTTGTCTGCATTTCATGCCGATAACTTCATCATCCCCGTAACCGATTTCTAATCGCGCTAATGTGGCAGATAACGACAGAGCACGCGATTTTAGGCCGGGTGTCCGACTCCTCGGCCATTGGGGGTAGATCGTCTTATCTAGGTGGTTATAAATTAGCTGCATGATGGTTTGTAAAGACGGGATATAATTAACCGAAGAGAGAGTTAAAGGAACCGTCTTGATTAGCCTACCTCGTCAGCATTGCTTCTCTTCGTGAGGCCGTAGATCAAGTCTTGGCTGTCTGGATGTTTCTAGGGCTTGACCATCAAGTGACTCTTTTAGAATCACGTTTCTGCATGATTCGTGATAGTTTGTCAAGTACTCAATAATCAAGAACACCTTCTAGGTACGACGTATTACAGAATGACTCAAAGAACTGCCAAGAAACCGCCAAGAAACGAGAGTACGAGGTTCCATCCAATCGCAAGATCCTCGTATTCACAGAAAAAACGTGCCAAGTTGGGGATGTCTTGTCTCCTGGCCTTATTATAACCACCATTAAAGTCACTACAAGGTCCTGCAACCCTCAACGCATCGAGCTCATCGCACTCTACAACGCCCAGTAACTCGAAATGGACCTCACCAACATCGAGACAAAAGCTCTCGTGGCATGGGAAAACCACGCGAAAGCATGGGACGAACAGATGGGCGATGACGGAAATGCGTATTTCTCGGCCCTAGAGCTGCCTATTCTCGAGCGGATGGTTCTGAGACATAAGAGCGCCCGTGCACTGGACCTTGCAACGGGCAACGGACTCGTTGCGCGATGGCTTGCAAAAGAAGGTGCTTCGGTTGTGGCGACAGATGCATCCAGACCCATGCTAGAGCGTGCCAGGGCGAGGACAGAAAGTTGGTACCAGGATGGAAGGTTGAGCATTGAACAGAAGATTTCGTTTGAGGCTTTGAATGCTGCGAGTATGGATGCTTGGGAGGAGTTTATATCCCGATATCTAACCCCGGTAACTAGTCATGCTGCAGCCAGTAAGAGCCTTGTTGACAAGTTTTAGACCGAAAAGTTCGATGTCATTACCATGAACATGGGGATCATGGATATTCCAGATCTTAAACCACTTGCCTCTGCTTTGAAGCGCCTCTTGACGCAGGATGGCTGGTAAGTATTACCTATCACATCAAGCACTCGATCCCTAACCTCAACGACTACAGCTTCGTAGCCACGATCCTCCATCCCTTGTTCTTCACCTCTGGCGCAGATCGCCAGATCACTTTCCATGAAAATTCGACGACCGGCCAGCGCGAAGTCACTCGCTCGATTGTACTGAGCAAGTACCTTGACGTTCCACCAGCACGACAACTCCTCTTCTCTGAAGACGAGACTATCCCACCGCCGGTTTGTTCTGGAATCCCACCCAGTTGATACCCTGTGTATTCGAGCCTCTCTCGCTAACAGCAACAGTTTTCCTTCCACCGCCCTCTCCATGAGCTCTTCGCGCCCTTCTTTCAGGAGGGTCTGGTCCTCGACGCACTGGAAGAGACAAACTTCGATGAGTCGTTTGTAGACCATAAGCGAGAGCACTCGTCGAAGAACTTTTTGCAGTTTCCGAAAATTCTGGGATTCAGAATCAGCCGGGCTTCTGTATCCCCTGTTAACTCAGATAGAGTACGGTAGAGTACAGATAAATCATGTTGTTAATGTCTCAAGTTCCTTATTGATAGAGGTTCCATGTCTTTGATACCGGTAAACAGCCATTAAAGAATTATAATATGTCAATAACTGTTATAACAGTGAAGCAAAGTGCCCGAAATTGGCATACACATTAATTGTTACAGATATGGGACGATCATGTGTTCAAGTGTAATAATTTCCAGAATCAATTGAACTGTCCTGCTCAGTGTCGCAAGAACCGCTAAAATAACCCCCGGCTAGTACTCATCCCCTCTCTTAACATCTTGAAATTCATACTGCCCAGGCCCAACTTCCTTAACTACCTTGCTGTATGGCAAGATCACTGTCGCTCTACTATTTGGCGGAACTTGAGCCTTCAACCTCAACCGGCCCTGTTGATTAAGCCACCATTGCGAGCGGACCTCTCCATAGGGACTAAGATATCTTGCTTCGGCATTCGTTATGTTTCCACCAGGCACAGGAGCAACGGCAACACGTTTCCAACCAGGCTCAGCGGGGGCTAGGCCGCCGATGACCTGATGCATCCAGTCAGCGACACACCCGAACGCGTAGTGATTGAAGCTAGTCATCTCGCCCGGGTTGACGCGGCCGTCGGGGAGCAAGCTATCTCAGCGTTCCCAGGTCGTCGCACCACCCTGGACGACCTTGTAGAGCCATGAATTGACCCTCGCTTGCAGGAGCATGCTGTAGAAGTCCTCTGTTGCGTTGTTCGCGGCTAACGCGAATCCGAGAGCTGGCGTACCGGCGAAGCCAGTGCCAACGAGGTGGTCGTTCTCTGCGATTAGCTTTCGTAAGGTAGAAGCTGCTGAGATTTGTTCTCTACCTTTGGCAACGAGTCCGAACTGGAGGCCTAGCGCGTATGCGGTTGGAGTCTGGTTGGCTATCGTTCCATTGGACATCCATGACGATCAGAAGGCGTTGATTAGGCTTCGATGATGCTTGGTATATGATGCAGCCGCTTCTTGGCTGTCTAGTGCAAGGGACTTATTGGCGATATATTCGGTCATCCGAGCCAGATAGGCGTCTGCAACTAAGTATTTGTTTGTCGTTGCATCGCCAGGGTCATCGGCAGGGGCTTTTGGATCCAACCAGTCTCCGAACTGGTAAGTGTTACGTCGCCAGAGCCCTGACTCATCTCGTGGGATTCCAGAATCAATCCATGCGCGCGCCTGTTCATATTGTTCGCGCTACATACCAATATCTCCGTAGGCCAAGTAATGGTTGAAGGGCCCACCTACCGCAACATCACCCCAGATGGCCGAGGGCTTGAACGGGTTCCATGCAGTTCTGTCGATCTCGGCCGGGATGACGGGGACGAAATATGGCACAGCCATCGTGTTCTCGCGCTGCATTTCCGACCGAACGCATGAGCATCTCCCGTCCAGCCAAGTCGCTCATCTCTTTGGGGGCAGTCCGTAGGCAAAGAGACGAAGTTTCCCCTCATGGACCATATAACGTTGTCGTGAAACTTGTTGAGCAGCTCGTTGGAACTTTTTAGCCATCCTGTCCGCTCCATGTCAGTGTGTACGACGATGGCTATGATCGACTTCCCATTCAATGGGGTCCATGATGCCGGCCATCCGTCAACCTGTACGTAGCGGAATCCATGGTATGTGAACCGAGGCTCCCAGGTCTGCGTACCATTTCCATGAAGAACGAGCCAATCGGTTGCGGAGACGCGACGAAGTGGACGTAAAGCCTGCTCGCCGTTATCAAGAATCTCAGCGTGTCGCAGTGTGATATTAGTGCCAGCCGGACCGGCCACGTTTAACTGGACCCAGCCCACTAAACTCTGGCCGAAATCAATAACTGTCTTGTTTGAAGGTGACTTAGAAATCTGCTGGGGTTGTATCTCCTGCGTTCTTTTAACTGGGGGGCCATCCAGGGGGACCAAAGCGCCTTAGAATGCGTCTAGCTCTTTAACTGGCAGCCAGTTGCTGGAATTGAATGACCCCGTAGACCAGCTTTCCAGTCTTGCTTCCAGCCGAGAATCGTATTTTCCGCCGTTGTAGATCTCTGAAAATACTAGAGGACCGGTGTTCGCCTGCAATTGTGTATCCGAGGGAACCTCAACCTTGGTCCCATTGCGAAGAGTGACTACGAGCAGGGCCTGATGACCTAGCGTATCACCGTAGTTGTTGCGATAATTGCCCGCCGCAGTCAGGATACCAGGGTACCAACCCTCGCCAACAACCAAGCCCTATCCCGTTCACACCCCTTTTCACCAGCTCCTTCACGTCGTGCGTGTCGTAAGCATGTCGATAGTTGTAGGATTGCCAGCCCGGTGCAAGCACTTGGTCTCCCACACGTACTCCGTTGATCTCTGCTTCGTACAGTCCTAACGCGGTAATGTAGAGCCTCGCAAAAACGATCTCTTGGTCGATGGCAAATGACCGTCGAAAGTAAATTGGTCGCTTGGGCCCATTAATCTCCGTCTCGCGCTCTGCTGCGATAGGAACCGCATTGCCCCAATCAGAATCGTCCAGAAGCCCGGTCTCGACCTTGACAGTGGTAGACCATGGGGTCGAAGGCTGCCCTGGTTGTCCATGAGATCGAACCCGCCCGCTGGCCTGTTCGGCTGAGTGTAGCGGTTTATCAGGCCATGGCACCAGGACAGAGTCGCTCGATTTGACGGTATACAGCTGCGACGCCTTGAAGCCACGGCTGATTTCCATTTCATAGCCGCTCTGCGTCCAGTTGGACTCCAGACCGTGGTAGCGCCATGAGATCCGTGGTGAGACTTCTCCAATGCCAAGAGCTTCGCGAAGATGCTCGAATGACAGACGGGATATGGAAAGTGCCATAGAGAGTGGTAGGAATGCAACAGGCAAGAGTACACACCCGGCTAAATGCATCGTCTTTATGAAAGTCGCAAAGGCGACCATAGTTGTCCCAGTTAATTCGAGCCTGACTGTTGCCATCCTTTGCAAGAAGCACATCATTCTTTTTATAACCTTTCTCTATGATGCCAAGATATTCCAAGTTCATCTCAATGGTGGCACTTTTTCTTCTATCTTTTGCTTCTCGGTCCAGCGGAATTAGGAATTGTCCTTGAAACGTCATATGGCCCATTCTAAACGTGTGGATGCGCCCTCGGGGCTCTTGAAAGCTTCAATCTGCTCATTATTTTGCTCCCTTTACTCCGGAACGATGAGTTGACACTCTAGCTGCTTCCGCAGACATCTCGGGGAATCATTGTCCGGTCTGGAAACCATTCCCTTTTTCGTTTGGGGACTTCGTTGATTAGTCTCCTTTGGACCATGTATGGACTGCGGGGAAGTGGGTCTGTCAGATCTTTAATATGTTTTGCTTCTCCAGGTTCGAAGCAGAGGGGGTTACCCATCTTGTTTTGAGTCTGGCATGGTCTGAGTAGGTTTGCATTGGGCCCCTGACTGTCTGACAGGCGATGTGGACCTCCATGACCTGCAATTATGCGGGGTTTTGACCGTCCGAGTCCCGCTTTGCAACTTGGCGCTGGTATTCAGGGGCTTGCCACGGTTTCCCCATGGGTGGGCAAGGCATAGGTTGGAAAGATGTCAGTTGCTTGACGGAGAAACTTTTCAGAATTCTTCCCTTCAAGAGAAAAGGGAGGCTAGCAATATCACGTGTTAATGTTGAGCCCTTCATCTCACTGAAAACGGCAGTGTAACATAAGAAATGTAATCTGAATTAGAAATTCTTATTGAGAACAGTTTTGTTCTGACAAAAGGTGGTCCAAAAGAAATGCGTACGCTTAAAAAGAATTCTGTATACCACATCTGGTTGAGAGACCTATGTTTCATTTTGCTTTCCAGTTCTAAATTCTTGGTATCGGTATCGAAGGTCGCGAAATAGTCCTTAAATAGTTCACTTGAGCTAGAAACTAGAACATTGTGCCAGTGCACAGTATAGAAGGACTGTCTAAGTCGACTCTTCAATATGCGGATACATCTGTCCCCATTCCGGCCACGACGCCAGCTCCGAATCTAGGTCAAAGAGTTCGGATCCAATGAACTCGGGATAGAAGAGAGCGACACCAAGTGGCAGTGGCTGTTGATCAGTGACTGTGCCATCGCGACAAAAGCTGTTTAACTCAGCGTCAATGGTCGCTGCTTGCCGAACGTTCGGTCGCAGTTTCACCAATTGGGCTGAGACAATATCGCCCAGCATGTATGCAGTGTGGCATGGAAGACCAATTGATTTGAGCCAATTGATGAGCTTGAAGACGTGGTTATCAAGACTATCGATGTTGTGATAAACCGCCTGAAGATGTGACTCATAGGTATGAACAAGGCGAGAAAGCGTCAGTGCGGAAAATGTCACGATGTGGTATATTTGATCTGTTAGATGACGGGTTCGTTCGTCGGTTGTGTCGATGGCAAGGTTGATAATAGTTGTTGAATGACTGATCATCTCTGTGACCGTGGAGCTAGCCATCGCGGTCTGGGCTGACTTGAGAGAATTGCTGTAGGCAAGAAGATGGGCGAAATGAAAGCCCATTTGGAGAAATTGGGATCGAGGCTGGGCTTGACACACGTAATTAGCCTATACACTTCAGGACTTCATTGTGCGGGTGTGTACCAAATAACACATGCCATTCGTGTTGCCAGTTCTGCAAGACACGTTTTACCTCGGGTAAGTCGATTTGAGATCTGGAGCACTGTTTATAGATAATCCAATATAGCTTCACTTCAGCCACCATTCTGGCCTCGTAGTTGGTGACACTATCAGATTCAATAAATCGGGTACAATGGCTGATTTGAGCTTCACTGAGCATGGCCTGCCGACGCGTTCCGACACAGTATCTATCTGCAAATTAGCTCGCGCCGGTGACCCATAATTAGTAAACGCACTGGAGATGGGCTAGGCAGAGATGGTTCCACAAACACCAAGAATCAAGGTGACAACGTGCGGTAGGAAGGGATGAACCTGATCGAAATACTTCCGTAAAGTCGGGGCTTATCAATGCTTGCTGTAGAGCATATCCTGTCAGAAGCCAACTGTCAAGGCTCAAGGGCACCTGGCCAATTGTCGTAGACCATAAGCTCAGAATGAGGACAGCTTGAAAGAAAGCATTTGCTTGGGGCACCACAAGTAGCGAAGACGTAATAAGACCTTTTGCTTCCCTGAATAACTGGGGCGCAAGTCGATCTGCAAGGTCTTGGGTGGTATGGCGGACTGCAATAAGAAGGACACTGCATAGAAGGACTGGAGATCTTCTGATCCGCGCTAGCAGAGACTCAGTCGTTACGTCTTCTGGGAACTTGACCCATCGACCATAATGAAGGTGAAATCTGGGAGGTTTAGCTGGAGGTGTGTAATTGTATCACTTATCGAAGGAGCTTACAACTGTACTAAAGAGTGGGCAGTCGGCAATGTCACGAGCCCCGACGAGATGACATCTGGAGATAAACCCACATGGGAGTCATTCTGGTCAGGTGAATGCACACCAGCATCCATGGCAGCATCTCGAATCAAAAGCACGGGGGCTGGGTTCTGCTCAGTCGAGCTAGCGAATTCTGTGGCTTTCCCTGCAGACGGCTCATTATTCCAGCAACTAGTCAAAGCATCAAGCCTGGAATCTAGCCGGCCTACCAAGCTCTCGACGGTTCTCTCGAGCCTTTCGAGCCTGTTCGAAAGATTGTCAGCTCTTCCTGAAACCAAGTCTATTCGGTAATTTGAACAGACCTATCGTCTGTAGAGCGCTGCTGTCTGAGCCCGTTGCCGTCACTCTTGTCAGAAGAAGCATGAGTGCACTGTGTTGAACTCTCAACAGGGGAGATCGGACGATACGTCGTCACAGATTCATGTTGTAAAGAGCAGGACTGGGACAACGTGATGCAGCGCAGACAGCCGTTCTTGGCGCCATCGGACGAAGCATAACATCGCGTCTTATATTTCCGGCATAGATCGCAAGCTTTCGAAGCCCTACCCGATCGAAGTGGAGGCATGCTTCACGTAAAATATAGGCCAGATGTCGCCTGTAAGGCCGGTTGACGTTCACATCCGAGGCAATGCGCTTATCAAGAGCTTATCAGATGGCGACATCCCGCTGCTGATGTTGTGACCGAATGGAAGCCTGATTTGTCAGGCTGCCAACTAACTATGTAAAAAGTGTCGAGGTTCTACATGCGAACTATGGGCGCAAATACAGAACGGGGATAACTTTATCACTATAGAAGATTTTTTCTATTCACACAGGTTGCACTTGACTTGTTTCCAATCGCCAATGAATCATTTGAAGCTCCGAAGTATGACTGCGGGAGAAAACTACCAATATCCTAATTATTATATCGAGAAGAACATATAAACCAAGACCCAATAAACACATTGTCCTGAAGCTCATACTTCCTGACTTTTTTCTTTAGGTTCTATTTGCTTCTCTCGCGGCTCAGCAAAGCCATACCTAAGTTCAACGCCTCTGTCTCCATGATCATACAAACGGTACAGCAACTTCCAAAGTAAGATAACAACAGCTGCTGCAATG
Source organism: Aspergillus ochraceus (assembly GCA_004849945.1). Classification (NCBI taxonomy): domain Eukaryota; kingdom Fungi; phylum Ascomycota; class Eurotiomycetes; order Eurotiales; family Aspergillaceae; genus Aspergillus; species Aspergillus ochraceus. The sequence goes on from SSOS01000003.1 coordinate 3,700,831, forward strand.
GTACAGGCGGCGGCAATAACCAAGCCTCGAGTATACCGAGGTGCATCTAGAAAGATATTTAGCCTTGATCCCAACTGATATTCGATTTAGATAAAACATACCTTGTGACCGGAACAGCTGGTTTCCGGGAAAATTAGCAAGCTGAATGCTCATCACATACGACGCCAAAGCAACAGGGCGTTTATGATCTTGCATCTTTGCAGTTAACCAGGCTGCGCTGATTGCCTGGGCACAGCCCATGCCCATTTGAGTCCATACTACGCCTCCTATAGCGGGTACATTAGCACTTTGATGAATCACAATATCCAAATATACATGTAGAATAGACACACCATAAAGAATCCATTTTCCACTAGCATCAGGCGCCAGTGCGAGCCATAATAGCCCCGCCGCACCCCACAGGTATCCAATCCCGATGTGAATCCCTCGTTCCTGGAACCTATCACTGCTGAATGCCAGCGATATAGACATAACCAGGGCACATCCACTACCAACTGAATTGAGACCGTTGGCTTGTAGGCTCGTGAATCCCAGACTCTTGATTATAGAAGGGGCGTACGTGTTCATCGGTGAGATCATGACCATGGAGAGAAATGCGGCTATGATGTGGCCGTATAGTCGCCAGTCTAGGAATGTCTCGAGAATATCGGAGCGCGACACTCTCTTTTTCTGTTTGTAGGCTTTGGTGGGGTCGTTGTTGATGACTCGGGTGGTGATAACTGTTGCCTCTCTAGGCGTGAACATGTTGAAGGACTTGCCGAAGAAGGTTTTGGGATTTGTAGCGCTATGCGGGAGGTAAATGTATGCGACGAATCCGAGAAAGCATGTCAATATGCCCTCTGGATAATATCAGTATTTACCAGGCTCATCGTGAGGATGATCATACCGATCAGAAATAACCACTGCCATCCTTCCAGGCCATGTCGTCCTCCAAGAGAAAGAAGCCCAATCGCAAGCGGTCCTCCTAGGATTCCGGCGAAGCTGTTTGAGGCCCAGAAGATCGCATACCTCAAAGCGAGCTCTTGATTCGTATAGTACTTTGAAATATACAGAGCAAATCCAGGGATATACCCTCCTTCAAGAGCCCCGATGAAAAAGCGAGCCGCCTGGAGTCCAGAGCCATTCTTGATGAAGATCTGAGACCACGTCGCAACGCCCCAGAGAAACATGGTGATGGGAAGGAATCGCTCCGGGCCCATATACCTGCTTATTATATTGAAGGGTAACTCGGTAATGACGAAGCCCACCGTGAACAGAGTCTGAGCCAGGTTTATGGCCGTGTTGTCGACTTGGATATCAGCGTGGAGCGTGTCGGTCAATGCGTTACCGATGTTGGTACGGTCGAACTGAAGAAAGCAAAAGCAGATGACAATGAAAGGTAATATCAATAGGTCCACCTTCAATAATGCCTTTCTGGTTTCGCCGGCTTCGGGTTGGATGCTGGGGTCATAACCGGGATTATCGATCACGATGTTAACTTCATGCTCGGAATCAGGTTTCAAGTGATCCATTGCAACGCTCGCTTTGTATTGGGAAGCCATTATAGCTCGAATGATGATCCTGCAGTTCTTCCACTGAAGCCTCCTTGGTCAAACCAGAGCCCTGGGGCCCCTTCGCTTTCACCTCCATTTTATTCTCTGGTCTACACACAGCACACATGCCATAAAGGATGTCCCGTTGAATGAGGTGATAGGAAGATAAAGCCATTCACAGGATGTTGAAGTTATCATGGCGACGATAATGACGTGATAAGACTATGCACCTATGGCAGTTTTGTATTTATGGCTAGGGCTGGCCGTGATAAGCCTCTTCCGGCGGCATGCCGGCGGCTTGCCGTAGGAACGTCGGGATGCCGTCGGATGGCATCAGAGCCCTAATTAGGACTTGTGGAGATGGATTAGGCAATGCAATGGAGATAAACTTTATCATTTCGATAATAAATTCATGTTATATCCCGACATCAGCATCTAATGAGCGGTGCAACACGCGATTTGCACCTACTTATCTTGCGATGGAACAAAACACGCTCAAAAGACGAGGCGTTGGCCTAACCGGCGTGGATAAAGCTCGCTCATTCGGAGGCTACACTCTCTTCTGTCCATTGACTAGTGATACGGCCCATTTAATCGACATTGACGGATATGAAGCCCATTCATGGAAACTACCCGGGCGCATTGGACGACATGCTAGAATCCTTCCCAACGGAAACCTTGCCGTCAACACACTCCGCCCATCACCTAGTCAAACCACCAAAGACGGCGGCCCATTCCCTTTCCCCTTCTTCAACAAGTACGGCGGGGGAGTAATGAGCGAGCTTGATCCAGATGGCAACGTGGTGCGCCAATTCGTTGATCCTCTAGGTCATCACGACCAGTATCACTTCGGCGACGGACGGCTGCTGTATACAGGTCTCCAGGCTTTATCTGCAGAGGAATCCGCCAAGGTTATTGGAGGCGTACCGGGTAGTGAAATTGATGGCATCACCTACGCAGACATTATCAACGAAGTCGATCAGCACGGGAATCTCGTCTGGCAATGGAAAATCTCCGACCGATTGCCTCCCGCTGAATTCCCTCTCCAACCGCACTACACCCGTGAACACTACCCTCTTATCAACTCCGTTCTTCCCCTCAAGGACGGAAAACACGTCCTCGCATCCATGCGCTCGGTCTCTGCGGTCATTATCATCGAGAAATCCACCGGCGATATAGTATGGAAACTCGGGCCCGAGGTATTAGCACAACAACACAACGCCACGGAGTTAGAAAACGGCAACATCCTCATCTTTGACAATGGTGCTTTTCGAGGCGGCGAGTCAATCACTTATTCAAGGGCGATTGAGGTGTCTCGCGCAACGAAGGAGATTGTCTGGGAGTATCGGGACCACTCGCAGATGTTGTACTTCTTCACGCCGTTCATGGGCAGCGCCCAGAGGCTTGCGAATGGGAATACTCTGCTCTGCGAGAGTGCTTTTGGTCGGCTGTTTGAAGTCACTCGTGATGGGTATATTTGTTGGGAATACATCAATCCGTACTTTGCGCCGTATTCGGATGAGGTGACGGCTAGGATATTCCCTGGGGAGTCAAATGCGTTGTTTCGAGCGTATAGGTACTCGTTGGATGAGATACCATGGCTAAAGGGACGATTGGCAAGTCAAGGGAAGCTCTAGGTAGTTTAACTGAATAGAATTACAGGCGCCAGGTGACAACTGGAAGGAATCAATCTCATCATAGAAATAAGCACATTGGACGTCTAGGGCGAGAAAGGAATGTGTCCATTGACCGTCGATAGAGAGAGCCTTTTCTGAAAGCATAGAGGTGCTATGGAAGGGTCAGCAAATAGCGAGATACCTAATTCATTCCACCTCAGGCATTATGATTGTCGATATTAGCAAGATCCAGTAATGTCTCATTCTGTTTACTTATTTACTATGCTGTCTCGGACAGACAACAGACCAGACATGCCTGAAACTCGCGTCTATATAAAAGAGCTCCTTGCTTACTAACAGTGCTATTAGGTTTTCTCAAATCCTGCTGACCAACGCGAAGTCAACTCGAACCCGTGGAATAAATATCCACAATTATGTTTAACCGAATTATAGAAAAACCAGAAGAACCAATATGGTGACAGTGTAGGTAGAAAGTAGAAATATCCGCCCAGCCGCGGACCGACCGCCATCGGCACGGAAATCGCTCCGGAGTCGGCAGGCCGCCGACGGGTTTTTAGACAGCCGTTCGTCGCCCGTTCGACAAGTCCTTGCTCCTTGTCAATCCCACCCACACCCCACAACCACACCATGTCGAGTGCTCGGAATTTCTCAACTGCCCTGCGACGGGCTCGCGTGCCCAAACCCCGCGCTTCGATCCGTCCTCTTACCGCTACCCCTCGCGCTCCGACCGTGAATGCGACCCGCGCCTTCAGCGTCTCCGCCCCCGTCAAGGCCACCAAGGAGGTCAAGTACACCACGAACGCCTATCCCGACCTCAAGCGCGACCCCAAATTCGCCGAGATCACCGCCGAGGATGTTCAGATCTTCAAGAACCTGCTGGGTTCCCCGTCCGCTGTCATCGATGGTGTGACGACCGACGCGGCCGACGATATCGAGCCCTTCAACGGCGACTGGATGCGCAAGTACCGCGGACATACGAGGCTGGTGCTGAAGCCGCAGAACGCACAGGAGCTTAGCAAGGTGCTGAAGCACTGCAACGAGCGGAAACTGGCGGTTGTGCCGCAGGGAGGAAACACCGGGTTGGTGGGCGGGTCGGTGCCCGTGTTCGACGAGATCGTGATCAACACGTCGCGCATGAACAAGATCCGCTCGTTTGACGAGGCCTCCGGAGTCTTGGTTGCCGACGCCGGTGTCATTCTTGAAGTGGCGGACCAGCACTTGGCCCAGAAAGACCACCTCTTCCCGCTGGATCTGGGCGCTAAGGGATCCTGCCATATCGGTGGCAATGTGGCTACGAATGCGGGTGGTCTACGTCTGCTTCGCTACGGAAGTCTGCATGGTAATGTGCTGGGTCTGGAGGCGGTCCTGCCGGACGGTACGATTGTGGATTCGCTGTCTACTTTGCGCAAGAACAATACCGGATATGACCTGAAACAGCTGTTCGTTGGTGCCGAGGGTACCATCGGTATCATCACCGCTGTTTCCATTCTGTGCCCGCCTCGCCCGAAGGCCGTGAATGTGGCCTACTTCGGTCTGGAGAGCTTCGAGCAGGTCCGCCAGGCGTTCAAGGAGGCCAAGGGCCAGCTGTCCGAGATTCTCTCCGCGTTCGAGTTGATGGATGGTCGCAGCCAGAAGCTGGTCCACGAATCCACCGGCAACAAGTACCCCCTCGAAGGCGAGTACCCTTTCTACTGTGTCGTGGAAACCAGCGGATCGAACCCTGACCACGACATGGAGAAGCTGGAGACATTCCTGGAATCCGTAATGGGCGAGGGTATCGTTGCCGACGGAGTGTTGGCCCAGGACGAGACCCAGTTCCAATCGATCTGGCGCTGGCGTGAGGGCATTACGGAGGCCCTGAGCCACCTAGGTGGTACGTACAAGTACGACGTCTCCATTCCTCTTCCCGAGCTGTACCAGCTGGTTGATGACTGCCGGGAGCGGTTGACGCAGCTCGGGTTCGTCGGTGATGATGACTCTTTCCCCGTGCGAGCTGTCGTGGGATACGGCCACATGGGTGACTCGAACTTGCACCTAAACATTGCTGTTCGCCAGTACAGCAAGGATGTGGAGAAGGCCATTGAGCCCTGGGTCTACGAGTGGATTCAGAAGCGCAACGGCAGTATCAGTGCCGAGCATGGCCTGGGTCTCGCCAAGAAGGAGTTTATCGGATACAGCCAGAACGAGACCATGGTGAAGCTGATGAAGCAGTTGAAGAATTTGTATGATCCGGTGAGTATCGAAACCCGCAATCTTGATCACTATCCTTTACTAATAGATGGCTAGAACGGTATCATGAACCCCTACAAGTACATTTAGAGCTCGTGCATGGGGCCTGTAAAGATAGAAGGACTGATTAAAAGTTTTATACCAATTTATGGATTTAGTGTGAGACTTTGCATTTGTAAAATACAAAATACAAAGTATGCCGTATGCAGGCAGCCACATGTAGAAGCAGACTCATTATAATCTCCATGGGAACTACCGAGTACACCGCAATGTATACGCCAAGTAAGGACGCTAATATAGTCAATGTAAATCTTCACAAGTTATGCTTATCGATATGCGTTATGCAGAAATGCTCCGTCCGTGCGGGGAAATTACCTAAGCGGGGCACATGCTGCCTAAGGCGCCGGTTGCCATGCGCTACCAGCGGCGACCGCCTTGTTTCTTGTCCTTGTTTGCACTTGTTGTTTGCCCGCGAACCATGGAAGACTTCCGCTTGCCGACCAGTGGATGCGATGGACCCGATAGCTGCTTATCCTGCCAGCCTTTCCCGTCATTCTTCTTTCTCTCTCCCAGCTCTACCCATCCCACTTCTGAAAGGTCGGGGCGCAATCGACTTTGTTCGGCTCAGCTACCGTGTTCCGCGAGTGAATAGCTAGCTAGCTAAACTGGTTGTTTGGCGGGTTGCCCTTCCCCCCCCTTTTTCTTTTCTATCTTTTTTCCTTTCTTCCCTATCTGCCCAAGGTAAGCTTGCTTGTGGAGCTTCCAGGTCGGGCAGCATTTTCGGCGTCGGTCAGCAACCAACCGCAGCCATGGAGTCCGATATGTCCAGTCACTACCAGATGATGGAGGAATTGGGGAGTATGTATTGTCTGCTGGACCAATTGGATCAATTGCACTGACTGATGTGTTGTTCACGCGTTTAGGTGGGAGTTTTGGAACGGTGTATAAGGCGATTGAAAAATCTACCGGCGAGATCGTGGCCGTGAAGCATGTAAGTGGCCGTGCATTGGCTTGCGTGCCTGCCGATTGGCAAACCGACTAACAATCAACGCTCAATCCCAGATCGATCTCGAGTCCAGCGAAGATGACATTCAGGAAATTCAGCAGGAGATCTCCGTCCTGGCGACATGCGCGAGCCCGTTCGTGACGCAATACAAAGCGAGTTTTCTGCGCGGCCACAAGTTGTGGATTGTGATGGAATACTTGGGCGGGGGGTCTTGTCTTGATCTGGTAGCGACTCCGGAAATGTTTTTTCAAAAAATTGGGAAGTGTATTCGCTAACTGCCACAGCTGAAACCGGGAGTTTTCAACGAGGCACACGTCGCGATCATCTGCCAGCAATTGCTACTCGGAATGGAATATCTGCACAGCGAGGGGAAAATCCACCGCGACATCAAAGCCGCCAATGTCCTTCTTTCGCATACGGGGAAAGTCAAATTGGCGGATTTCGGAGTCGCCGCGCAGCTCATCAACATCAAGTCTCAACGAAATACGTTTGTCGGCACGCCGTTCTGGATGGCGCCTGAAGTCATTCAGCAGGCGGGATACGATTACAAGGCGGATATCTGGTCGCTGGGAATTTCAGCCATTGAAATGATCAACGGAGAGCCGCCGCATGCGAGCACTCACCCGATGAAAGTGCTTTTCCTGATTCCCAAAGAACCGGCTCCTCGATTGGAAGGCAATCAGTACAGCAGCACGTTTAAGGACTTCATCTCGCAATGCCTGACTAAGGATCCGGATAGACGACCGAGCGCGAAAGAGCTCCTCCGACACAAATTCATCCGGAACGCGGGGAAGACGGAGGCGTTGCAGGAACTGATCCAGCGGAAACAGGATTGGGATGCCGGACGAGGGGTGACGCGGAACGTCAAATACTATGCGGAGTCACTGTGTGTTCATTGGAGATCCCTAATATTGATGTCGTACTAATCAGGTGTGTTCTAGTAACACTATCACGCACTTGCAGGACGACGACGGATGGGTGTTCGACACCGTCAAGGCGCCGACCATGACAATTCCCGAAGACCCGTACGATATGGACGAGCCGGAGCCGGAATACTATCCATACGAGGAGGAGCCATCCGAGATGATGGAAAATCTGCACATCTCGAGTCCACCTCAAAAGCAGCCGCTCTACGTGAACACGGCCGTTAGACGCACACCGGCCCCCGACCGCAGCCCTTCGATACGACGGACAATGAGGAAGCGACGTTCGAGCGGAGTAAAGCAGCCTCTGGGCGTGGACTTGACCTTTGGCAATAGTCCATCGGCAGCCCGTCAATTCCGTCGAGTGTCGGACAAAATGTCGGGCGACAGTCCCTATGCTTCGTCGTACCCGATTACCACGGATGAGAACTTCAGTCCCAAGTCTGTACAATCGCCCGACACAAACAGCAAGGAGACTCAGCTGGGGCGCCGAGCATACAGTAAAGCCGTGGGGATAGCCTGCCAGGAGGTGCTAGGAACGACGGGCGACCAGGAGAAGCGAGAGGCCATTTCGCGACTAGCCGAGGCCTGGAGTGACCTGGAAATGGTAGACCCCGAGGGTCTGTATCATATCCTCAGAGCGACGAACGAGCGACTCCAAGCGTAAGTCTTGACTCACTTCACCGATTGCGAAACTGTTGCTAAATTTTGGCTTTTCTCCGAACCAGAGACTCGAAGCTGTCAAGCCTTGTTCCACTTCCACAAGCTCCACCAGTACCCGAATCCCCACAAAGGCCACGACTAGTTTTGGCACAAAACAACCCACATCTAAAAAGCCACCGGCGGCGTCAATCGGCAGTAGTGAGCGACTCGAACCTGCAGCCGGCGCAGCTAGCCAATCTTCCGGGTCAACAAGTGCCCGGAATGGAGCACACCAAGCAATTGTCGGACGTGCTATATCAACGATGGTCCGAAGGTCTTCGTAATCGTTGGCCAGGACTTTAATTTCCGTCTGTATATATCTTGGCCTGGGCCAGATCTGTCTTATTGCCCCTTTCTTTTGTTGATTTTTTGTTCGTATGTACAAACGGTTCTTGGGGCGTTGATGATATGTATATTTCTTTTCCTTTTTTTTCGGACATGTTTCTCCCTTTTACCTCAATCTTCCCCTCGTTTATTCAAGGTTTCCAGAAGGGTTTAATCACCGTCACCTTCCTGGTCCTTCTTCTTTGGGGGTTAGCTGCTGGTCGACAACACCCAGGACGGAAGGGTTTCCTCGGACGCAACGGTGTTTCGGTACTCTTGGACAGGAATGCCAGCATGGAAGTGATCTTCTCCCTGCCAGCTAGTCCTCCTACGCCCTTATCCTCGATCTTTCTGTTTCAATTTTCAACCTTCAAATATTTTCCCACCTGGACTCTGGCGCAGCTTTGGTTATGGCGGTGTGTTTAATTCAGGTCAAATGTTTATCCCTTTGGGCTTGTGAATTATTTGAATACTCAATTATGTTGAGTAGGTAGACCCTTTCCTTCTTTTTTTTTTTTTTTTTTGCTTTCTGTTTATTTTGTGTACTTTTTCTGCGCCTGTCGTGATGCATGGGTATTTGCTGTGCGAAAAAAGGGCTGTTTGTGGCCAAGTGAGACGAATATATTGTGAAATATTGAAAGCGTACTACTGAAGTAGCACATAGATGTGTATCATTTTCTTTTCTTTTTTATGAATGCTATCATATCTTTCGCATATCCCTAAAATGGCTGGATTGAAGACACAACCTGCTTCCCAGCACATCTTATCCATAGAGTTCGCTGACCGAGCGGTTTCCCACGGCGATAAGGGACACGTGTATGAGGGTCTTATCAATATATTCTCTTCGTGGAGACACGCTAGATCCACAAGTTCCACAAGCATGCCATGATAACCCGGGGTGATTAGGGCTCCCTAGACGCGGGGATCCATGGATTTCAGACACCTCGGCGGAATACGAGACTAGGCTGGTGGCGTTCGGAGGAATCCGATATCTTCTTCTAGGAGAGTACAATCGCAGAACTATGTCCCATTCAGGCTTGGCATACACAGGATGTCTTGATAACCAAGTTCAACCTTCAAATGTCAAGCGCAGCCCACCAAGCAGCAAACCGAGCTCTACATCAACATGACCTTCAAAGACGTTGTCCGCAGGTCTCCGCTCACACGTTATGGCAAGGCCATCCGGGAAGCACCTCGGGAGATCATTCTCAACCGTCACTTGTTGCTCTCATGTTTTATCTACGCTGTTGGGGGTGTTCCAGTCAGTACGTATACATATGTCTGCATGCGGAGGGTAACTTACTGAGCCTCCCACTCTATCGCCACACCAACTGATTATCTTTGCTTCGCTCTGTTTAGTCTGGGATCAGGGTGCATCTTCGGTCATACCGTCCCTTCCTGGCTTCCAAAACCACTTCAAGATTAGTTCTGGATCCAACGCAGACGAGATACGCACCTTTATTTCCATTGTCTACGTAGGGTTCGGGGTGGGTGCCGCCCTGACCTTTTTCGTGAATGACTTGATTGGTCGAATTTGGTCGTTTCGTCTCTATACCCTCATCTGGTGTGTTGGCTCCATGATGGCCATCTTCTCTCCAAACGTCAAAGTCCTCTATGCCGCTCGCGTGATCCAAGGTCTGGGACTTGGGCCCCTTACCGTTAGTGGCCCAATGTCCATCGTGGAGATCGCCCCGGCGGAAATCCGAGGCCTTCTGACATCGTGGTTTCTTCTCATGATGGGTGTCGGACTCTTTGGATCTGTCTTCTGCGCCCTAGGCGTTTACCGCCATGTCCCTGTCGGCAATCTACAATTTCAGATCGTCTGGTTCACCCCGATGATTCTTATGGCTCTCTGCATGATCGCCACCTTTTTTCTTAATGAATCCCCTCGCTGGCTCTTCCTAGCCCACCGTCGCGAGGAAGCCATCGCCTCTTTAGTGAAGCTACGCGGTTTACCAGCTGACCACCCTCGCGTGGAGCGAGAACTGAGGGATATTGAAGACGACATCAGCAGAACCGCCGAAGCAGTCGGAAACTCCAGTTTCTGGGCCATTGCTAAAGAAACGTTTACTATCCCCTCGAATCTGCGACGACTTCAGCAGTGCATAATGTGCTACGCGCTTGCTCAGCTTTCCGGGGCAAATCTCATTACGTCCTACTTGGTGCCGGTTCTCGAGATCGTCGGTGCCGGAGGCGATACGGCTCATTCTATGTTCTTGAGTGGCATGTATGGCCTAGCTAAATTTTTCTTTGTCTTGATTGCTACGTTCTTCTTCGTTGATGCGCTTGGTCGTCGGAATTCCCTTTTCGTCGGCGCCAGCCTTCAGATGATCACGCATGTCTATCTCGCTATCTATATCCGATATACGCAGAAAGGACCGGTTCCTGAGTCTGCGTCTAACGCTGCCATTGCGGCGCTTTTTATTCACGCTTTTGGCTATGGTGTTGGTGAGTGCATTGCATCCACATGTTCCTCCAATACATCACAGCTTCTCGGCCAATTAATAGAAGGTACTAACAGTGTATTAGGCCTGTACATCCTCCCATACATCTTTGGCGGCGAGCTCTGGCCCAATCGCATCCGTTCGTTTGGCGGTGCCATAGGCCAGGCATTTCACTGGTTATTCATCTACGGCATGCAGTATAGCATGCCCTCTATATTATCTAGCTTTGACCAGTGGGGCGCGTTCCTGTTCTTTGCAGGTTGGTGTGCTGTCGGCATTCTCTACACGTATTTCATGGTTCCGGAGATCGCGGGGCTCAGCGTCGAAGAGATTGAAGAGTTGTTTAGGGGTCCGTGGTTCAGTGCTCATCGGGGCGCTAGGACGACTGTTGTTGAAGGATGTCCTGGGGCTGGTGGGGATGGGCTGGATAGATCTTGGTGAGTGTGTCAGTCTGGCTCTTTGCTGTGAATGTGGAGCTAACGTGGAATATTTTAGGACTAACGATGATGAGAAAGGCGCTGGCGATAAATGCTAATTGTCTCATGGGTAACGGTGGAAGATAGTTTCTTAACGTAGGTTTCTTCGGAAGAACCTGGGATGTAGATATTTTATATCGGGGAAAGGATTTTATGATATGATCCACCAGACCAAGGAGTATTGAGGTAGTGTTCTGCCAACCTAGATTCTACAGTCAAAGCCGATATGCTAGCACGTAGTCTATATACACAACCGGGACGTCTGTTATGGAACACTATTTTTCAGTTTTTCAGAAGACATGTTCAAGTTGCCATCTATGCTTTCAAGCATAAAATCAACATACCAATAAGGAGTAACATGAATAGTAACGAACTAGCTATCCTGTTAGAAATCTATATCGGGACAATTACTCGGTAAAGAATTGAAAGTCAAGTATATACCTAACAGCCATTACTCTTTCGCTGACCTGAGCAGAGAATATCTCTGTATATGTAGACTTCACAACAGTCCTCAATCATAAGCGACTAGACTTCTCAGTCAAACCATCCATCGCCGTCAAACTCTGCCGCTGCAGTGACAGCTCACTACCAACGCCCTGCATGATGCGATTAAACGGCTTCGCATCATCCCTCAAGCTCCTCCACTTCCACAACGGCAAATAACCGTTCACCTTCCCCTCAATCCTATCTACCACATGCTCCCCAATATTCGGAAGGAATTTGAACCCATGTCCGCTGCCTCCTGTCGCGACCATCAGCCCTTCCTTGCCAGGCACAAAGTCAATCACGAAATGGTTATCGAATGAATCGGTGTACCAGCATAGCCGGGTGCTCATCTCGCACTGCATCAACTCGGGTAGGAATTCTTGCACAAAGCCCTTGAATACCCGCGCCGCTGTGGTTGGGATCTGGCGGATGGATTCTGCCGTCCAGCGCGTCTTTGGGACACTTCTGGTCGCGCCGTCGGGTTGGGTTTGGGGGTTGGTGAATTTTGTACCCCGGTATCCCATCTTTACGACGCCGTGAGGATCTCGGGCGAAGCCGTATAGACCGCCGTGTTTACCGTGTCGAAGATTGTATCTGAATGAAGGGGGTCAGGTTAGGGCTCGCGTGGTCGGATGGATTTGGCTACTTACGACCAGGTGGGAAAATTCTCCGGCGCAAATCGATCCCAGAGAGCTTTGTTGGGCGGGAGCTGGAACAAGGCGACGCTCCCGGCCGTCGTCTCGCAGAGGTGATCGAGCTGGGTGACAAGCGATGGAGTCCAGCCGCCACAAGCCATGATGGTCAACTCGGCAGTGTGAGAGACACCGTCAGCCGTGCGTACGCCGGTGATACGTGACTCTGCGGTCTCGAGGAAGCTTGAGAATGTGCCCTCTTTACCTCCGAGGATGACTTGCACGCCTAAGCTCTCTGCCTTGTAAAGTGCGAAACGACAGGCCTTGTCAGCGTAGACGAAACCCGCATGAGTGTCAAGCAAGGCAAGGTTATCTTTCAGGTTGAATGCATCCACGGCGAACCCGAAGCCGTTGCTCTTCGCGCGAGCTACGTCGTCAGGATTGCTCAAATTAATCTGCGTGTTTCCTAGGCCTGCATTCGTCATGTTCTGAATGGTGTCTTTCTCAAACTGTGGCAGTGAAGTGTCCGTGGTAATCGTGAGAGTCCCATTATTGACGAAGAGTGCATTGTTGGTAGAGAATTCAGGAGGAAGTGTCTTTCCCGATTTAATCTCGTTGTTCCACCTCTTCCACTTGGTGACAGCATCGAGTGCAAGCTCTTGATACCATATCTCAGAGCCATATGCCGTGCGGATGATCTTGTTGATGTCTTTGTGGACGTTAGAAGCCGATGTGAAAAAGAAGGAATGGCCTACTCACCCGCTGAGGCAGCATCGCAGCCTTTGTCGTAGGAATATTGCGACTCGTGGTAGGCTTGCTTGTCGATGATCTTTACGTTCTTGTAGCCGCGTTCTGCGAGGTGGACGGCTGTGCTCAAGCCAAAGATGCCAGCGCCCACGATCACGATTGGCGAGGATTTGCTGGGAAGTCGGGATGGCATTGTTGTTTTGTAGTCGGAAAGATTATTCTTCCAGGAAGAACGATGGTTGATGAGAGCTGTGATAATGTCATTTGATACTTATAGATAAGAGACGATAGAAGCTTGTTATAAATCTGAACAAATGCAACTTTGACGGATGCCGCTTCCTATGTTCCCCACGCGTGGATCCGACAATCGGGGACTGCCGACCCATGGTCTAGCGAAGATGCTCTCGCAGGGCTTTCCGGTTGGTTCTTCGTATTCCTCCGAGGTCAAGATTGAGCCAATTAATGAGTATTATATCCTCATTATATTACAACTCGGTAGCATCGCGGGCCTACCCGGGTTCAGTACCATTCATTGTGTAGTCAGGATGGTATCTCTAGTATCAAAGCACATCTAGATCAATCGCTGTTCTTATCTTTGGCCCCGGTAGTTGAAAAACGCCACCCGACAATCAGCTGAGTCATGTCTTTGCGGGGTAACTACGAACTAAAGCACTGTCTCCATCATTGTATCTGAATTAAGAGCCATTCCATGAAAGAACCCCCGGAATGGTTACAGAAGATGCCCGATCCCTTGAGAAGTCGGCCCAAGAGAGGCGCTGCACAACGCGTGCGCACCGGGAGCAGAACGCTCGTAGCATGCATAAGCTGCAAGGACCGGAAACTCAGGGTTAGGACATATCCTCCGCAAAGATGTGCCGAACGCGACTGACTTGGTTCATGTACATAGTGTGATGAGCAGGTCCCGGCATGCAGCAACTGTCGACGTAATAATCTAGGTATGAATGCGGTAGTGCCATTTTATCGAATGTCTGGGTAACCACGAAGCGTAGTTTGCCTGGTCGAGGACCCTGCAACAAAGCGACATCAACCGCGGAATTACCTGGAGACGCTGGAACAACGGGTCGTCTTGTTGGAGAGTATGTTGCAGGAGTCACGTTCAACCGCAAGAAGTGATTCAGTTCCTTCGCCAAACACACAGCCTGTTGCCAACCCTGGCCATGTTAGTATAGCTCCAGTCGATGACGATCGCAATGACCTCGGTGGTCTGCCTTCTATCATCGGCACTCTGAGCTTGAACGCAGCGGGGGCAGAGCCTAGCTATCTAGGACCGTCCTCTACTTTTGCTTTTGCGCGTTTTATAAAACCATCGCTTCGCCAGGCAGTATCTTCGCTGTCACCCAACATCTCCAGGCCGGAGGCAGATGCTCATGGCACAATCCCAGAGCCATGCCCACTGCCAGACTACCGCACGGCCGTCAGATTAAGTAACGCATACTTTCAGAACATTCATCCTCAGTATCCGTTCATACATGAGCCAACTTTCCGCGTGTGGGAGGCTGCACTGGAGGATCCTTTCGAGGGGATCAGTAGGTTCGCCTATGATCCCGTACCTCTATACTTTTTGAACATGGTATGCACGATTTTCACGCCACTTTCCCGGCAATCTTCTGATGTTCACTGTTAGGTCTACGCCATTGGAGCCATTTTGCTGCCCAGCACTGGGTATTCGGCGGAGCAACTGTACGTCTCCGCTATGCTCTATATCGATGATATCTTGTGTCATGATAATCTGCAATGCATTCAAGCAATACTATGTTGCGCTGCATACTCCCTCCGCTCATCTAAAGGCATTTCGCATTGGTAACTCTCCTAATCCTGTATGCCATACTGCCAAGCTTACAGATCACAGGAAGCTGGGTGGACAAGCGTTACGCCAATGCATCAATCTCGGCTATCATCGTAGTCAGAGGAGATTGAGGTCGACTCTCAACCCACTGCAACAGGAGATGCAAAAGAGAACATTTTGGAGTGCGTATGTGATGGAGTGCTCGGCTGCTGTTATGTTAGGACGACCATTGAGTCTTCATTTCCGAGAAATTGACGCGGAGGTACAGTTGTCTGTTTCGGATCATCCCGATGTTGTGACTTGTAATTGATGAGAAAACCTAGTTTCCTTTGGACATCGCGGAATCATACCTCTCGCAAGCAGGCTTCTGCGGCTCTCCGCGGTCTTCACCCGCCGAAACCCCCACAATGATGACCCACGCTATCCACGGCTTCCGAATCCGCAGTCTCCTCGGTTGCATCCAGACGGCCCTCTATTCAGACAGTACCCTCCGAGACCCCGAAGTCCGCAAAGCTCGTATGCAAGAGCTATCTGCCGATCTCGAGAAGTGGCACGTCGAATGCCCTACTCCCATGATTCCGCCTGAAGGCGGCGCTCTTTCATACTTCGTCACCCCGGACTGGTACGAAACCAACTATAACTACGCTGTATTGCAGCTTTATCGTATCCAGATCACCGACAGCAAGGACCCAGCATCTGACGAAATTTTCTTGAAATGTCTGTACGCCGCCAAGGCCGTTTGTCACAGCTACCGTCGCCAATCCATCGGCAAGCCAGTTACCTATACATGGAGTGCCTTGCACGAGCTGTTCCTCGCTGGCCTGACATATGTGTATTGTCTGTGGACGTCCCCGACTGCCCGGGAAGTCTCTCGCCAGGACCAGGTGAGTAGTACCTGCATGGATTGTACGATGGTTCTGGTGATTCTGGCGGAACGATGGCCTGATGCGGCGCCGTATCGGGATGTTTTTGACGCGCTGGCTAGCCGCACTATGACTATGATGGCGGACTTGCAGCAGGATAATCAGGTAGCTCCAACGGCGCTGGTTCCTGGGAAAGATACGTATCCGGAACAGTTGCCGCAGTGGGTAGCTGGGATTTCGGATGTGGGTCTTTCTGCTGGGGTGGACTGGTTGTTGGGGGAGTTGATAGATGATGTTCCTATTATGCAGCAATGTGCCGATGGCGAGAGATGGTCTGGGTAGGTTCAATGGGAACAGTTCGTGATCCAGGTGTTAGACATCAGACAATGGATCTGTGGACTAATTTGGACTCACTTGATACATAAAATAGGGGGAACGTACCTACCTGTTTGTAGGTTGCGAACGATCATATTAAATAAATCAACGATGGCCCATCTATCTGATTGCAGAGATTTCAACATAGAAGCTTCGCTTTGTATCTTGCTTCAAGTCATGGGAAGTGGTGGTCTTCGGAGGAATACGAAGAGCTCGTCTCAAGTCGTGGTCTGGGACGCTAGTATGGGCATCTCCGTGGATTGGAGGAGGTATTAGGAGATTCTCTCACGAGCTAATAGATACCAAATTTAACAATGAATTGCTGTACCTTTCCTCGTAGTGCATTGGATTCCGAAGATACTCCCCGGTTCGGTAAGTCCCGAGTTAACGGGCGTTCCTACGAGTCTGACACTGTCTCGACAAAGAGCACACGGCTACTTAAGCAGATAAGCCACGCCAAAATTGATATGGCTCACTGAAAGATGCACACATCTAAAACACCGACTTAATTTCAATCCAGATCCTGAATTTAAATGGCATCCAGGCAAGCGATCAACCGACCAGACTTCTCGTCGCCGATACTTTCAGAAGCAATCGTCCACAATGGGCTTGTCTTTTGCAGTGGAAAAGTTGGCGTCGATGCCAAAACCGGGATTCTTGTGTCGGACGACGTGGCTGAACAAACTGTAAGAATTAAAGGAAATACAATATAATCCAGTGATAGCGCCGTCACTGACGCGTCGCAGAAAGCGGCCCTCGGCTTGCTCGAATCTGTCCTTCGCACCGCAGGAAGTGACCTTAGCAGGATGCTGAAGGTTGATTTTCCTTGAGACAAATTTGGGCATAGGCTCCCAAGCTAACAGGTCGGCAGGTTAATATCTATCTCACCAATATCGCTGATTTCGCCGCCATGAATGCTGTTTGTACGGTCCCCCTTTTCGTTGCATAAACAGCACGTGAACAATACTTATCGATCAGCAGACATCGCTTCTGTGCCAGAACCAAAGCCTGCGAGAGTCTGCGTCACTGTTTCACAGCTAGGACGGGGTGCTAAAGTAAGTCGCTACCTCATGCACTATCACATCATGTTTGTAAGGAGGCTGATAATGTTTGAAGGTTGAGATTGACTGTGTTGCGATAGCCGAGGGTGCTCCGTAGGTCTTGAAACATGAAGCCTATGCAATAGGGAATTATAATACTGACTACTTGCGAGGGCTTCAAGTAGAGCATCTCTTTAGGCTTGATCCGATTTAGTGATAGAGCATATAGATTTCCTTCCCTACAGCAGCCCGAGGTGAATTTATTACCAAATTATTCCTATCTTGAGATATAACAGCGTGTATCTCATATCCTTATATTGTTATATTCTGATTTCCCTGGCTCGGGCCATTTTGTTTTCCCTATTTCATCACTCAATTTCCCCGGATGTAATAGCTCGAAATATCGTGCTCCATGCACATTGAACTGCAGACTAACGAAAGCCTCCCGGCCCTAAACAATAGCGCCCGACGACATAGCCGGGAAACAAGCCTGTTACCGAGATAATATTCCCATGGATAAGTACAAATCTAAGAGGAATGCCATTTGTCAGACTCGGTCGCAGGTTAGCTGCCATATACACACAACAGTTATGTACTGATTGTGAGTCGGGATACTCCAACATGCCAAGGGAACAAACCGGATGGCATAATACGAGTGAGGCTATGAACCCTGATCACTTTTTCGTTGGGGCCAAGGGGGCATTTTCGATCTGTATACTAGAAAGACGCTTGTCCCAAAACGGCAAGTTGTGTTCACCGTCTCTAGTTATGCCATGCGAACGATTGTTCGGTACGCGGTGGATTTCTTCCGCATTGCAAGTGTCAATTCCCGAACGGATACGTTAGCGGTGGAGACCTCTCGTGGGAATCGAATAAGTCTAATAGAAAAGCTCCGAGTTTCAGGTGCTGCTGTCAACCACATGCGGAGAGCCACGCAAGGGAGTATTCATAGCCCGATGGACTGACTATAAACAGATATGGATATTAGGATGGACATCCACGAGATGTCCGCCGCCAGGAGTCCTCAATATTAAGCAGTATCCATTTGGTCTGCGCATATCCTCATATACCCTCTCATCCCTCGAGATTAATCCGCCTAAGAATAGGAATGAAACGGCCCGGGCAGTCCTGCTGGGTGAAATTTACCCCTGAGAGAAAAGGCCGCGACGCTGCAGGCGGAAAGGATGCGCGCTCTGACCCGCCCGGAAAAGTCTGGCCTTTGCTGATGCTGAACGGTGAATTGGGTTATGTAGGTGAATAGGGAGAAATTATAAGATAAAACGAAAAATTTAACTGGAAATTAAAAAATTAATTCCAGAGAAAAAAGAGAGAAAAAGACCCAAGAGACAAGAGGCCAACATCCAGCTAATTCGTTAGTTGATGCTGACCCGCGGCCAGACCTTTTAATTGCTTCCGTCCCCTTCGCTTTTCCTTCACTTCCTTCCCTTCCTTCTCTCGCACGCTCTCTCTCTCTCTCTCTCTCTCTCTCTCTCTCTCTCTCTGCCCCCCGGTTTGGGTGGTTCTGTTTCTTGTTCGTTGTTTGGCCTGCGATTGTTGATGTTTTCTTACGTTCTTTTTTGCTGCCCTCGCTTGCCGTCCTCGATTTGACGGGGATTGATCTTTCGATTCGGACTGTTTATTCTTATTTCCTCGCTTGCCTTGCTCAAATCGGACCGGATTGCTGATTTGTCGGGGCTGATATTTCCTGGTGATTCTTTCCGAAGGTCATGAGACGGTCGAATCGCCTATAGTTCTTGTTTGTCACTGAAGTAGTCACACGTCATGGGTGACTTCCCCGGGTCGGTCGAGGCGGGAGCTGCGCCGGATGCGTCCCAACCTTCACTGCTAGACCTGGATCATGACCTGGCCACCCCTGCTACTCCTGCAACCCCTACAAATGACTCCGAAGATCTCCACCGTCGTCAACAGACTCAGCAGAAGCGCTCCTCCCTCCCCGCCCGTCCTCATGGTGCCGCTCGCCACGCCAAACGCTTAACCCTCAACTTTCCCATCAACATCCCCCCAAACGCCTTCGAGTCCGGTGCCTCGACTCCGGCTTCCATGACGCCCATCACGCGGCCCTCCGCCCTCCAGTCCCCTGCGGATCTCCCCCTCGACCCTCCCCTGCAGTTCGCCGACGACCAAGATGATGGATCGGGTCTCTTGACGGCCATCGCGTCGCAGGAACGGCGAGTGTTGGAGCTCCGCGAGGAGCTGTCCCGCGCCGAGACCCAGCTCGACTCGTTGAAGAAACAATGGGCGGTGTCCGAGAAGACCAAGAAACGTACGGAGATCAATCAACGGGCCGAGCCCTTGATTCCCCTGCGATCTCCGGATCGCCCCGGTCCTGTCGTCGACCAAAACGCCCGCCACTACAGAGACAGCAGCGTCGGCAGCTCCGAGAGCCCGTCGTCCGCCGCTCATCATCCGCGATTCAGCCGGGAGCTGGAACGCAGGCAGAGTATGCGTGCCGCTGCGGCCAAGGGGACCACCGTGTCTACCAACGGGCGACGAGTGTTCCAGGGTTCGCACACGCGGGCGTTGTCGTTGCTCTCGCCGGCCCCCGGCTCGTCGACTTTCAAGCAGGAAGTGGAAGAGAGCGTGGCTCGTGTGGGCCGGCCTCCGCGATCTGCGACTCTACCGTCCGTCGAGCGCAGCCCTATGGCAGTTGCAAATCTCGAAGAAACGGACGATCAGCTGGCGCAGTGGCGCAAGACGATGCCGCCGCCGTCGCGTGAGGCGCTCGTGCGCACAGGCAAGCAAATGGCCTCGGATCTGAGGGAGGGTCTCTGGACCTTCCTCGAGGATATCCGTCAGGCCACGGTCGGAGAGGAGGGAATCAGTGCGACCGAGTCGAGGGCGATGGCGCCGCCCCGCGCGCGGGATTCGAGCTCGACATCTCGCAGCAGAGATCGGTTGTCGGTGCAGGGAAGCAAGGCATCGCGGTCTCCGTCGTCGTCGTCGTCGGGGGCCAAAACTTCTGGTAAAGACTCTAAATCGGCGGACATAGATTCGTCGTTCTGGAGTGAATTCGGCATTGATCCAACTGGGCAGAAGTCCCCGAACGCTCGCGCAGCCTCCGGCACCAACACCCGCGGAGCCGGCGAATCCAACAACCTCGAAGTTGACGATAATTGGGGTAACGATGACTGGGACACGCCGCAGCCGAAGAAAATGCACACCCCGTCCTCGAGTCGCTCCACGCTGGAATCGAAACATGACCAATCCCCGATGACCCAGGGCAGTAGCCCTCGCACGAGTGCCAGGTAAGTTTGAAGATGCTGGTTTCCACCCTGTCTAACAGTCTATGCGCTGACTGGTGCTTTAGCTTCGGCGATTGGCGTCCCATCCACGATTCTTCCATCCCTGACCCCAGCGTGTCCGACGGCATCCCCTGGCCCGCCATCACCAAGGGGCCATCTTCGAAACTGACCCGAACCGCATCGAACCTGATGGCGGAATGGGAACGCAGTCTATCCGGGCCCAGCTCTCCGACTCTTGATAAAGACGACAAGACCGATTAGTCGTCCTACCTTTCTCCTTGCCGTTACATTATACAATTTCGCGCCATTCATATATGAGCCATTTCGACTTCACCTCACGGTGATACTGTAAATATGGATATGGACAGATCGACGCACAGTGCATGCGCGACCTACTTCTTTTGTTTTGTTATTCTTATCTTCTTGGTGGACAGATTCGCTAGATTTGAGCATGAGACCAACACGGATAACGCAGGGTTACGACAGTTGATCCTAATACCCTTTACGAGAAGCGTTGTTTGTTATGATAATTTTTCTTTCGTTCTTTCGACTTACATTCTTTTATGATTCTCGTCGCTCGTTTTGTTTGAAGATTTGGTTTATTTATTATTCCCTTCTCTACGTTCGTTACGATATTTTGGCTCTAGCAAGAAGATTGTATTTAACATTTGTTTCGAGTATTTATTTATCTAAAAAATTTCTCGATATATTTCTCTACGTTGTGTATCCTCTAGCTTGTACAAAGTAAAAACCCAGTGCTCTACTGTATAGGGTGGTTGTAGACTCAAGCATATAGTCACGTGCCAAACTGCACATCTGGTCCGTCCCGACCGCCGTGAATAAATTTGCGACAGTCGCCACGCCTTCTCCGCAAAAAGTCCGGGGCGCATCACCATCACCGTCTTCTTCCTCCACCACCAGCGCTGTTGCTCCGGCTTTTCTTTCCGTTCTCTTCTTTTTTTCCGTTCTTTCATCTTTATAGCACGCATTGCTTTTCTGTGTGACTCTACTCCTCCGTCACCCCCACACCACCCTCGACCTATCATCTCCATCCGATCTCGCAAACACCACTCATCCTCTTCACAATGAGTTTCCCGGGAATGACACCCCCTGTCGGCGGAGGCATGGGCGGTATGGGCGGCGCCGGCGCCGGCGGTCCAGCCAACATGCAGGGTATGAGCGAGCAGGAACAGATGATGGTTAAGATGGTAGGTTCTCGTCTATGGGGAGCTTCGGGACCGCACGAGTGTTATGTTCACTGGATGGAGTGGCGATCATCGGTTTCTGTTCTGGATTTTGCTAACGGGCTTTGCGTGATACTGTAGATGTATGCGGCTATGGAGTCGTGTCCCATTAAGACTGTTATCTCCGGTACGATGGGTTTCGGTCTCGGCGGTGTTTTTGGTCTGTTCATGGCTAGTGTATGTCTTCCCCCCCCCCCTCTCATTTCCTCTATAATCAAGAACAAACCGACTAACGCAGCCAAACCCCTAAATAAACAGATGTCCTACGACTCAACCTTCACACCCCAAGGAAAAGCCATCGCCGACCTCCCCTGGCGCGAGCAAGTCCGTCGCGGCTTCAAGGACATGGGTTCTCGGTCCTGGTCGTCCGCCAAGAACTTCGGTATCGTGGGCGCCCTGTACTCCGGCACGGAGTGCTGTATTGAGGGTCTCCGTGCGAAAAACGATCTCACGAATAGTGTCTCCGCCGGGTGCATTACTGGTGGTATTCTTGGTGCTAAGGCGGGGCCTCAGGCGGCTGCTGCTGGGTGTGTGGGATTTGCGGCGTTTAGTGCCGCGATTGATGCTTATATGAGGATGCCCGAGAAGGAGTAGATTTGATTCTTCGTTTCTTCTTTGGGGAGGATGAGCTGTTTGGTTAGAGGGGGAGGGCAAGGTGAGGGGGTATGGGAGGTAGATGGAAAGGGGGCTGTATAGGGTGGATTGTTTTGGTATGGGTTGATTGATCGATTACATTGATGGCGTTGGTTTGGGATAGAGCGGTTTGCATTCTGGCGTTTGGGGTTTTGTTTTCATGTTGTTGCTGTCAGAGGTCCTCGGTGGGTAGTAGTGAGGTATAACCTTGCTACTACTCTAGGATCGCTAAGTACATGTTAGATATCAGGGCAGTGGTTTGTGAGACTCACAACTCTATGTATAGTATAATTTATCAAGTATCATAGATTCTTATGCATGAGGATATAGAGCTTAAAGTTGATTCTATTCTAGAACTATTTATTGTCGGAGGGAATGTCCTCGCACAGTTATTAACATTGTCGCCGGCTACTGACGTTGGGATATATTCTCTGAGAATCCGTCCAAAGACAACAGCATATCTAGTCCATGATACGGCGTCTTTCAAATATCACTAGACATGAATCGATTGGATAGTCGTTTTGCCTGTAAGGAATAACCATCGTGATCCTCATGTTATGGAAGATAGTTGGTGAGAAGTATATATTTGCCGCCCTACCGACTTGTTATGGTTTGCGGACTAACGTGACTTTTGGTCGACATGATGGATATATACATTGAGCCTGCTTTCCCTGCTGTTCTTGTTATTTTATGCCAAAAGCCTCGAATAGATACCGTGGAGATATTATTCAAATTATGGCGAAGTTATTTATGACGGTCAACCTGCAATGCTCCTACGGTCTCCCACCAGGTCGATGAGCAAGCAGGTTTATGCTCACGTCGCTACCAATGTATCTCATCAGTTCAATAATTGCGCTGTTCTGTATTAAAAGCCTTATTGTTTGTCGCAAATTATAGTGCGTTAAAGGATACCCTCGAGCATGGTAAAATCGCTATTGCACAGATCTATCAACATACATACATTATAGCACGAACACATTAAGGCAGCACGATGTACTTCTCCAGGTGTTTGGGAATGGCAGTCCGCAATCCCTTGCCCTGCAGCCAGGTGTTCGAGAACAGACGGTCGGCGTAGCGATACGCTCCGTCGCACAGGATGGTCACCACGGTGTTGCCCGCGCCCAGCTTCTCGGCGACCTCCTTAGCAGCCACGACGTTCAGCGCGGAGCTGGCGCCCAGGTAGAGACCCTCCTCGTCGAGGCAGCGGTAGACCATCTCGATGGACTTCTCGTCGCTGATGTTCAAAGATCCATCCAGCAGATCAATGTCCGGCTGCAGGTTATCCGTCACCCGACCCTGTCCAATTCCCTCCGTGATACTGCTTCCGCTGCGCTCGACCAAGTTGCCCCCGCTCTGGATGTAGCTGTGCAGCACACTGCCCGGGGGATCGGCCAGGAAGCTCTTCACCTTTCCGTCACTGACCGTCTTCAAGTACCGCGTGATACCGGCCAAGGTACCTCCCGTTCCGGTGGCGCAGGTAAACGCGTCGAGCTTGCCTTCGGTTTGCGCCCAGAGCTCCGGCCCGGTCGTCTCGATGTGCGCCTGTCGGTTGGCCGTGTTGTCGAACTGGTTCGTCCAGACTGCGTTGTCCAACGACTCCGCATGTCGGCGCGCCTGGTGGTTGTAGTTCTGGGGGTTGTCAAACGCCACCGCGGGCACCGGGTACACCTCGGCACCCAGCAACCGCAGCAGGTCGATCTTGCCCTGCGACTGCGTGTTGGGCATGTAGATAACCAGCTTGTACCCCTTGGACCGACACACGTGCGCCAGTCCAATCCCTGTGTTTCCGGCCGTGCCTTCCACCACCGTACCACCGGGCTTCAGCAGACCCTTCTCTTCCGCATCCTTGACCACGAACAGCGCGGCTCGGTCTTTGACGCTGCCACCGGGGTTCTGGAACTCGGCTTTACCGAGCACGTTGCAGCCGGTCTGCTCGGAAATGCGCTTCAGGCGGATTAAAGGAGTGTTCCCAATGGCTTTGAGTTGTTAGCTCGTTCCCATTCTCAACGAGGTGGGGGGACCAGAAGCGCCTACCTTCAGTGAGACCGTGGACGACACCTTGTGCATGCGATACTCGGACACCGTAGGCGGTTGAACCTTCTGCTGCGCGCAGCGCAGTGGTGCCGAATCGTCGGATACTTTGACGGAACATTGTGCTCAGGTCTGACGATAGATCGCAATTATCCTGAACGCAGAAGCAGCTGCACCGAGGAGAGAAGCTGTCGAGTCAATTGATTCCCCGGATTCAATGCCGATGGTCGGCCTTAGTCAGGACCACGTGACCGATGGCGTGATGGGCTCGACTTGCGGCTTTGTAGACCGACGGGGGGGACAAGATGGATAGCATGAAGATTGAGGGATCATAGCTTCTTTCTAGTATATCCTGCAAGTTAGTTAGTCTCCATCAATACACACTGAGTTAATCATATTCCATGTAGTCGCTTGTAGTTGCATTGTACATACGTACCAAGCTATATACTGACTACTAATACTACTATTTGCTGCCACGTGCATACCCTAGCCCTTATCTTAGCGCTTCCCGTTTGGGCTGTTTGTTTATCCCCTCCCCGTGACTCCGGGTCCGGTGATGATAACTCCGTTTCATCGCAAACTGCCCGCTCTTTGTTGTCCAGACTCCAGACACGCCAGACAACGGCCGACTGCCCCGCGGCGACCTCAAACAATCAATGCCGCTGTACTGAGATGATCTTTCCCTCAGTCTGATTCACCCTCTACTAACCTTCAGTAATCTCATCACAACACTCTTCCCCCTCAGCCATCATGCCCAGTCGAGTTGCCGCCCGTTCGACCTCTGGGACCTCCCGCAAAGCCTCCAGCCAGCCGTCTCGCGCCGGATCTGCCACGCCCTCCATCGCCATCCCTGAAGAGCCCTCGTTGCCCGAGGCCATCCCCAGCCTGCGCCGCGATGTCTGCTCCATTTTCGCCGACGCTCAGCGCTCGACGACCGGTCATCGAAAACTCGTCGTGCGACTGCGAAAACTGCAAGAGTCCTGCTGCGGCATCAGAAGCTCAAAGAAAGACGGCAGCACGAAAGTTCCGGACGACGTCTTGATGGGAGAGGAGACTCTTCCCGAGAAGGAATTCAATATCGAAATTGGTCGCTGCATGCTGCGCATCCTGCCGATCAAGAAATCAGAGCCCGTTGGCGATCGCATTCTTCGCTTCTTAGGAAACTTTTTGATTCATGCCTCCGAGAAAGATGCAGAGATTTTCGCCGCCGAGGATGACGACCATGTTCCTGAAACGCCGACCGCCCGACTGACGACGAGCATCGTGGCTCTCGTGGTGCCGCTTCTGTCGGCGAAAGATCGTACCGTGCGATTTCGCGCAACCCAGATCATTGCGCATATTGTGAACTCCCTCGAAACCGTCGATGACGACCTGTATCATGCTATTCGGCAGGGTCTTTTGAAGCGAATCAGAGATAAGGAATCCTCTGTCCGAGTCCAGGCGGTGATGGGTCTGGGCCGCTTGGCGGGAAATGAAGAGGATGACGACAACAACGATGATAGTACGGCGCTCGTTGAGAAACTGGTGGAGATTATGCAGAATGATACAAGTGCCGACGTGCGGAAAACTCTACTTCTCAACCTACCCCTCCTTCCTAACACCCTCCCCTATCTGTTGGAACGTGCCCGCGATCTTGATGCACCGACGCGACGTGCCCTGTATTCCCGCCTCCTGCCCACTCTGGGAGATTTCCGTCACTTGTCCCTGTCAATGAGAGAGAAGATGCTCCGGTGGGGCTTACGTGACCGTGATGAGAGCGTGAGGAAAGCCACGGGCAAACTCTTCTTCGACCGGTGGATCGAGGACGTGGCAGGCTCGACTCAGGATTCTGAAGGAGGTCCCATCCAGCGCTCGCCCCCGAATATCCCGGCCCTGTTGGAACTGCTGGAGAGAATCGACGTGGTCAACTCTGGCGTGGAGTCCGGTATTGCGCATGAGGCTATGCGGAGCTTCTGGGAAGGCCGGCCCGATTATCGGGAGGCCGTCGTTTTCGACGGGGAGTTCTGGGAATCCCTCACCGGTGAATCGGTCTTCCTGCTCCGCTCCTTTAATGATTTCTGTCGCGTGGAGAATGAAGGAAAATACGAAAGTCTGGCGGACGAGAAGATCCCGGAGGTTACAGCCCTTGCTTACTACCTGCACAAATATCTGTCGGCCCTTTTACAAAAGAAGAAAGAGTCCAAAGACACTGGGGATGCCAACGATGATGACTGCGTGGAGCTCGAGTTCGTGGTCGAGCAACTTCTCCACGTGGCCATGACCCTGGATTACAGTGACGAGGTGGGACGACGAAAGATGTATACCCTTCTACGGGAGTCCTTGGCGGTCCCAGAGCTGCCTCAGGAAAGCACCAAACTCACCATCGAGACTTTGCGATTCGTCTGTGGTCCCGCGGTCGCTGCTGAGAACGAATTCTGCAGTGTTGTGTTGGAAGCTATTGCTGAAGTCCACGACACGATCACGACCGAGGACAGCTTCGTCTCTGCCAAGTCAGAGATCAGCGACGATACCGCTAGCCGCCACCGTTCCGAGACCCCGGGTGATGGCGAGCCCGAAAAGCCCTTCAACAAAGAAGAGGCTAAGGCGAAGATCCTGCGGGAAATTGTGGTGAACATGAAGTGTCTGCATATTGCCCTGTGTATGCTGCAAAACGTGCAGGGCAACCTGCAGGAGAACATGAATTTGGTTACCATGTTGAACAACCTCGTGGTGCCTGCGGTTCGGAGTCACGAGGCTCCCATCCGTGAGAGAGGTCTGGAATGTTTGGGGCTCTGCTGTTTGTTGGACAAGGTCAGTTGAGTCCTCGCTTGCATAGAAGCTGTATTGCTAACCCCGTTTCATCTGTCTAGACCCTGGCTGAAGAGAACATGACGCTCTTCATCCATTGCTACAGCAAAGGCCATGAGGCCTTGCAGGTCACCGCAATCCACATTCTGTGTGATATGCTGACCACCCACCCCTCCTTGTTAACGCCCGTCACTCAATCGGACGGGGAGACTATTACCCCACCCGTGTTCCAGAAACCATTGCTCAAGGTGTTTGCGCGCGCCCTCAAGTCGAGCTCCCCAATGACGGTGCAATCAGCCGCCGCTACTGCGCTCTCGAAGCTTTTGCTCACTAATGTCTTCACGCCTTCCGGGTCAAATATTCCGCAAGCCATCCTGGATTACAACCAGGTCACCATCGAAACACTGCTGTCGAATCTGGTGTTGTCTTTCTTCCACCCGCGCACTCGAGAAAACCCGGCCCTCCGGCAGTCCTTGGCTTACTTCTTCCCTGTCTACTGCCATTCCCGCCTCGACAACACACAACATATGCGAAGAGTCATCGTTCCAGTGATCCGCACGGTCCTGAACTCGGCCGAGGAGCACTACTCCCTCGAAGCGGAGGAAGATAGTGATGGCGATATCGACGAGACGGCAGGTCAGAGAGAGCTGAAGGCCCTGATGAGCGGCCTCCTAGGCATGGTCGCGGAGTGGACCGACGAGCGCCGAGTGCTCGGTCTGGGCGGTGAGAAGGTGCTCACGGGGGCCTCTGCCAGCCCTAACGTCTGTGGATTCGTTCACCTGGGACTGGTCAAGGATATCTTGGAACGGGTGCTGGGCATCAGCGAAGGTCCCAACCGCTGCTCCAAGGACGAGAAGAAGCTTCTCTTCTCGCTGATGAGCAAGCTCTACATCTCCCCGCCCACGGTCCCCTCGCGCTCGAGCTCTCGCAACCCCGAAGGCGACGACCCCTTCCGCTCCAGCGTTCGCAGCGCGCAGTCCGACATCTCCACCGACAACGCCCAGCTTGCTCAAGAAGTCAAAGAGCTACTTGACGAGACGATTGAAGAGGGCCTCGCGACTGAGGCATCTGGCCGCAACGCGCTCGTCAAGGTGAAGAACTCCGTGCTGAAGATCTTGGCCATCGCGCAAGGCGCTCGCCCGCCTAGCGTCCGACCCAAGGACGAGGGCGAGGAGGGCGACAGCGACATGATGAGCGTGCGATCCGGGAGTGTGCGATCGAACAGCGTGCGCCCGTCTGTCGAGCCTGGCGCCCGTCGTCGGGGCGTGTCCATCGAACCTAGCATTATGGAAGAAGATGAGAACGAGGACAGTCGCCATACGATTATCAAGTCGGAGGTGATTGAGGAGGAAGACGAGGAGTAGGCATCCTTTTTTGTTTGGGAGTGCAGGTTGGCGTTTCGGATGGATGGGCTGGTCAGGATGGATTGACTCTTCTTCTCGGATGGAATTTGCAATGTAATTAATTCGTTGGTCATGTGGTGTACATGTTTGATGCTAGTTCATGATTCTACAGTTCTTTTCCCGGATATATGTAGACGTTCCAGAGGTCTTGCATGGCGTCACATGCGTACAGTGCCATGGAGCAAATGATTTGGTATGCTTCACCCACCTCAGACAGGTGAAGTACCTACAGCATATAATCACACAGAGAGAGAAAGAGAGAGTCAAGTATAATGATGCCTAATGAGGTCAATACCTACTATCCGTAAGTCCGACAAGCACTGTACCTCCGGGAATGGACCATGTGGCAGTCCCGAGTAGGTCGTAGTCCGACTCCATCAGGGTTCGTTATTGGTCGTGAATTCCGGAGAGCTCTCAATGTTACTTGGGCTTAGTCATAAATGCCATAAATGATAAATCACTACTAATAGCTCCTGATTGAGTTATTAGGAGCTATTGATAGGTAACGGGCGGAACTGGCTGGGATGTCATGGCCTGATCGTGCCGGGAAAAAGTACCGAGTCAGCAATGTCTCGCGGGGATGAAGAGTCCGATCGTATTGGTTTGCAATAATGTACAGACAGAGATGACGTTGACTTGTCTGGGGACTATCATTCTGTGATTCTAGACTAATCTCTACTCCGTACTCTACTGAGTCTACTACTACCCATCCTACTCTCTTAGTTATACCGACAGCGAGGGAAGCGTTATGGCAAACGGCGGTAACGGTACGGAACAGCCGGCAGCGGGTAAAATACACTAGCGAGGCCATTCCCGGGGCATTACACCAATCAGAGGGACTACCGGAGTGGGTCTTTCATCCTTTTTCTTTTTTCTTTTTTTTTTAAGTTTCTTTTTGTTTTCTGTTTTTCTGTATTTCCAAGGATACCTTGGAGTAGTTCAGGAAGCCAATTCACGGAGTTGAGCTATCGACTGCTGCATTCTGTTTCTTGGAATCTGAGAGTGTAGATTTGAGTACTCCATAATTCTTACTGTACCTACCTAGTTTTAGAGATCGACCTGGTATGATTGACCTTCACTACCTACCTAGGCACAGTAAGTGCCTACCTACTAAAGTAGGTACACCCAAGTCGACTGGTTACGTGCATCAAAGTAACTGCCTGATAAACTCAATGACAGTTCGACAGAAGTACCTTAATTAATCCCTTCGTGTCCGGCTGCACGTTCACCTTCCTTGCCCACTGCTTTCACCCCTATTCCAGCCGGGAAGATCAAGTCCAACTCGTGCAAATTAGTCAATTGGAGTCGTCTTATCCCCGAGAGACCTTGAGGACGGATACCACTGGTTACCAGTCCGGGTACGCCCTGGTAAACCCCCGTATTCACAATTCATACTCGGTACAATCCACGGTCCCGACGCCAGAACCGCTTCAATATCGCCAGTCCATCGGAGTAGTCGATCTGTATGGACGTGTGAAGGCAGGAAGCAAGTCAGTAGAGAGGCTCTGTCAATTCCCCGTAGATACTCAGTCGGCCTGTCAATTCTTTCCTCGGTGCCTGATTCCATCTTTATGACTTGACTGGAAACCGAAACTTTTTTTTTTCTTTTTCCCAATTTTTTTTTTTCTCTCTCTTTTAATCTCGACGCTCCACCAAGCAAGAAAGCGCAAGACTGCTGATTCCCAATCCTGGCCTGGGCGATTCTTCCTTTCTTTCTTTTCCCTTCGCTTCCTTCTCCTCCTCTCTCCTCTCGCCTTTCTTCCCCCTCCTCCTTTCCCCCCCGTTTGCCTTACCGTGCTTCGTCGTTGATTCACGGGCGGTCTGGTTTCTTTTCTTCTTTCTTTCTTTTTTCTCCTTTCTTTTGGTCGCGAATTAGTGTCGTTCTTTGCTTAGAGACACTTATTTTTCCGCCCCGTCGCTCTCTTCCCTCCCTCTTCTTCCTCTTCTCCCCCCCCTCTTCTCCCCCCTACCGCTCCACTGGCGTGTGTGAGTGAGAAAGAATAGCGATAGTCCGACCTTCAGCCAACAGAAAAGACTTCCGGACTCTCGAGAGATGGCATCCGTTTCCGCACCCACCCCCAAGCTGGATCGCTACATTGTCATCCACGTCGCGACCACCTGCGACGAGCATGGCGTCTACGTCACCAAGGACTCAGCTGAGGTGATTGAACTGGGGTGGATCTTGTTGGATGCTCAAACCTGCGAGGAGGTAAGTGTGCAATGATTGTTGATTGCTTCGTCGATGTGATGCCTATTTTTCCCCTTCCCCTTCCCCTCCTGGGTTTTTCCTACCAGAGTTTTTCTTCTTCATGTCTATTTAGAAACCACTATCGTTCAACACGAGAAAAGCTTTTTTATTTTTATTTTTTTTTTTCTTTCTATCTCTCTAATTTATTTTAATTCGCTCTGAATTCTTTGGCTTTCTTCGTTGGCATGACTAATTTTTTTTTTCTTACCTCGGTTTAGTTGCACCGTGAGAGCGTGCTTGTCAAGCCTGTCAACACTCCGATCACGCCTCTCTGTAGTAAGTGCATTCCAATTGATTTCCCGAGCCCTTTTCCCATTTTACCCAACCAAACGCCTCTCTGCCTGTCCCTTTCCTTCAATCCCCATTCCTCTTACCCTTCCCTTACGCCATCACCACCATTTTCCATACCCACACCTCCCTATCCCCTTCCGGATGTATCGGTCTGCTGGTTCTATGGCTGACGGTCTCCGACAGCGAGCCTGACAACTCTGACATGGGAGCACGTCCGCTCGGCAGGTACCTTCCGCGATGCTATCTCCCGCTTTGACGCCTTCGCCCAGGAACACCTCATCAACAAGAAGCTGGAATTCGCTTTCGTGACGTTGGATTCGTGGGACCTTCGTGTGCAGCTGCCTCGCGAGGCCCGAGACAAGGCGGTCGTTCTCCCCGCGTACCTTCAGCACTCGCGGACCTTCGACCTCCGCACCGAATATCAGCGATGGCAGACTCATCACCCCGAGTCTCTGCCCTTCGGCCCCAGCTCGCTCTCCAACATCTGTGCCGCCCTCGAAGTCGAACCCGTTCAAACCTCCGCCCCCATCAAGCACAACCTTCCCTTTCACCTGCAGGCCTTGGCCCCCGCTTCCCCTCGCCGGGCTATGGAGGAGGCTATCACCCTGGCTCGAGTGCTCCGAGGATTGATTCGCAAGTCTCAGCCACCGCATGAACACCCCGAGATCATGACTCGACCCATGGATGCCAGAGCGGACGTCCGTGCCTTCTTGACGGAACGCAGCAAGGTGCTTCACCTGAGCGGTCTGCCCCATGATACGACACAGTCGGAATTGGAGAGCTGGTTTACGCAGTTTGGCGGTCGTCCCATCGCCTTCTGGACTCTCCGCACTCCGGACCAGCACAAGCCGACGGGTACCGGCTTTGCTGTTTTCTCGTCTCACGAAGAGGTATGAATCTGGTCCTGTTTCGGATTGGGAAACTCGCCCCTCATTCTGACACTTTGGACATATAGGCCGCCGAAAGCCTGTGCATGAACGGCCGTGCTCTGAACGAGAAGGCCATTGAAGTTTCTCCTTCGTCTAGCCGCGTTCTTGACCGTGCTGCGGAAATTCTGACCCCCTTCCCCCCGTCGAAGAACCGCCCTCGCCCCGGTGACTGGACCTGCCCGTCGTGTGGATTCTCCAACTTCCAGCGTCGTACGGCTTGCTTCCGCTGCTCCTTCCCGGCTATGGCGGCCGCCCCCGATCCGATGGGATACGGGGCGTACGGATACGGTCCCCCCTCGATGATGCCTCCTCACATGGGAGGTCACGGTCACGGTCACGGTGTGGGTCACTCCCGTGGCATGGGTGGCAGCGGCGGCGTTGTCCCCTTCCGTGCCGGTGATTGGAAGTGTGGCTCCGAGGGTTGCGGCTACCACAACTTCGCCAAGAACATCAACTGCTTGCGCTGCGGTGCTCCTCGATCCGGGGCGGCCGTCGTCGCCGACTCCGCGTTCCCCTCTCCCATGGACCCTCCGTCCAGCTTCGGCATGGGTCCCAACTCGATGACCAGCACCCCCGCCCCGGGTCCGTTCACCTCTTCGGCCGGCGGATTTGGCGGTTTCAACCAGCAGTTTGGCGGACCTCCTAGCAACTATGCCCTGCCGTCGGGCCTGGGAAGTGCTCCCGGAGGATACCCCCCTATGGGTCAGATGAACGCCGGATACGGTTCCAGCAACGCTTCTCACTCTGCCGCTTCCTTCGCCAACCCGGCCACTCAGGCTGCGTTCACTGGTGCTGACCACACTACTTCGAATAGCGCTTTCTACGGCAACGAGGGATCCAATGACCCGTTTGCTTTCCTTTCCACCGGACTTGGAGGATTGACCGTGACCGATGATGCTCACTCCCGTCGCAACGGAGCCGGAGCTAACAAGTCCCCTGCCTAAAGCCTTCGGGGCTGGGACCGGGACTGTACTACTCATTTTCCAGGGCACCCACCTTCTTTGTTAATATGAAGATTTCATGGTTGTTGGTATATGTGACGGGTTGATATTTGTGACTGTGCGTTTGTATAGGGAAATTCTGCAGTTCTGGTGCATTCGGTTGGGAGGAGCAGGGCCGGTAGCGTGTCGTCGTTTCCTCGGATCGGGGGGTCCCCCCCCCTTTTTTTATTTTTCTTTCCAGGCAGCCTTTCATTGTTCCATGTCAAAATTTGTTTTGTCTTTTTTTCGGTATGTCTTACTATTGCGTCTTTGGAAGCGATGTTTCAGGGGTATAGAACACCGTCCCACCCGATGGACAGCGGGACGGTTTCATACATCAAATTCTCGTGCCTTTGCCTGATTTTGCTGAGAGATCGTCGGGTCAGGATGAGGTTTGCACTTTCACATCATTGTCGTGCATCTCAGACGGAGCTTTTCTATTCTTTCCTGGGGTTCCGGCACGACCACGGTTGAAGGGGTTCAACCATGGCATTGCATTTACTTTCTAGAATGTTTTTTGTTTTCTTTTTTTGTGTTCTGGCTTCTCAGTTCATCTCTGCACTCTTCGGCAATAGGATTCAGGAGAATCATGGTATTGATCACGGATGGGATACATGGAACGGACTCTGTTGGGGTGTTGGGGTATCTTCCTTTTGAGCCAGCAAAATTTCAGCCAGCGATGAACAGACTTGGGATGGGTTCGGATTGGGATTGTGAGTGCAATATGATTGTTCTGATGTTTCTACTTTATATTGATTTGCTATTGTATCTTCCTGGTTTGCCTTCTGGTTCTGGTATTCCGGTATTCGACCGTCCGATTTTACAGAGAGTGGTCATAGTACAGATTAGAGGTAGATGTATTGCACAGTTTGCATTTACAGATGCAGTTTATACTCTCTAGAAAGGAATCGAGGAGACGGAGAACTTGTCTCCTCATAGTTGATCGATCCATCTAACAACTCGATGGTGAATAAGGAGGTCGGAGTATGAAGGCGGAGTGACTAACCGCGCGCCAAGCGCTACCATCCGGGAGCTCTGGAGGCAGCCGCAGGACTCGCGTCCACATCTGTCATCCGACGGACCTCTGGTTTCCAGCTCTACTATTATACTGCCCAACGTCCTATTTCCTCTTTTCTTTGACCTTTATCTGTCTGCCAGCTCCTTTTGTCCGTCCATTTGAATAACCACCCGATTGAATCTTCCCCTCGCTCATAATGTCCGGATACGACCGTGCTCTTTCAGGTAAGTTAGCTAGGTGCTCCGTGGTGACGTTGATGGGCTGGATCTAACGATGTGTAGTTTTTAGGTATGTGTGACCTGGGCTGGATGGTATAGGATGTGATGAGGATATTGATGGTTGTACAGTCCAGATGGACATGTCTTTCAGGTTGAATATGCGATGGAGGCTGTGAAACGAGGTATCTCCCCTCCCATCTTATCCCATTTCCTCTCAACTGTACAAACCTACGACTCTGCCCACCTACCTCTATAGCTACAGGCTAGCTACAGGCTAGCTACATGCCTCGATACCTGCCATCTGCAAACCTGCACCCCTCATCACTAACCACCAAAAACCCCCACCTAGGAACCTGCGCCGTCGGCGTCAAAGGCAGCGACATCGTCGTCCTCGGCTGCGAGAAGCGCTCGGCCCTAAAACTCCAAGACACGCGCATCACGCCCTCCAAGATCGCCGTCGTCGACAACCACGCCGTCTTGGCCTTCGCCGGCCTGAACGCCGACGCCCGCATCCTGATCGACAAGGCCCGCCTCGAAGCTCAGTCTCACCGCCTCACCGTCGAAGATCCCGTCAGTATCGAATACATCACGAAGTACATTGCGAGCGTGCAGCAGCGGTACACGCAGAGTGGTGGTGTCCGGCCGTTTGGGATTAGTACGTTGGTGGTTGGGTTTGATCCGAATGATGATGTGCCGAGATTGTATCAGACGGAGCCGTCGGGGATTTATTCTGCTTGGTTAGTGACCCTGTCCCTGGGAGTGGTTGAGTTGGGTGGTGGGAGATGATGAGAAGGTTGGCTAACGAGAATCCCTCTCCAGGAAAGCAAACGCCATCGGCCGTTCCAGCAAAACCGTCCGCGAGTTCCTCGAGCGCAACCACCAAGAAGACATGGACCGCGAGGCCACCATCCAACTGACCATCAAGTCGCTGCTGGAGGTCGTGCAGACCGGCGCCAAGAACATCGAGGTGGCCATCATGTCGCCTGGCCGGACGATCGAGATGCTGCCCGAGGACCAGATCGAGGCGTACGTGAAGAGCATAGAGACTGAGAAGCAGGAGGAGGCGGCGAAGAAGAAGACGGGTCGTGGTGGGACTACGACGGCGGCGATCTTGACGAGGGGGGAGGGTAGAGAGTAGACGTTGACTCTTTCCCTGTGTCTCTGTCTCTCCTGGGATAGTTGATTTTGAGGGGGTGAAGACGGCGAGGGGGTGGAGTAATTAGATGTGATTACTGCTACTACACACACTACTTACTACGTATGGTCATGTTCATGTTCATTCTGTTTTATTTCTTTTCTTCTATTCGTTTCTTTTGTCTGTAGAACTGCCCATCTCCCCGTCTATCATCTCCCACCTACCCCCAAACCCCAGCCTAAAAAAAACATATCAAACCAAACCAAATCAATCATATCATCATTAACGCACAATGCAAGCAAGCCAAGCGAAGCCATGCACCCCGCAGCTCAATACCAATATCAACACCAAAGCCATCAAATATGTATAAAACGAAGGATAATAAGAACGGTGGAAAATATGTGGATCGGTTAGCCCAGTCGATCCGATCCATCCTTAATATTGAATAGCGAGCGCTCCTCGTGGCCGCGCACTCGGTCGTCTTTGAGCATTCTATTGAGGAGAGAAGAGATTGTTAGTTTATATGTTGTGGAGTGAGGGTGTATGGAGGGAGAGGGAAAGAGGAGGTACCTCGAATCGATCCGCGCGTCTTCGCCTTCTACCTGTAACGAGGGCGTCGGGGTCACGGCCTCGATGACGAAGTGGTTGTCGCAGTGGGGGCAGTATTCGTCACTATTATTTTGGGACCAGGGTTGTTAGTTTAGGGGGTCTAGTTGGTTGGGTTTCTTATTTTGGGGTAGAGGGAGGGTAGATACCTTTCATCAAACTCCGCCGCGTCTTTCCGGAAACATTTCTTGCATTTCTTGCACGCGAATACCTATTATCCACCGTCTGTTAGTTTTCGCCTCTTCTCGATTGATATATGAAGGTCTCCCGTGTTCTGTCGACTGGACTGCGGTTATGTGCTATGCGCCGTGCAGGGAGTGCATACCATTTCAGTCGCTTTGGCTAGCATATGGGATTCTTGTTCTTGGTGGCATTCGGCGCAGTCGAACCATTTTTTGCCTGATCATGATATCGGGATTAGATGAGATTGGATTGGATTGAGTTGGACCCAGGAGGAGGAGGAGGAACGCACAGCAAGGAGATCGAATGGCCACTTGGGCGTTGAGGATGTGTTTACTGCGGGGGGTGAGTCAGTAAATTATTGAGATCCGGGGGGGGGGAAAGGAAAAGGGCGGAGGATGAGGGATACTGTACCACATGGTTATGGGTTCAAGATGATTAGATTGGGTAATATCATAAAGGGAGGGAAGAGGAAGTGAGGAGGAAACCGGACTGAATGGAGGGGAGGCGGAGAGAGAAATGGAAATGTTTCTCTTTCAGGCGAGGCGGAGGCTAAAAATACGAATGGATGGATTTCTATTTCTGTTTCTATTTCTGTTTCTATTTCTATTTCTATTTATTTGTCTACGATGCATGTGTATATTTATTTCAATTGAGATATTTATAATTCAGGACCTGCCTCTATTATTTTCTTCGACTGAATTCTAGGCAGATGATCTACAGGAGGTGATTCTGGACGTGTAGATTTAGGCTGGTGGAGAGTGGTCGGTCTCTTCCCTTCATCGTCGTCATCCCCACTTCTGCCTCTCTTTCTCTCTCTCTCTCTCTCTCTCTCTCTCTCTCTCTCTCTCTCTCTTTCTTCCTCTCTTCCTCTCCTTCTCTCCTCCACTCTCGTTCGCTCGTCTCTCTCTCTCTCTTCCCCCCTTTCCAGTCACTCTCTCTTCCTATCACCCCATCCTCTTCCCTCCCTTCCCTCCCTTCCTCTCTTGCCATCCCCTCCTGTTCGTCCAGACTTCCGCCTAGAGCTCCGCCACACTCCCCGAATCCCCTGTGGATTTCCGCCCCGATTCTCGACCTCCTCTAGTACTTCTGGTTCGGTGGAATTCCGCTATCCTTCCTTCTCACCCAACTCACTCGCTTCCTTTCGTCCTTCTTTTATTCTCCCTTCAAATCTTATGGTCTTTATCCTCATACAAGCTTCCCCTTGGACTATACGTCATGGTCATGGACGGATTTCGCAAGGACAAGGACAATACCGATAATGCTCCTCTCGTACGCCCTCTCGTCCCCCCGCTGTTCGCGCCGACTTGCTAACTGTCTCTCCAGCGACCTGTGTCCTCTCTGCTGTCTCATTTCGAGAATCTCTCGCACCGCCGATCCCCATCTGCCCTGCCGTGCGGCCCGCGTGACTCGTCCTTCCTAAGAACCTCCGATGTCGACGACTTCCGCTCCTCTCGGGCCTCGCTCGATTTGCCGCGTCCACGCTCGCCTTGGAGTCAATCCGACGCTCAGAACGGTCATACAAATGGAGCCTTACCCCGTCAGACGACGGGCTCCTCTGGTTTCCGTCAGAACCGCCCCATGTCGATGAACTTCCGCTCCTCCCCTCAATTGGCGCCCACACTGACCGTCGAGTCACCGCGATCTCCTCCCAGGGGTCTGGGAGCGTCGCTGGATCGCACCGAAGATCCCTGGGCTTCTCGCACTCCTCCGAGGGCCTCTCGCGAGTCATTACCCCCCAGACCGACTCCTCCCCCGTCTTCCTCCCTCCACCGCCCAACCACCCCCACCTTCGCGTCCTCCGTCCCGACGGAACAGAACGTTATGCACCGGTCTCCCGGTGCTCCGGGGTCGTTAGGAGTCTCACGCGACAGTCTGTCGGAGCGGAAATTGAAGAGCGCGTCCTTGCCGCCGCCCGCAAACCGGGCCGCTAAACCCAAGATCCCCGCCAAACCGGCCGGCCTGGCATTTGGAGATGGAAACTCGCTGGCGCCACAGCATGAACGAGCTCCCTCCGAGGAGCGCGGCGTCTCGCCTTTCAGTACTCCCCCTGGAAGCCCGGAGAAGGCATCGTCGAAACCCGCGCCCGCGCCCGCGCCCGCACCCGCACCGAGAAACCAGTTCCCGCGCTCGCCGTCGCGACCGACAACGGAACCGCCTAGTCGGCGCTCGTTCGACGTCGAGAGGCCTCCTGCGCCTGCTGCTACCACCCCTGCCCTGCGCGATGCGAATGACGGATTCTCGTCGCGCAGACGGCCCGAGTCTACCCGGGAGGGCCGATCGTTGGTGGTGCAGATTCCCCGCGGGCCACCGCCGC
This sequence comes from Aspergillus ochraceus, assembly GCA_004849945.1. Taxonomy (NCBI): domain Eukaryota; kingdom Fungi; phylum Ascomycota; class Eurotiomycetes; order Eurotiales; family Aspergillaceae; genus Aspergillus; species Aspergillus ochraceus. The sequence continues at coordinate 3,739,337 of SSOS01000003.1, forward strand.
CGGTGCAGCGGGAGACGATGTCCAGTGTGCCGTTCTCGGCTCAGCGATCCTATCAGGATAGTCCTCAAGAACGACCCGGTCTTCCCCCTCGCCATCCGTCGGTGGCGCGACGAGTAGCTCGATCGCCGTCTCGGCCCGCACACGGTTTAGATAGCCCGGCCCTGCCTTCGCCCTACTCCGGTAGGCAGGACCTGCGTCAGAGTCAGGCCGAGGCACAGACACCGCGAACTATCCAGAGACAGCCCTCGTTTCCCCGCGAAACCAAACCGCCTCCTACCCCGGCTATGCCTCCTACTCCGGCTGTCCCCGCCACGCCGGCTGTTCCGGTGCGCCCGATGGCCGCTCCCACTGAAGAAGACCGCACGATCTACGATCCTTCGGATGAGCCGGCAGTGTCGCGCACGGATTACCCGGATGCCTCGGTGGCGAATCGGCGGCCGCCGCTGTTGAAGAGTGGTCCCCAGGAGATTAACACCCGGTACGATACTCGGCTGATGGATGTGTGCGGTAAGCACGTGTGCACCACCGGGTACCTAACTCGGGTCTGGGACCTGACGACCGGCGAGCAAATCATGAGCTTGAGTCATGGGGAGACCGTCAAATGTCTCTCTTTGGCGTTCAAGCCCGGTAACAATCTCGAGGATGAAGGGCAGCGTCTTTGGCTGGGAACGAATGGCGGCGAACTGCTTGAGGTGGACATCGCCACGCAGTCGGTGGTGTCGTCGCGCGCTTATCCCTCGCGCCGGGAGATCATCAAGATCCTGCGCCATAAAAAGGACATGTGGACCCTCGATGACGAAGGTCGCCTGCTCGTGTGGCCTCCTGACGAGACCGGAACCCCTAATCTTCAGTACAGCTATCACAACCCCTACGACCGGGTCGCCAAGGGGCATACTTTCTCGCTCGTTGTGGGAGATACTCTCTGGCTGGCCACCGGCAGAGAAGTGCAAGTCTATCGACCGAACGCGCGAGATGACGTCACATTCAAGGTCCTGAAGAAGCCGCTCGGCTCGCAGCATACAGGAGACGTGACGTCCGGCGCGTATACCACCAAGGACGGAGGCCGGGTATACCTAGGACATGCAGATGGTAAGGTGACGGTGTACTCGGCGCACGACTATTCCTGCCTGGCGGTCATCAACGTCAGCGTCTACAAGATCAACTGCCTGGGCATCGTTGGCGACTATCTCTGGGCGGGGTACAAGACCGGAATGATCTATGTCTACGACACGAGGACCAATCCGTGGGTGGTGATGAAGGATTGGCGCGCACACGATAGCCCTGTGTCGGGATTCCTGCTTGACACGAGTAGCGTGTGGACTATGAACCGGTTGCAGGTGACGTCGCTCGGAACGGACAATTGTATTCGTCTGTGGGACGGTATGCTGGAGGATGATTGGCTAGGTATGTTTCCCGCCGCCTGGTGTGATAACCTGGGATTCAACTGACGGAGTAGAAACCCGAATGCAAAAACGGGACGTGGAATTCTGCACGTTCCGCGAGATTCACGCAGCCATCGTGACTTGGAACGCCGGTGCCTCGACCCCCGGCAGCGTGCGTGCGTCCCAATTCATCGCCGACGCGATCCATCCGGAAAACCCGCCAGAGATCATTGTTTTTGGATTCCAGGAACTGGTGGATCTGGAGAACAAGAAAATCACAGCCAGTATGTATGCCCGTCCCTATTGTTTGGCGGACTGTACTAATCCTAGCAGAGAGTTTACTCCTCGGAAGCAAGAAGAAAGAAAGCGGCGAGAAGGAACACATGAGTCGACAGTATCGAGTCTGGATGGAACATCTCACCCGGTGTATCAACGACTGCATGCCCTTGGAAGAGTCGTACGTTCTCTTGCACAGCGCCAATCTGATCGGGCTGTTCACGTGCGTCTTTGTGAAACACAAGGAACGACAACGCATCAAAAACGTCAGCGCTTCGGAGGTGAAGCGAGGTATGGGAGGGTTGCATGGGAATAAGGTGTGTGATTTCATGTTTGCTGTTACTGCTCGACCTAATGTTTTGTGTACCAGGGCGCCCTGATTCTTCGGTTCGTGCTTGACGATAGTTCCATGTGCTTTGTGAATTGCCATTTGGCCGCTGGACAGTCGCAGACCGCTCATCGCAACAACGACATCGCCGCGATCCTGGAGGCCGAGTCTCTCCCTATGGAGCCCAGTCTCGCTACGCGGGCCAACCATTTCGTCAGCGGCGGAGATGGGTCTATGATCATGGACCACGAGATCTGTCTGCTCAACGGCGATCTCAACTACCGCATCGACTCCATCCCTCGGCACGTGATCATCGACGCCATCCGGCAGAACAACCTGACGAAGCTGCTCGACCGCGACCAGTTGCTGGCGTCGCGGCGCAAGAACCCGGGCTTCCGACTGCGGTCTTTCAACGAGTCCCCGATCACCTTCGCGCCGACGTACAAGTACGACGTGGGGACGGACGACTACGACTCCAGCGACAAGAAGCGGTCTCCGGCGTGGTGCGACCGTGTGCTTTATCGCGGCTTGGGACGAGTCAAGCAGCTGGAATATCGACGTCATGAGGTGCGCGCGTCCGATCACCGACCTGTCAGCGCTTCTTTCAAGTTGCGCATCAAGACTGTCCGAGAGCCTGAGCGGGCTGTTGCTTGGGAGAGCTGCCAGCAGGAGTTTCAGAAGGAAAAGCGACGATTGGCTTCGGAGGCGAGGTATGCCTGCTCCCTTGCCTACATACCTTAACCGTAACCACTGACTTATCGCACTATAGCATCGAATACCTTATCAGCGTCCTCGGAACCGATCCCCAACAAGCCCAAACCTTGATCCTCGGCGGGAATTCCTAATCGCAATCGACTTCTCTTCTGCATCCCCATCCCAGCTAGACGTGCCTTAGTTTGATCACCGGTACTACCTAGTAGGTAGTTACTACCTCGTATCAGATACAGATACTGGTCAGTATGGGCATGCATGATATAGTATGACATGATATGGTGATCGGCCCCCGACAAGTCCTGCAGGAGACAAAGTGAACAGAACAGAACAATACCCTATACCTATAGAGCGCACACGATGGCGTGTATGTATGACTAATGATTTCACGATAGACATGTATGATGATGGAATTTGTTTGCTGGTGGGTTAATCGACTAGAGAGGTGGCGAGGGTGTTTGTTGGTATTTTAAATTTAATGGTGTATATATGTGGTTGTTGTAGTTGTGAATCAAGTGCATTGGTAAGGGGTAAGGAGGGTGGCTCTTAGATGCATAGATGGAGTGGGTTTTGGGGAGAGGTTGTGTTGTGACAGGCAGGGTTGATTCCGGGTGTGATGATACTATTCAGTAGATTATTTGGTATTCATGATTTTTCCTACTCCTCCTTTTACTGTTGGGAGGTATAGTATAGTGTGTGGACTGGAGTATGGATAGTTACAGTAGTTATGAATACTATGGTCTACTAGTCTGCGACTAGTCTTTTCTGGTCTGCTGAGGCTGAATGCAGGTCTCATAATGATTATGAGTTCTGGATGGGCACCCAAGGGGCGGTCTTTTCGTCACTATTCTGTCTTTGTATTTTCTACTTTAACATATGCAGATTAGGACAGAAATTTCGTGCAATTCGGGTAGGCATTAGTGTTACTGATATTTGGTCAATTCTGTATATGTGCTTTAGTTGTAGGTAACATCGCACTCGCCCTTGCTGCTCCTGCTTATTCTTATTCTCTGGCGACCTTTCTTTAGGGCCCATTACTCTATACGTTCTGCATATCGCTCAATAGGATATATTTGCTAATATCTTCTATCCCTAGCAAGATAGTATGTAGGGTCTACTAGAGACGATTCGTAGTCGCAATTTCGGAAAAGACTTCCTATCCATACTTTACATTGTACATTATAGAATCCTCATGTCCCCAGCCTTGTCGTTGAGTCCCGTTTCCTCTCACTTTATCATTCCACCTTATCTACCTCATGGTCAAATCTCAATGATCAAACATGAAGCTGTCCTTGATCGCCGCCCTTGGTAGTCTCTCCCTGGTCTCTGCTCAGCAAACCAAGGATATATTATCAGGTTTCAGTATAAAACATAAGTTACAGTGCCTAAACATATCGAAGATTACTATGTCACTATCAACACAGGCCCTCTGGTCGGTGGAACCGACTATGAGCTTACTATATAGTATGTTGACTGAATGACCTGCTTGGTTATTCATTGTGCCTTCTTAGTATATGGTGTAGTGGAAAGTTAATAACCGGTGCGTAACATTCCTCGCTCAAAGTTACTACATATACTACTACTGCAGCCCCCAATCCCGACCTGACACTGGGTCAGCTTGATTCCAGTTGTAGTGCATGACCGTAATATGTGGTAGTACTAATGAAGATCTCCCTCAAAAATTTCGCCTGGCCCCTGAAGCAAGGCTCGTGGATCTTTGAGATCAACCCAACCGCCAAAGGGACTCGAAACGGTGTATCCAATCATCTTCTGCATATCTACAGGATATCTTTTCACACTCTCGAGGGAATTGGCGAGGTATTGATTTTCCTCCTGTTTGATTTGTCAAAAACACATTTTTTATGCATACTAGTAAGAGATAGTGATAGAAACCTACCTGTCTGAGAAACCCTTTGGCCATGAAACAGGAGAGGACAAGCCGCTCTTCATCTGTAGTGGTGTTTGCGCTGCCCCCGTGGAAGCAACTGGCGAGCATGAGGAAGCCATCGCCAGGTTCAAGCTCGGCATAGTAGGCCAAATCTTCATTTGGTGGAGTAGTCTTGGCCCACAGGTGACTTCGAGGAATGAATCTTGTAGCGCCATTGGCCTTGGTCGTCCTTTTGCCGGCTACAAAGAACCCAACATTTGTGTCACGGCCGATCTTATAATCTTCGTGCGAGGAAAGCCCGGTCAGCTCATTATGAAACATCATGTCATCACGATGAAGCTCCTGGCGCCTGGCACCGGGACCAATACTAAAAACGATCGTATTATTCAGTTGCGGGTGCGAAACACTAGTCTCCAGTGTCTGGCCTAGCCAGCTTTCGTGGGTGGATGTTAGAAGGATGTCACACACATCTCTGTATAGGCGATTTCCGGGAATGAGATCAGTGAAGGCCTTCGACTTCTCCACTAATCCCATTACACGGCGAGTCTCGGGAGGGAAAAAGTCGCCTTTCCAGGGGCGATCCTTTTCAATCCAAGGTCGAACATCCTTCTCAATGAGACTCAATTGATCGGAGTCAAGAACTCCGCGCACCACACACCCTCCATTCTTAATCAGCGATGCGACCACCTCGGGGGGCGTTACAGTACTGGCATCGAAGGAATCGATGACAGCAGCCTTGGAATCCTCCTCGAGATGCTTTAGAAAGCCGTTGGCCGGTCTATCAGGAGGTGGGGAGGCAGGCATTTTGGCTGGAGACATGTGTAATGTTGGTCAAACTTCAATAGTAAAGTATTCAAAGAAACGAGAGATGTTAGGCTAACATTGGAGGTGGCATGCACCTTGCTACTAGATATACTACAAGCAGGCCAGACAACTTTTCAGTGCCTGAGCTGCCGCTTACTTCAAAAAGTGGAACCGGATCTACTTTCTAAGCGCGTTTATCTATGTGGGTCTTAGGTATGTGTCCACTAGTTTTCATAAGATTTACATAAGAAAAAATGGGCGACATAATCCCGAGATCACCTAGATACTGTTATCCCATCATTCGGCGTTGAATTTTGATTCCCGCGGGGTTTAATTGAGACTTACGCAGTATAATAATTGCTTCCAGGGGACTCCTTAGCCTCTGATAAGCGATCTTTCACATTTCTCAATGATACGTGTCATCCCGTGAGAGCTATTCGCCCTCACGCTCGCCCATCCTCTCTGTTCCCGATCTCCGATTCTTATCCATATGTTCTATCCCGATTTGTGGTGTCGCAAAAGATACCTATATTAGTGAAATGTCTGAAAAGTGGAAACGAACTCGCGAAGGTTGCATTGTCTGCCGGCGTCGGCGAAAACGTTGCGACCTTAGGAAACCGACATGTGGGGGCTGCGAGAGAAATGCTTTGCTCTGCAGGTGGACCTCGATCGGAAACGCAGATGATCAGTTGCCTGTTGGAACTGATACTCTCGCTCCCATGTCAGGAAGTGCATCGCTTCAACCAACTCATATGGGCCTTGGCGTGGCCAGCCATATGCTCAAGGCCCCGATATCTTTCGTCCTTTTCACGCATTATCTGCACGAGACAGGAAACGCTATATCTGCTCATCGAGGACCGTTGAACTCGTTTACTCGAATACTCCCTTGTCTTGCCATGACCTATCCGAATACCGTCTTACAGAGTCTCCTTGCTTTGAGTGGAGTGCACTATGGCAGCCGTGGCTCCAATATTGATGTTGATATTATGACCTTTACTCACCTTGGCGTTGCTCTCCGATCATTGAAACATGGCATAACGGCTTCCGTCAGCTCCCAGTCTAATGCTGACAGTCTCCACCTCCTAGTTACTACCTTGATCTTATGCATTCTAGAGGTGAGTCTACTCAGCCCCCATCGTATATCATCACTGGCTTAGTTTTCGAAGACCATTCGAACCGATCAAGATGGTGGGATTACTCATCATCTGGAAGCGGCCAATGTACTATTTAACCGACTACAAGACAAACCGCCCCTTGATGAGGAGATTTGGGAGTTTTTGAAGGAGTTCTATGCCTACGTCAGGACAATCTCCGTGCTAACAGGATACTCTATCTCCCCTAACTTGCCCTCGACTTCTACTGAACCAAAGATTCCTCTGGTCATTAATGGGCGCATCCCTGGGAATCTTCTCGGCTGCTCGCATGACTTATTCAATTTAGTTCCGCACATTGAAGTCCTGATAAGTCAAATGCAGATATATCAAGATGCTACATCCTTCCACCAAATGGATGCAGCATGGTACCATGAGTATAATTCCTTACATAGCAATTTGTCAAGCTGGCAGCCACCGGAATCCTGCTCAACAGACTTTGCTTCGAGCGGCTATATGTATCAGCAAGCTCTCCTATATCTTGTTGAGAAGGCATCCCCTTTGGCCTGCGCTCAAAATATGGAAACAATCACTGCGTTCCGAGTGACCCAGTTTTTGAACATATTAAATTCGTTTCCCATCGACGCACCTATTTCTACAACCATAATATGGCCATTGGTATTCTTTGGTGTCTTGAGTGCCAACCAGGCTTCTCGCGCTTTAATCTACAAGCGTCTCTCTCATATGCAGAGCATGTTTGGATTCGGCAATATCAAGTCCTCGATGGACTTTCTGCAAGCACATTGGGATCGGCAAGATGAAGATTCAGCAGCCTCCAAGTCGCGTTCCAACGGCGGAACAAGCGATTTGATTACTCTTATGAAAAATATGAACCTCGACATCTCATTTGTATGAAGGGTCAGCGGTAGCTTAAGCACAATTCCTTGATATTTATTACAAGTGAAAACAATTCCACAAGAACGCCTTAAACAGAGTTCAGTTGGGTCGGAAGACAGGTTTCAAATAGCTAATTTCATTATGGTCCGTTGACCATTTGAATACGCAGAATTTATCATTAAACAGCCATAAATGCGTCTAACCCAATTATCTCCTTACCCACAACGATAGTAACTACAATAGTCTGCCCGTTGCTATTGCTTTGTCCCGATTAAGGAAGTCGGCGATACGTGATTCTCCGCCGTAAATGTGGATTACATGCGTTGAAGTAGGAAGATAAACGCGCTAAGCTTCTGAAGTCGTGCTACGTTGATAAGCAGGATTACCCACTTATCAAAAGCAAGATGATTCACTTATTAAAAATGAACGAGAAGCTGGGCCGTAATGCAGCCCGGCAAATCGGCAGAGTACACAGTTCCATTTGCCCGGCACCAGTACAAAATTGACTCCGATAAATGCCTTCCCGATAAGAAGTTTTTAATATCAAGCGATGAAACGATATAAGTAAATCAGCATTCATCATTGAGATTACACCCCCAAGCTCTTGTCACATTCTCTATGGCTATGGGGATACAACTCAACGAACAGAAGACTCCCACGGAGCTCCCGGATTGTGAGCGCATTGGCGAGGTTGGAGAGATTTTTGATGTCAACAACCAGGATTTGCTGGAGGCTGGTTATGAGCCTGAGTTACGCCGCAATCGCTCGCTATGGACCTTGCTCTTCCAGTCCTTGGCCATGTCTGCAGTAGGTATTTCTTTTTATGAAAAACCTTTGGAATGCAGCTTGGTAATACAAACATCAGATTCCTTATGGATTGGGCTCCCCGTTGATCAGTGCCATATATGGCGGAGGTACAATTTTCAACACACTCCTGATTTGAACATTGAACTAACGTGAGATATCTTTTTTAGGTCAGCTACCTATGTTCGTGGGATGGATAATCGTTATTGCCCTTCAGCAATGCGTTGCACTTTCGCTTGCGGAACTGATTTCGCGGTTTCCAGTCTCCGGAGGCCCATACTTTTGGTCTTTCCGGCTCGGTAGCTCAGAGAGAAGGAAAATGATCGCATTTATCACTGGTTGGACATGGCTTACTGGCAACTGGACCATCACGCTGTCGGTCAACTTTGGATTTGCATCATTGATCTCTGCAACAATCAGCATTTACCACCCAGAATTTGCCGTTGAACCCTGGCAGCTGCTTCTGATATTCTATGCCATCTGTCTTGCGACATTCTGTGTGTGTTCGTTTGGGAACCGTTATTTGCCAATGGTGGATACGATCTGTGCCGTATTCACCAGTGTCACTATCGTAGTCACGCTCATCTGCCTCTCTACAAAAGCCAAAGCCGGCAGACATTCAGTCGCGGACACATTGGTAAGTTGATTTGAGTCCGTGTGGCAGATCTGGAGATACTGACGAAACTTGAAGGGTTATTATGATAGGACATTGAGCGGGTGGGGAGGCTTTTCTTTTTGGATTGGGATTCTTCCATCGGTCTACGCGTGAGAAATCTTTCTGAAGTTTATAATCAATACCAAGCTAAATTCTTTTTTGCAAAACACAGATTCTCCACGATTGGAATGATATCTTCCATGGCAGAAGAATGCGACGAGCCCCAAGTGAAGTTACCCAAAGCATTGAGTCTCTCAATCCCAGTAGGGGGCCTGTTTGGGTTTTTCTTCGTATGCTATTTCTTCTTTAGCTTGTGACATCGATGGCCGCTGACGACCTACTACAGGTTCTTCCGATATGTGCCACACTGCCTCCCTTGAACGATATAATTGCAGCAAGCGATGACCAGGCCCTTCCTTATATCTTTGCTACTGTCATGGGTTCCCCAGGTGGTGGCTTATCACTGACGGTCTTGATTCTCTGCATTGCATGCTTCTGTAGTGTAAGTATCACGGTGGCCGCGAGCAGATGTACCTGGGCATTTGCTAGAGACCAAGGAATCCCCCTGTCAAGCTTATGGGCAAAAGTGGACAAGAAGCGCGACACTCCCATTATGGCAATTGCCCTCACCACTCTTGTTGAGATGCTTCTAGGGCTGATAATTCTAGGAAGTTCTTCAGCGTTTCTGGCTTTTGTATCAGTTGGAGTAATGTCACTTGCGGTCTCTTGCGCCATACCTATTGCTTTATCTCTATACTACAAGAGGTCCGAAGTCAACACTGCTCTTTGGACATGTGGAAGAACAATTGGACCAGTGATTAATGTCATATCCATTGTTTGGATTGCTTTCCAAATGATACTTTTTAGCATGCCAACAGTTATTCCCACTACTGAAGTGAGTATGAACTACGCAATTACGGTGTTATTTGGTTTGATGGCCTTGAGTATACTCTACTATGTGATCTATGGAAGAAAAGGTAAGATTTTCCTTCCGAGATGTCTCTTCTTAGATGCTAAACTGAGTCTACAGTCTACACTGGCCCTCGAGAAGTGCTTGATTGAGTTCCATATGTTATAAGCCTGAGTTTATCATATTATGAATCACGCCTCATTGCCCTACGCGGTGCTTTTCCTCTCTCTCTCTCTCTCATACATAGATCCACAGAGATGTTTTCTCCTACTCTTGTGCGTTTTAATCCACATAGAGCGCAGATTGATTCACATGTAATGATGGAGGTACATTCATGTGGTAAGATAAACGTTCGCTGAAACCTTACACTGAGGTTTAACATATGCTAGACTAAAGCGGAATGCACTCTCCTTTGCTCTATTCCATGTTCTTCATTCTGTACTAGGTCTCATTTTCTGCATACCATATACTTAGAGATGTATGACAATAAACTATTTCACCCCTTGCCCGAGCGTTGAACTTATAAGCGGCTATATAACCTCTATTTTCCTGTTCTATTCTTGAGTCATTTCTCTTATGCGATTTCACTATATTGCGTATTTAGTATTCTGGCAGAGCTCTTAGTTATAACTCTACATGGTGAACTGAAGTTAGTGCACTACGGCAATATAACTTGACGCCAATTTTTATAATATAAGTTATATATTTACGTACTGTAAGTGCTTAATCAGATAGAGGAGCCAGCGTCTGATCCACCGGCACCATAAATACATGGTGTGATTTGATTTGTTTCCTACTGAGGAATGCACATTTAGCTATATCTCTATCTACTCTCCAGTGAGAACCATGCGAGAATTTATTGGTCTCAGTCCTGCTTTGTCCTAGCAATGTGAGAACCTGACCACCCGGGAAGATGAAAATAGACTTGAAGACCGTGACTTGTCTTTCGTGGCTTCGTCGCTCGAATATATCTCTGGATTCTCGTGTCCATTTCCTTCCACTATCACACTTCGACTTGCTACTACAGTGTACGCTAAGATACATGAGATCACACAAGTATACAAACAGGCACGGCCGAGGCATATACTACATTTTCGTAAGGCAAGCCTCTGCTTGCTACTCCGTACATAAGACATATTATGGACATAACCCTGGTCCTACGGCGTACTCCACAACGAGGCTTTAAAGTATGGTGAGCTCGGTTAATATTGTATAGCGACCTCGAGATCAGTACCCTTCATTATACATACGATATCTCTGTATCTAAAGCAGATTGTTCCTAATTTTATGACCTAAAGCCTCCAAGGACTCAAGGTAGCTCCAAGTCAGAACGCGATTCTCGATGTCGGAATGGGTGAAAAGTTAATTAGATTTATACGTAGGTCGCTGTTTCTTAATCTGCTCCGGTTAGGAATGTATGATTAATTGGTTTACTAGATTAACACCACCGATCTTTACGATTCTGCGGTCCCTAGTGATTTTGCCGGCCCCCGGCCAAGTTCAAGGAACGGGGCAGTGAATTGTACCTATCGAGGGAGTAGAATTGAAAGTCGTATGAGAACTCATGCAGGCCTAGATATTCCTAGGTAATGGAGTCATGAGGTTAACAACGTCTTTACTTCGTACTTCTCTATAGACCACTCGGTCACACCCTTATCCCTGCTCGTGCTTCTGCCCTATTCCTCTTTCGGCACGGACGATGAGCGGTGATGCGCCGTGTTGTTTGGGGTAAATCATACCTGCACTAAAGTGATTTTTCTTTCTTGTTCCCTCAAATTACCGTATATTGTTTTGGCCTGGGAAACTGTTGGCACCGGCTGGCTACTGCTGGTGGGTTACCTAGAGCTGGTGTTGACAGTTACTGTACTGCATCGGCTGCCGACTTTGCACATTACACTTACACTGCTTTTTGTCCTCCCCAATATGCTATTATAGATTTACACAATAATGGGGAGTGTTAAACACTCTGAATGGCCAGGGTGTACGAGCACGTATGTATCTGCTTGGTTTGTACGGAGTACTTTCCGGGGATTGATTATTACAATGGCTGGTTACTTGTTTGCTTCATCTACCCATTTTGATCTAGGGCTACTCTAGTCTATTCTAGTTTAGATTAAATTCCTCCGATCTGCACGCCACGCCATATGTTGCGTTGCTTTGCATACCGTAGACACTGAGTGCGGGGGAGGAGAGCATTTTCATGGATAAAAAGGGCCGTTTCTCCATTTGTTTGCTCAATTGAGAGGTGGAACCTTTGATACATTGCATTTCCTCTTCTTCTTCCCTTTCTTCAATTTGGATTGTATTGGGTTGATTTCCGGAGGTCATTGGGTCTTTGCGTCTACAGGTTCCTATATGGGGAAGGCCATACCGACAAAATGACCAATTCATTCTTTCGGACCCTCTCGACGGGCCTTCTCCCTCTCCTGGCTGCTGTCACGGCGGTCGAGGGACTGGTCAGACCAGGTGGTGTGGTATGTTTCCTCTTCCTTAACCCTCCTTCCTTTCCCTTCTTTGCGCTTTAATCTACACATAAATTTACACCAACCACCCCGATATCTGAATATAATCCCCGAAACTCTAAAGCAAGCCAACAATCTACTAACAGCTGATAAGGGCCGCCTTCCCGCCCTAGGCTGGAACTCCTGGAACGCCTTCGCCTGCGACATCAACGCGACCAAAGTCTTGACTGCTGCGCGGCAGGTCGTGGACTTGGGATTGAAGGATTTGGGATATGAGTACATTAACAGTATACCCCCCTAGCTCTTTGCTTCTATGTTGGGATTGACTGGCCAGGGTCAGGCATGGCTACAAACATGTATAGCTGACAGGTTTTGATATCAGTCGACGACTGCTGGTCCGTCAAAGAGCAACGTGATCCCGTCACGAAGCGCATGATTCCTGATCCTGTGAAGTTTCCCGATGGGATTGCTGGTGTGGCGAAGGAGATTCATCATCTGGGATTGAAGGTTGGGATTTATAGTAGTATGTTCCTGCTTTCTGCTATACTGTGGATAGAGGATGGATGCTCTGGACATCCATGAGGTATACATACCTGTGAACGAAAGCTAACGAGAAGGCATCCAGGCGCCGGAACGCAAACCTGCGCTGGATATCCCGCCAGCTTGGGATATGAACGCATCGATGCGCAGACCTTTGCTGAATGGGGAATTGACTGTTAGCCTAACCCTACATATCCCCCTTCTCTACTCAATCACCTACTACCAAACACTAACATGATAATCAACCAGACCTCAAATACGACAACTGCGGCGTCCCCTCTAACTGGACCGACACCTATACGCACTGTGTCCCTGACCTGACGAACGGCAACCACTTCCCTAACGGCACCTGTCCGGACCTCACGACGCCTGCCCCGAGTGAGTATGACTGGCGCCAGTCGAACACGGCTCTTCGGTACCGCATGATGCGTGACGCCTTGCTGTCTGTCAACCGCACTATTGCTTACTCGCTGTGCGTCTGGGGGCAAGCGGACGTTGGGGTTTGGGGAAATGAGACGGGGAATTCGTGGAGGATCAGTGGGGATATTACGCGTTTGTCTTCCTTCCCTGCCTACTTATCTTGGATATCTTGACACCTACCTTGAACCCCGAATATATAGGAAGAAAGGACCCAACTTCATATACTAACACCCATGCTGATACTGACACCGATACTGATAAAAACAGCAACATGGACACGCATCGCCGACCTCGCCAACCAAAACTCTTTCCTCCTCAACGACGCCAACTTCTGGGGTTTCCCGGACCCGGACATGCTGGAAATCGGCAACGGCAATCTGACTCTGGCTGAGAATCGAGCCCATTTTGCTCTCTGGGCTGTTATGAAAGCGCCGTTGATTATTGGGACGGCGGTATGTCTTCTCCTTCTCCCCTTTCTTTCCTTCCTTCCTTTTTTTCTTTCCCTACCTATTATGCTATGCTATGCTATGCTATGCTATGCTATGCTATGTTATGACTGATTCTTGAATAGCTGGACAAAATCCCCCCCACGCACCTCACCATCCTCAAAAACAAATACCTCATCAACTTCAACCAAGACCCGTTAATCGGCCGCCCCGCGGCCCCCTTCAAATGGGGCTATAACGCCGACTGGACATTTGATCCGCTTCATCCGGCGGAGTATTGGGCTGGGGAGTCTTCGAGTCTGGGTGGGACGTTGGTACTCATGCTCAATAGTGAGGAAGGGGCTGGGTTGAGGGGGTTTAGGTTTGGGGAGGTACCGGAGTTGGGATCGAGGATTCGAGATGGAGAGAAGGGTGATGGGGAAGAAGGGGAGGTTGGGTTTGAGGTTGTTGATATTTGGTCGGGTGAGAATCTGGGGTGTGTGAAGGGGGGGATTAGTAGGGAGGTTGGGGCGCATGATGTTGTGGGGTTTGTGGTTATGGGGAGGTGTTGACATTTCTGCCTTTCTTCGTTTGCATATTGTCAGGATGAGGGTAGGGTTAGGTACAAATGAGGGAGGGGAGAAGGGTAGAATGCACATGGAGGATAGAAATAGTGGTTGCAGTCTGAATCAATCATCCTATACAATCTAACAACTACAGGGTATATCATTATGCCATTAACCCCCTCATATACATCCACACAACTACCGCCATAAATCCTGCCGACTATCCCGCTTGCTCCATCCCCCGCTGCTCTTCGGCCGCTCCTCGTCCGCCGGCACCGCCAGGAACCCTCCGAACCCGTTCCCAACCAGCACGCTACGCCGCGCATCTCCGCCCCACGCCCGACTCAGCTGCGCGTCGTGCAGACTGACCGGTCGCGTCGTGCTATCCCGCCGTCCTCGCGTCGCCGGTGGCTCGTACGGCGTGAAGTTCCACTCCAGCTCGTCCAGTCCCTTACTGTATACGTTCAGCGGTTGCGTGAGCACGCCGCCGGCGCCCATCTGCGGCCCCGCGTCGCCGCCGCCGAACAGTCGAGGCGGAGGCGCCAGAAGCAGCGTCTCGGGGAAGTGCGAGTCGCGCACGTACAGCTCGCGGAGCGCCGGTAGTGCGTTGGACATGAGACTCGAGACGAGGTAGGTGTAGTATGACGACGCCATCGGCGGCATGCCGTACTGGCCGGCCTCCGAGGTGACCTCGTAGTGCATCGTGTCCAGCGTGCGCGACGCCATCGGCGGGATCTGCTCGGCTGGGAAGGACCGCGACACGTTCTGGATGACCGACAGCACCAGCAGGTGTGGCGCCGCGCTGAGGATCTGGTGCAGCGTCGACGGCGCCACCCCCGTGTTCGACAGCGTCAGGTACCGCAGCGCCTTGCGGTGGACGGGGATGGACAGGTACGCGACGATGCCGTCGGCCGTCACGCCAGGACAGTCACGGATCGTCAGTCGCTCGACGGCGGGGAAGGGCGGCAGGACCTGCGAGGGCGCGAAACAGGCGTCGTCCAGCCACGACAGATCGTCCAGCGTCAGGTCCCGCAGGCGCGGGAACGTCCCGAGTCCGAATCGCAGAATGTTCGGCTCAACGTGCAGTCGCTGCAGTTCCAAAATCTCCAGATTCCCCCACAGGTGCGTACCCGACAGCTGCGCGAAGCTGCCCTCGGCCCCGTGGCGGTAGGCCATGCGCCGGATTTCCGGGCAACGGGCCATCAGTTCCTGCTTCAGTGCGAGACAGGAGGGGTCGTCGCTGAAGATGCCGGCGGGTAAGTCCACGTAGCGCAGGTTGGGCAGCACGGAGATGGTGCGGGCGATTTCGGCCTTGGTGGCCTCTCGGGTCATGTAGGGCATGCGCAGGGACAGAACCAAATTCCCTAAACCCTGGGACTGTCGGACGGACTGCATGAAGAGGGACAGGCGGACTTGCGGGGCGTCGATGGGGTCGGCATTGCGATCGAAGAACGAGCGACGTTTTCGCTTGGCGGCCAATTCCAACTCGAGTTCGCAGTAGTGGACGGGATCGATACGGACGTGGGCGTATCTAAAGGAGTTAATTTATTTGGGCCTGCAATAGGATAGGAATGCGAAAGACGCACAGCAACCTCCGCGCCTCTAAAAACCAGCGCTTACACACCAGGGCGCAGTGGGCCAGATCGCGCATGTCGCAGAGCATGCAGCCATCCTCGGTCATGGATTCCTCGGAGGATTCGTAGGAGCTGTCGTTGGCATGGGGGCAGACGTGGACGAAGATGCGAGCGAGCACCTGGGGGGGTAATTTCTTGGTATGATCGCCGCCGGTGATGTTGACGGGGACGCGAGGAAGGGGATCGTGGGTGCGGAGATGGTCGTAACTGACGGCGTTGCTTTTCCCCGCACGGCCGAGACTTTTGGAACGTTTGCGCAGGCGGCTGAGGAAGCCCATGATGAAGGGGCAGTTGGACGGTTCTGTACTTCTGTTGGACGGTTGATCGGTTGACCGTTGGAACTAGTGTTAGAGAGGAGGGGGGGGGGAGAAGAAGAGAGAGTGAGAGAGAAAAGAGAGAGAGAGAGAGGAGAGTGGAGAGTGGCAGGAGGGGGAGTCGGGGATTGGGGCCAAAAGAAATACGACCGAGACGAGACGAACGACGGGGGAAGAGTCAAGACTAAAAAGTAAGCGAAGATCAACGGAAATTACGGAGAGAGAAAGACGCAGATAGGATTATAAATATAGAAGCGACTCCTTCTCCAACGCCAATCGCAATCACGGCTACGGGGAGCAGCACGAGGTAGACGCCGGTCTGTCTGGGATGTCAGCGCAATGATCTGTTTTTATCCTCCTATCAGGGGTTGAGGAAGCGACTGAATTGCATTTGAGACTAAATTCGAGACTGAGTCTTAAGTCTACGGAGGAGGTGCTTCTGATTTACAATGATCTCCGTTTCAGGCATTTCAGGCATTTCAGGCATTTCAGGCATGTCAGGCCCGCCAAGAATGCAAACAAAGCAAAGCGCGTTTCAGCTGACTGACTCAGGGGTTAGTCATCCGCTCTATACTCCGGCATTCTCTCTACTCTCTTTCTTCGTTTCAACATGAGCAACTCCACAGTTCACAGGCAGGATTAACTTAACTAATTTGTCGAATCGTATCTGATCTATCTGAGTGACATAGAATTCTTCTGATAATACCTTCTTCCCGCCAACTCTGACATCGTCATGACATCATTTGCCTGCTGGATCAGGATTCCTCTGTCGAGCATGACATCGTCTGCCACCTCCCGTTGTACTGTAAATTCTATAAAGTCGCACCTCCATAATACAATAAAGGCAGCCCCTCGGAATTACACTAGCATTTACCCCAATTATATCCGCCAACTTTCCTTTACACAAACCCGCGCAATGACCGAAATCGGCGAAGCAGGGGGTCAACCCTTCCCCAACCCCATGTCCGGCACTTCGGATGAAGCCTGCTGGAGGCACCGCGCCCCTTACCAGCTGCGATCAGCCGAGGAATTCGGCCATGTCAAGTGGCACGGGAAATGCCAGTGCGGACAGGTGCGATTCAAGCTGAATCGGGATCGACCGCTCAAGGCGAAATACTGCCACTGTCGCAATTGCCAGTTGCTCCACGGTAAGCGCGCTCAATGTGGGGGGTTATCTCTGGGCTAATTAATCAATCCCTGCAGGCGCGCCCTTCCAATGGGCGGCCATCTTTCATAAAACGGACATTGCGTTCGTCAACGGTGCGGATGGGCTGGTCTTTTATTCCTCGGGTGATCGCACGAGAGAGTATCAGACGCCGACGAAGCTGAGTTGTTCGTACTGTCACACGCCGCTCATGGACGAGGGACGGAATATGTGCATGGTGTTTCCAACGACAATCGAGCATGGATCGTCGGATCAGGAAGTGGAGGAGTGGCGGAAGGCGTTTGAAATCGAGTACGTATCCGTATCCTTTGTTCCTGTGGTGGATGGTCTGAACCTGAACTAACGAGAGAAGCTGTCATATCTTCTACAGCGCGCGGGCCATCGACGTGCCGGATGGGAAACCCAAATGGACGGGGCTGGACGGACAGAGCGATCAATTGGACTAACAGGGATCGCGGATGGTTTATGGACTTGTATGATTATGTATAGTAGTGTATTTATAGAAGACCTACACAGTATGGTTTATGTATGTTGATATTTATAGTTCGTTGCATTTCTTTGTCTATTCCCGCTTTCCTCCTTCCAACCACCTCATCTCCAACTGGAATTCTCCGCTCATTTCATCAACCTTGCAAACCAAACCTTCTCCTGAATCTGATCTCATTTACAAATACCCCAAACATCCCTCTTAACGGGTACATACATACCAACCCCACCCAAGTCCCAACCCCCTGCTCCAACCTGAAACGCTCCAAAAATGAGCACCACCAGCAGTTTCTCCCCCATTCCCAGCTACCTCCTCGGTGCTCTCTGCCTCGCCCTGGGCCTCAACAGCATCCTACGCCCATCCAACGAATATCCCCGCTTCGGACTGCCGTTCGAATCTGGCCCTGCAGGCACCGCCCGCAAACCTTCAAAGCCTACTAAGCCTACCACCACTGGCAAGGACGACGCCTGCGTCAGCCCCCTGATCCACCTCAAAGGCATCCGTGAGACGAGCTACGGGTTGGCTTTGATCGCGCTGCAGTATCAGGGTCAGGATGTGGCTGTGACGACTATTGCGGCTATTTGTGCGTTGGCGGGCCTGGGGGATGGGTTTGTCGTGTGGAAGTATGGGGGAGAGGAGTTCAAGTTGAAGGCGTTGGGGCATTGGATTGCGTTTTTGGGGTTTGGGGGGTGGGCTGCGTGGAGGATTTATTTTTGATGCTTACGAGGTATGAGGAGGGAGATGGAGGGGGGGCAAGATTGTATTCTATTCTGATCTGTTCTAGCGATGGGATAATTAATGGGTTGTGATCTCAAACCAATACGATTAACTCCGTCCACCTACTGATGCAAATCCAATGACGTCGACCGCGTTTCCCCACCGAAGAATCTCCCACTTTAAATCCGCCTTGTGTCACTCATTGCAGTTACAACCACACATTGTTCTTTGGATTCACACATGTATGCATATCTTTATCCCAACTTTACCTATCCACCGTGGATCTGACACAATCTACCCCATCCCTCATCAATCACCCCAACCACACCACAACCCATAACCACCCACAAGTCAAACATCAACCGACTAACCTCCCACCCACAGACCCCTCCACCCGGCCCTCAACCACCCAACGAACCCGAAAGAAGAGAAGATAGCAAAATGTCCTGGTTCCAAAAATCCTTCACCCTCCCCTCCCGCTCGCGCGGCAGCTACCTCATCACCGACCAGGTAGTCTCCGAGCTCCCCGAGCTGCGCGACTACAAGTGCGGCATCCTGCACCTCTTCGTCCAACATACTAGCTGCGGTCTCTCGCTAAACGAGAACTGGGATGATGATGTCCGCGCGGATATGAGTGATGCGTTGGATCGCATTGCGCCGTATGATCGCAAGGGGAACCTTTATCGGCATTCGGCCGAGGGGGAGGATGATATGCCTGTACGTTGTCTTTCACCTTTAGAGGAGACCCCGGAGGGGGTCGTGATTTGCGATTTCTTAGCCTCCTGTGTGGGGTTGGAAGGGCGGATTATTGCTTACGGGTTGTGTTGTGTTCTGTTGGTGAATGCTATGCTAATCGTATATGATGGACAGGCCCATATCAAATCCGCCCTCGTCGGCGCGTCAGTCACAATCCCTATTACAAACGGACGTCTGAACACCGGTACGTGGCAGGGCATCTGGTACTTGGAGTTCCGGACGAGTCGGCATAGCAGAAAGGTGGTGGCTACGATTCAGGGCGAGAAGGCTTGACTTGATACTGTTAGCTGTGGTGGTGTTTCTGGAGGGGAGTTGGAGAGATGGGCGAGTTTATGACCAGCGGAGAGAGTGGTTTAGGAGGTTGTTTTGATGAGATGATTGAATGATAGATATGATGGTTGTGGTTTGTGGCTTTCTTTTGTTTTTGTGCGTATACATTTCGGATGTACATGGGGTGGACGGATGTGTGGTGAGGAATATGGCCGAGGAAAATGGCCGAGATAGATATCGTAGAAAAGATACTACGGTCAACAACTTCACGTGTACTGGGCAAAATCAATTCACTACGGGTACAACTGTACAAGCACAAAGTGCAACAAACACAAAAAGTCAAGTCATCATCAACGCCAATATGCCTTTTACCGCTGCTCTAGACCACCGTCAGTGACGCGCTGGGTCTCGTTCACTTCCGCCGCATTGCCGGTCGGCTTGAGGGGGTAGCTGGTGGCGGGGAGAGATTCGAGGTATGCGCGGTGCTGCTCCTGGGCCTGTAACATTATTAGTATGCCATTGAACTGTCTGTGTCTGCCTGAGCCTGTCTGTCTGCAGATCTGGTTGAAGGGGACTCACGAAAGGAAGTCCGCAGTATCCGCAGGTAGCAATCTCGGGCTTGTCGGTGTTGATGAAGATTTTGGGGTGGCCGAGAGGACCACCGCCGCCGTCACAGCTGACGACCTTCTTCTTCGTCCAGCGGACGGGTTGCTGGTGGATGAGTTCAATGGCGGCCATGGGTTGGGGCTGCAGAGTATTGAATTAGTTCAAGTCCTCATTGTTGCTGCCCTGTCAAGCCATTGATCGATCTCCGACCAATGGACTCCCGGAAAACTTCTGACAGTTCCTCCAGAAAGGGCATACACACCTGCATCTCCATTATCGTCTGCTCGAACCGCGGTCCAACCATAGCCTTCTCTTTCGGCTGCTGGCTCGCCGCCCAGGTCCGCGCCCGGTTAGGCGCCTGCAGCTGCCGGTTGCGCTCGCCGGCCTCGGGCTCCTCCTTCAGCGGCAGATCCCAGTTCCCCATGGCGTCTGTGGGCGTGGCGTTGGTGGCCGACACGTTGGGCACTTTCGTCGGCGGAGTCGGGTCGTTGGCTTGCATTCTGTTCTCGCTGAGACGCGCAACCGTCGTGCTGTAGCTGGCGCGGACCACGCGGGGGGCCGTCCAGGCGGACGAGGCCGCGATGCGGCTGCGAGCGCAGGCGAACATTTCGTTGGTGCGAAGAATTGGGGGGTGGAGGGTTGAGGGCGAGGACGAGGGCTGGCGGAGGAGCAGGCGGGAGGGAGAGGAAGTCGAACTTGGATCTTACAAAGGGTGAGGTTTGGTTGGTTAGTTTGGAGGGGGCGCTTAGGGAGCCAATCGGGTGGGTTCCGGCGGGTGTTGTAGGCGGCTGCGATTCTGCCGGTCGGTCATTTCGTTCCGCCTTTTTTTTTGTCGGTCGACACTATCACCTGGTTTTCTCTTTCATCGTATTAACGACAGCTGGGGTTGTCTTGAAACATCTTTTTGATTTGCTTATCTGATACAGATTACTGCGATCATGGCCGGCTCACCCTCCTCTGGCTCCAAGCCGGAGAAATCCATGTCGTCGCGTCTGCTGACAATGAAGGTATCTTTCACCTCACTACACCAACCTTCCATGAGATCAATTTGAACTAAAAATGAATACAGTTCATGCAACGCGCCGCCGCTTCCGCTGCTGCAAATGAACCCTCCCAAACCCCCGACACGCCCAGCCCGAAACGACACCGCAATGGCCAAACCGAAGCCCAGAGCCCCGCGACCCCCCAATCAGATCTGGAAGCCATCTCGGCGGCTCTGGCGGCCGAAGAGGAGCGCCGCAGAGAGGCAGTTAACCGACAGGCTGCCGAAGCGGGCGAGTCTGAATGGGTGCTGGATTTCGGCGCCGGCGCGCAGTATGCGCCGCAGCCGAAAGTCGTGACGGCGGATTCGTTGGACGCGGATGATGATGATATGATGTATGGGGGGAGGCAGTCGTATGGGAATTTTAAGCGGAAGAAGAGAGTTGTGGTTTGTCTCTTTCATTTCCATTCTGTTGGGCATGATGAACTAATGATGGTAGACGGAAAATGGTGAAATGGCAACAGTCGACGAGGACGACGAGGATACCGACGCAATGATCAAGAGAGAAAAAGCGAAAGCGGAACGAAGCGGCCCAGTCAAGTTGTCCAAGCTCACCAGTATATCGGGTGCAGGAGGTCAACCCACGTTCGGGCGTAGTCGGTCGCCGTCGCAGTCGAAGAAGAAGCGAAAGCATAAATAGATCATCTACGGACGTTCCTTCATGGACATACTCGCGACAGTTATTGTGTCCCGCACAACGGCATTCATTATCATCGAAGTCATGTCTAACGCCAATCTGGAAGCAACGCAAGCAATCCCATCAAAAGAAAAAACCTTCCACACCACACCAAATCACACAACACCCACTATATCAATCTCTCTCTCCCAGCAGAGTCTCCCGGGATCCCTTCTCTGACAGAAACCTCCTTCTTGCTCGCGTTCTAGCCTCGTCCACCACTACCATCGAATCCCGGGGCTGTCTTCCTCCCATGTTCCGTCTATGCGCGTGCACCTCGACCATATCCGGCTCGTCGAGAGTGAACTCCGACGACAGCTTACCCACCTCGAACCGAAGACCCGTGGCACGCTGCACGGCGACGGGGTCTTCGAATGGGAATCGTTTCGTGGGGTGTTTTAGAATGCCTTTGGGCGGGAGTGCGGTGCTTCTTGCTGCATTTGTGGGGATCGACGCTCTCGGGGACGATGATGTCTGCCTCGCATTAGTTTCATGACTCTCTTCGGGTTTGTTGCGACGCAGAGGTTAAAACACCTTATGCTCTATATCTGCGACTCGGTCGTGGTTAGCTTTCTTGGTTGAAATGTACATATATACCCTTTTCTTTATCTTTTGTATTTCTCCTTCTCTTTATCCTATGGGATCCATTCTATGAAGAATATCAGGTCTGACTCACCTTTCTCTGATATGCTCACACTCATACTAATGCTCGTCCTTGCGCTTCCCCGTGTACTCCCGCTCACTCGTCGTAGCCCCCCAGGCAACGGAGCCCGGTCGTTCGTTCTTCGCGAAACTTGTCGCACTGGTCGTGGGTTCTGGGGGTTCTCAATCATCGCGTTGCGTTCGTGGAAGCATGGACAGGACATGGTTGTAAGGTACATGTGTATGTAGCGTTAGACCAGGCCGGCTAGATACTTTAGATAAAGTGTAAGAGGGGAGTGAACAAGAGAGATTTAGATGGCTCAGATAGATAGATAGATAGTGATGGAAAGAGATAGAGAGAGAGATGAAGAAGACAAACAAAAGCGACGTTGCTCCAGAGACACGACACACCAGACAAAGAATCAACTACTAGCTAGCTGGTCAAATGGGTAAATTAATTTCCTACTTGTCAGATAGATTGGCAGTGAGATGTCTTTCTATACGCACAGGACAGGGGATGATATGCAAGGTGGAAACTATATTTGGAGGGAGGGGCTCGGGCACGTGGTGATATTCTGGGACGTTACGTAGACTCGTTAATGTAGGAGTGACGATGAGACGATGTCTGAGGTTTTGGATGTAGGACATTTATTCCGGAGGAGGGTTCTTTTGGATTTGCTGTTGTGGGTTTTTGGGGAGGGTTCTGGCGAGTCATGGTCATGAGCATGGGCATTGCGTTGCGTGATTGAATGTCTGATTGCATTAACTAGATCTAGGTTGTTTATCAGATCTGTAGGATTTCATATCCAATAGTGTACTGCTACCTAAAGTGGTAGTACAGTACCTTAGTGGTGTGGGATCCAAGAGTGTAGATGTGTAGTATAGATAGTTAGATAGTAGTGAGATGCCCGTCTATCGCCTGCCTACAACTTCGCCTTCTCGTCCTTCGCCTTCCGATCCCACCTCTTCTGCTGCATGAAATTCAGCGCAAGATTCCACGCCGCAACGCCCACTCCCACCGGCGGCGCCAACAGCAACACCCACGCCCACCACCGCGGACTCGTCGTCTGAATACTGCCCATCGCCTTCTGCACCTCGCGTCCCAGATCCTGCTTGTCGCCATCATTCCACACAATCACGCCCCTCGCCGTCTCCGTCCCTCGAAACTCCGCCTTCTCCACCTTCCCCCTCACGTCGCCCTGGCTGTTCACTCGCCCCTGCGCCTCCTCGACTGATAGATGCGGATCGCGAGCCCGCAGCCGCGCCATCTGCACCGCCGCGTCCCGCACCCCAACCACCACCACCGTCCCGCAGAGCAGATCCATCCCGCTCTCGAACAGCAGCGGCACATCTAGCACCACGGCCCAGTGGCCCCGGAGGAAATAGTACACCAGCGCCTTATACACTTCCCATCGTACGGCCGGGTGCACGATGTTGTTCAGCACGAGTCGGTCGCGTTTGCGTTCCTCTGTGATCCCGAACACGCGACGGCCCAGCGCTGGTCGGTTCAGTGGTTGTCCGTGCGGATCATTCGGCTGGTCGGGTTTCGGTGGGAGGAGGAGATCCGGCGTGTTGGGTCCGAAGTAGTCGACGATCGCTTTGTAGCCTGGCGTGCCGGGTTCGACGACCTGGCGGGCGAGGAGGTCCGTGTCGATGATGGGGATCGAGTATGGTGGGGAGGAGAGGAATGAGGACACGGTGGATTTCCCGGTCGCGATGGAGCCGGTGAGTCCGATTATGAGCATCTTGCGCCTGTGTAGACGGTTTTGAAAGACAGGATTCTGCTCTTTGGGTGGGGGGAGCAAGATAAAAGGCGGGACAGCGCCGGCGCTGAATGTCTATTGAATGAGATCTGATGCAAGAAGATGCTCGTCTTTGGTGGATGAATGATGGATGAAGTGGGTGGCGACGAAGTTGAGGTTAGGAAGGGAGAAGAATCGGAGATGCGGGGAGAGCTTGACAGGCGGACCTCGGCCGATCCACTTCTGCACTTGCAGCTCTTGATCCATCCATGAGCTCGTTATCGGTAGACTTGGGATATCCAGATTTTATGCGCAGAATCTACCTCTGCGATCTGTTATTATATTTCAAAAAAAAAAAAAAAAAAGCTAAGTAGCCCGATGCATAGTTCGCAAAACAACCCTGTAATTCTGTACATGAACTTTTGTGCATAATGATAAAAACATCGATGTCATTAGAGTAGGGATGGGTATAAATAGATAAAAATAATCTGGGTTCATTCTTGTTTTCTGGACATCCAGTCCGGCGCTTATTTCTGCATAATAGAGCAGACGTTGAAAATTGGGTATTTGATTCCGTTCAAGACAGGTGGTGCGTTTATGGCATCGATCATTTCCGTGCCTAACATCGAGCGTCATACTGGCCTTTGATGAATCTCAGCGACCGAGATAGCTCGATGCGATTGATATCGCAGACACCGAAGGACGGCACTGTAGGGATTGGTTCCACTGCCGAATCGAGGCATTTCTCACGTTGCTCGACGAACGACGAACGACGAACAACTTGCTGGTCTATTTCGCTACTCGCGAATTCAGGATTCTGGCAGCCCCTTGCTTGGGTCCTGCTTTTGACCCTTCCAGCCAATATACGGCCAACCCTGCGGAAGACTAGAAAACGGAGGGAGAGCGTAGCGACCAGCACAGTCGCCCTCGGTGCAGGTGAGATCGCACAGCCCAAACACCTTGCAGTAGCACTCCTCGGCGGAGGGACAGTGGATCGGGTCTTTTCCAAAGATCACTACTCATAGTTAGCATTCATTCCCTTTGTTCTGGACAGAACAACATACTGTGCCACGAATACTCCATGATCCGCCCGCTCAGATCATCGGGCAACGTCGTTTCCGACAACCATTTCCTGAACCGCTCATAATCGCTCTTCGGTCGCTCGAGGATTTTCCATTTCGTCACTCCGAACTGCGCGCAGCACGACACGCCCACTTCGTCGGGGACCTCGACGCCAGGGAACAACTCCATGAACCCGTTCTTGTAGTATTCGCCGGCGTGTACGTTCTCGCGATGCGTGTCTGTGAGGGGATGAATTTCCACCGGACATCCCAGGACCCAGGCGCAGCGGAGGTTGACGTATCCTTGTTTCTGGAGGTAGGGCAGCTGGAAGTTGCGCAGCATGGGGACACCGTCATAGTAGGGGTCGTCGTTATGCCATTGGTATCGCAAGGAGTGGATAAAGAGCATCGATTCGGGCAGGTGGTCGTAGTTATCGATGATATATCTAGAGGCAAAACAAAGTCAGCGTTGATGGGCAAATTGGGCGAAGTCAAGGCGACGAACGTCAAATACACCATCGATTCCCTCCCCTTGTTGAGTTTCACCGTCAACTCCGCGTCCGGGTCATTCACCACGTAGATACTCTTGTGCCATTCAGGGAAGAATTCGAACAGCCACGAAACGTCATCCTTCTTCATGCTCGCCACGACCAGATCCTGTTCGATGTTTTGCGGCTGGCGCAACGGGGTAGCCTGCCCCGAGCGAGAGTCGCGATTCAGTCCTCCTTGCGACACGACCCCTTCGTGCACCGCCGCTGCCTGTTTGCGTCCTGACTTGTTCGCGAAAAAGAGAAAGTATAGGGCGTACACGATAAAGATGGTGATCAGGATGGCTTTCTCGCGGCTGCGACGGCGCGGGCCTTGAACTCCGCCACCGAAGAACAGCATGGTGGTGGTTGAAGGACAGTAGGGTAGAGAGCGTGGGTCGACGGATGGATTTGTGGTATGCGCGTCTTCGAGTCAATTCAATAGGTATTGTGTCAGATCAACCAGACCGAGATCATGGCGGCTGCTGGGGACAGCTGGAAGTGCGGAGGCTGGCTAGGGAGGAGAGCGCAGGGTGTGACAAGCGGATGTCGTTCGGTCGGACTCGCGTGAGCCTGCAGGAAGAGGCTGCAAGCAGGGCGCAAAGTATGAGGAGAAGGAATGAACGGACAAAAATGCAAATGCAAATGCAAACGCAAACATGCGACATCAAAGTCAGACATCCGACATTCGACAGCTGGCAGGAAAAAAGGGTCCGCCGGGTGGAGCCGCCCCATCTTAGTTTCTCCGCTGGAGTACATCTCCTGTTGACTCTTCCCTCTTCATCATGCCAGAAGGTAAGGGAATTGAAGGGAGAGAATTGTGAATCTGTTGGTACAAGTACAGATTAAGAATTGTCCGAATTCTTCGCGCTCTCCCATCCCCGCTAATCATCCACGCCCAGCACGTTCTTTCCCCCTTGGCGCTATTGGCTCTCCTAGTCTCCATTAAGGCGTTTTTAGGGTTCCTGGGGCATTGACCCTTCTCGATAAAGATACGAGAGATAATTTGGCACAGACAATTTCCTACCCCTGGTGGATTACCGGCTTAGTACATACGGGAGTGCAGTGACCATGTCTAGTCATTGACATGGACGAGGGATAAATTTTTCATTGACTGGTGGATTTCTCCTTTGTCTATTTTTTCAAAGCCCTGGCCGCTAAAATTGAGCTTGGTATACAAAAAAGCGACCATTTATCGGTGTTGAGAAGCTGCTAACCCTTTCCATAAAAGGGCTTGACGACTTTGAGGCGTCCTACGAACGTGAACGGGATCGGTGAGAGAAATGTAGGACTGTAGATAAGAAGTATTGCGCCATCTTGGTGAGACATGGATCAATTAGTTAGCGCGTACGCGCTCAGATCCGTCGAGTTCCAAACATCCTCGATATACATTCCCTCAACCTGAGGATTCAAATGACCTTGGAATTCCACTGCCAATTCGAATTGACTACGTATAGTATTGGGAGTCAGGTTAGCTGAACATTCTTGGCTAGATATATACTCATGTCTGCTGTCATTGATCTTCGCGCTGTATGCGCCCTTTGAAATATGGAGTCTACGCGGTGAAGCCATCAAAGTTCTTTCTGGCTTTGAACATCTTATCAAAACTGTCTGCCACGTTTGATTTGTTTTCTAGCCCGGTCATCACTAATTAAAGTCTAGGTACTGGCCGTCGCGTACTTCACTGTCCAACTGCTTTCCATTTTCACATCCGCAGCAGTTGGATATGGCTACCGAGATCATATTCAAGCTATCTTGTCGATCCTAGCTGCTTTTGAACTTTGCATACTGTTATGGCTTGGACATCGAAGAAGTGCGCGGCCGTCTACTCTGGTAATTCTTTACGTTGGTCTTTCTCTCATCAAAGATCTCATTGCTCTGACGCTACCCTCGGGGGGCCTAGAGTCACTAGGGTTTTCGCTTCTGGTTGTGCGGGCAGCATTGGAGTTGGGCCTTCTAGTGACGGAGTCATAAAGCAAAACCAGAATCCTTACCCCTGGATATGGGTCTCTCACACCCGAGGAAGGAACCGGAATTCTCGGCCGTGTGTTCTTTTGGTGGATCAACCCTGTGCTCAAACAACGCTATCGTGATGTCCTGACCCCGGATGGTTTACCTGGGATCGATCAATATTTATCCTCTAAATTGTTACGTAGACGAATGATTGGTGCCTGGCAACGGAGATGTAAGTTTGAAGTTGCTTGAACTTTGAAGATATTCGCGTACATGGTCGCTCAGATCTCAACTTCAGTATATCGGCACAGCCTCAACCGACTACAGTTGATAACACGAGGAGCTCTCGTTGGCCTGATTCATGCCCGATCATTAAGACCCACAAGGGGAAAGCGTTAACTCTGATGAGCACCGACGTTGATAGTGTAGATACGTCTGCCGAGATGGTCCATGAAACCTGGGCCCAGTTGGGGGAAGTGCTGGTCGGAACGACCCTCCTCGCCAGGCAAATTGGATGGCTTGCCTTACTGCCCTTTTGTATCTTTTTCGTATGTCCTACGAGTGTCTGGATTACCAGGATAAGGGACTAATCTAGTACAGGTTGTTCTCGAATGAGTGCATATGTTGCGAAGCACCTACAAGGTAGACAGAAGCACTGGAGCGCTGCAACTCAACGTCGCCTCACAATGATTATCGCAGTACTTGGACGAGTCAAAAGTATGAAAATTCTTGGACTTGAAGGTGCTATTAGATCCCTCATTTTGGACCTGCGGAATCGAGAGATCGCCGTGTCAAAACGCCTGAGATGGATCATGGTTTGCGTATAACGCGAGCGGTAAGGACTGTCATATACTCGTTTTATCGAAGCTGACAACACGCATTATCTGTAGCTAATGCTTTGGGGATATTCTCTCCCGCCTTGACGTTTGTAATTTATGCAGTCTCTCGCAAGGGAGACACTGCATTGAATCCTGACACCGTCTTTACCTCCATTGCTCTCCTTGCACTTGTTACACATCCGGCGAATATGGTAATGACTTTGGTCCCTCGCGCCGTTGCATCTTTGGCGAACTTTGAAAGGATATAGACATATCTAACTGAAGGACTATTACTGGATCAACGGGTTCTTATATTATTGACATTTCTATATTCAAAACAGTCAACATTCGAAATAAGATCATGAACTTCAAAACAAATTTAGATGAAGATTTTCCGGGCGACACTGAAGCAACTAAGCAGAAACCAACATCCCTTAGTGTTACGCCAGCAGATTTATTCTTGGGTAGAAGGATATCGCCACAGTAGGGCTGTGCAATTAGCAGTTGCTGCTAAGTCGACCACAGATCGATCTCTTTGCTCGTTTTTAATGGCACTGTATCACCACGCAACGTAGTGTTGAGTTTCCCGGTATAAAAGGAGCTTTTCAAAGCGATCGAGAATGCGTCGGTCACCAGACCAACTAAGCCTAAAGTGGACACTGAGGCGAGTGCCTACTTCTTCAGTTACTGAATAGGAAAGGCAATGGCGACATAGCGAAGTAAGTCATCTAGAATTCATCAGAAAGCTAATTTGGCCTGGCCTGAGCCAGCCGGGGTTGGTTCCAACCAGGGAGATCCAGCCGGGCTGGCACGATATCCTCTTAATTCTTGGTGATTCCACTGCTTGCACTAGATTGCTCTTCGGGTGTATTCCACGATGAAATATCTGCTGGCCTGAACTGATCCCATTCCTGCCGATTCTGATACCGCTCCTCCAGCGTCAGTCCCTCCTGACTTGGGTTCGTAGTTGCTTGCCAAATATCCGTATCCCGTCTGACTCTGCGGCTGGTTGAGTCACTGTTCCCGACACGCTGGAGTTCTGCCGAATGTGGAAGACTGTTGCTGATTCCCGGACTACTGTTGCTATACGAACTCTGCAGTTGTTCAAACTTTCTACAGGCTCGCCGGTAGAGATGCCGCGTAGTAGGCAATATGCTGGCTATCATATAGATAGATGGTTCGACGAGGGCGTAGATCATAGGCCCCCCGGAGGCATGCCATGTTGGGTCCGAGAAGAGTGGAACGGTGAAAAAGACGGAGAATCGAAGAGCGCATGTTATGATGCCCCTACTTCATATTAATTGCCTTTTCTTGTTTATTTAGACGAGACGCAGAAGTAAGCCGGGGTGATAACTTACAGCGAAGCAGCGAGGAATGTAAGTATCAGGCCGATCTTTTCAGCTGTACGCATTTGCAATCGTAGAAGGATCGGCCACGGAAGTACCAGCATCACTACGTCTGTGACCAGACTCGGAATGCTATAGGTCTTATAAAAAAGCATCACGTCTCCACAAACTCCATCGTTGATATCGACCGCTTGGGTCCAGAAATACCTGAAAGGTCGGCAAATTGAAAACGCTAGGATAAGAGCAATTATGCCTTGAAGGATGACAACCACGCCGGTTCCAACGATAACGAAACGGTAACGCGAGACTTCGAAAACTTGGTAGTAGAGGAATAGAGCAGCAAGCTTAGCGAACATGACGGCAGGTGTGTAGGTGAATTCGAGAACTTTGGATAGCTTCAGCCAAGTCTGAAAAGTGGTAATTGAGACAGCATCGACGTGGTGTCCTACACCACCTACTTTCACCATTACTATCGAATGTCAGTGCCCGCATCATTCACACATCAAGAATCCCTCTATTCAGTGAAGTCATCGCAGATCCACACCTGGCTTTTGATTCTCCAGCTGGCAAATGCGCGACTCTTCCGCCTCGTTTGTAACCACACACCGTCTTTTCTTCAATCCCTGACAAATGCGAAAAGACAAGAGGGAAAGGACTAACAAATTCCCGTGGCTGCACTGCCCAGACAAAGCACATAGCACAACGTATTACACACCATCATGGGCCCTCTCACGGCCTTGCGGTTATAATGTCGACTCACGTAGAACACCAGCATGAAGAACGTATCAATAACAATGAAAGCGACGCTGACCCGCTGGTCCAGACCCGGGTCATTTGTCTCGGCTAGGTGCCCTGACGATCCGGCGCTCGAGCTGGCCATGGTGGAAAGAACAGACGTCTATAACGATGGCCCATGTAAAGCCGTACACTGCAGATGTTGTGTGGAAGGAGAGTGATAGGGGCACGTAGTTCACACGTGCATCACACCTTCATTGCGTAATCTGGTGAATAATATAAGAATCATCTAATGAAGGTGCTCCAAAGAGGTATTGGCTTTGAAAGTGATTGCATTGCCTGGTTATCTCTATGGAAGAGCTGACTGAAATGAAGGTCTGATTTGGCAGAAAAAAAAGAAGGAAGAAAAAAGACGCGAACTAAAGCTTTCTGAAACCACGCCAGGCGACGTTGCATTGAGCAGGATCGGGCCGTAATGTACCGATAGAGAGCATGGTGTTGAATCCTTCCAACTCAACTTTACTCTTTAGGGCTTGAGGCACCCCAAAAGGCGGGGAACAGCGTGATGCAGTATTTCCAGCAGAAACCCCTTTCCCAGTAGGAAGGCGGTGTGGCACGAAGAAGGAATGCCGTCTCTATTAATACGAGCTGGATTTCTTTTCTTTTCCAAACGTATACCTACTTTCCAAAGTTCCTGCAACTCCTAGAATATGATCAATCTTGGTATATTAACTTTGCTGACATCTGTGATGCAAGCCGCTCTTATCGAAGGCAATGCGCAATCTCACACCCAGCTGAAGGACATTGTTCCCAAGCGGGAGGTTCTCTACGTTGGCGGGGAATACACCAAAGTCAAGGCAAGTCTCGATTCTCGTATATTCCATGCATATCTAAGACTGGAACATAGAACGATGCAACCAATTCTACATCAGTGGCTATGGTAGGGCAAATCTACGTCGAGAAGCTTGCGCCTGAGCCGGCGCCGGCGAACCCACCACTTCCCATTATCTTCATCGCAGGCGCGGGTCAGACCGGCACCAATTTCCTGGATACTCCAGATGGACGGCCGGGATGGGCCTCCTACTTTATCTCCAAAGGCCATACTGTGTATCTCTCAGACCAGCCCGCGCGCGGCCGTTCCTTCTGGTCCCCAGGACAGGGGAGTATTGGGTCTATTGGCTCCCCCGATTCTGTCTCGGATATCTTCACCGACGTAGCCAACAACGGCAACCAATGGCCACAGGCGAAGCTTCACACGCAATGGCCTGGCAGCGGTCGCATGGGCGATCCAACCTTTGACGCTTTCTACCGGAGTCAGGTGCAGTTCCAAACCAACCGGTTTATAAGCGAAGAGCAAAATGCGCAGGCATATTCAGCTCTAGTGGACCTCGTCGGCGACTGTTATATCATCAGTCACTCGCAGGCGGGCGCATACGGTATCTTTGGTCAAACACGATGAAAGCTTGTGAAGTTAGTTAACGGTTGAATTAGGCTGGAGGGTCGGAGACATGCGTCCAGACCGAGTGAAGGGTATCGTGCAGCTGGAGCCGTCTGGTCCCCCGTTTACGCTCCGTCCCCCATTTGGAAATAGCCCGGCTTTTGCGTTCGGTCTCACTGACCTTCCAATCGGATACGAACCATCCGCGGGCAAAAATGCCGAAAACATCGAGACGATCACCGAGGCTGCCGTCGACGATGATCACAACGAGTGCATCATGCAGAAGTCCCCGGCCAAGCAGTTGACGAACCTAGCCAGAATCCCAGAACTGGTCGTTACTGGCGAAGCGTCGTTCCATGCACCATACGATTACTGCACCGTCAAATATCTGAAGCAAGTCGGCGTAGATGTCGAATACGCAGATCTCGGTAAGGAGGGCATTCATGGCAACGGTCACATGTTTTTCATGGAGAAGAACAACCTTGAGATCGCAGCGCGGGTGTACCAGTGGCTGAGCAAACATTGATCAACTCATAAGTGAGGATCTATGCGAGCGGGTCGACTTGCACAGGCCGTCGAAAAAAACAGCAGTGGCGCGATCTGTGGCAGGTAGAGGGTTGTAAATAGTATATGGCGCGATTGTATAGGCGATCTTCCAGGTATTTCAGTGGTAAGGACCAGGGTATATAGGATGTCATACAGATCACACGCACGCATAGCAGATTTCGAAAGCAGATTAATCCCTAGAAACACACTTGCCTCCATACAGACTTTTCGATGCAACGATATTCAGAACTATGAAACAAAGGCTACGCTTTTCAAGAGGTGCTTACAAAAACACTCTCTCAAGCGGCCTTTTGTGCTTTTGGCCTATCGGCCCCGGCAATGGACGTCATGATGCCGCTGCACATGTCCGACGATATCGCATGAGCTTTCCATCCGGCAAGCGGACGGAACTCGCAGAAACAAAGTCAGTTATAGACTATTACATGTTCTGTTACTTTCTAAACTATTATCATCTCTCTGGAATGTTGAACCAACGCTTACTCAGTCTACTGGCAAGAGTAACTAGTCAATTACATAATTTCATCGGCGCCAAGGTAACATTGGATCTGGTGGTATACAAAGACTAGAGACTACAACGTTTATCTATTCCATATGCCCTAAACTAAACTACTGTCTATCGCTGGTCTCGATCAGCCTCGATATCCTCCCCTGGATGCCTTTCTGTTCCTCTTCGGTCAGATCAAGCCCAAACTGCTCCTTCAAAGCCTTGATTCGTTCCATCTCAGTCATGCAAGTTTGAACAAGCACATTCTTACCCCCAGCATTCTTCTTGATCTTTTTGTCATCCAGGATAATTTTCCCATACACTGTATCTCTCTCGCGAAGGTATTTTACCACGAGCAGCTGCGACGTGAGAAAGCACTGAGGGCTGCGGCTGGTGAAGAAACTCATCATTTCAAAATCGCGATGGAAGAATTCTATGTCGGTGAAAGCATAGCCAGGTACCCACAGCTGGCCTTCTCCGTTGCAAAACTGATAAATCCATTGGCATTCGCTCGAGCCGGGCAAAGGCTCGTAAACCAACCGCAGGGTTTGGGTTCCTATGTTCCGGTGGATAATGCCACTGTCTAATGGCAAAGGTGACTTGGGGCCGTTTCCGCCATACCCTACATCAACCAGGTACCTCTGCTGGTCGGGAAGGGTGACGATGTTCACGGAATGCTCCCTTGAACTCGATCAATACTTTGACTAATGCGGAATGCTAGTAGTCATGGCCAACTACTCACCACCCAGACCAGCCCGACAATTGCCCATTGCCCTCCCGAAAAAGCCGCGCGCCAGTGAGATAGACCCTAAATCCCAGTAGAAGAAGGACATGGTGAAAGAAGATATTGTTCTCCATGCAATACCCGCCACGACGTCTCTCGACGAGCTTTTCGTATAGTTCGGGCACATCTAGTGACACATGCACGTCTTTCGCATAATGGAGAGACAGGTTTTCGTAAGGAATTGCTGAGATATGATAAGTCTGAAGCGTGGATAGTAAAGAGAGATCCGGCGTGGATTGGTGGTTGGGCCGATGTGTGTTTGGTAACTCGATGCGCTCAAAATAGGCGTCAAGCTGTTCGCCTGTGAGGGCTGAACGAGTGATCCTCATCTTTCTGGGAAACCAAAATTAGTAGGACTGGACAAGCGAGTTGCAACATTGACTATCACTCCGTACTAAACAGTCCCTCCTATTTAAATTTACCCATCTTCTGTACAGTCTAGTCCTGAATAGGAAGTCGCATGCGAGGCATCCATTTATCTCAAATACAAATCTGCAAGGATAGATGATACCAACAAACGTGTGAGCCGGCCATGAATAACAAAGCTTACGAATTTTCCACTAATACTAGCATGATCAAATGCTTGCTACACGCGTGACTGTTGAAATAACCTTGTGTTATTGAAAAAGTATTTGTTAAATATGGAATCTCAAAAAGATGGAGCCTTTGACGTATTTACATGCTGTACACAGGTCTGGAAACATAGTTGAGATCAAATCCGGTCATATTTGCCAATATATCTTTTCATTCAAACAAAGAAATAATAATCAACTAGAGCCATATCATCTCCACTGTGCCGACAGGCCATGTTCCCTTGCTCTTCATATAATGTTAAATACAAGCCCGGGCAGTACTTCAACCTGGTTTCGCTCCGGCCCACTAAGAGTGAGCGTAATTGCCATTTCCTCATCTTCCAAGAGGGAAACACAGTGCGTTCCAACTTCCTTACCTGATGGAACCTCATAAGGCCACTGATTTCGAGCCGACAAGTCATAAATGGCCTCATACACCTTCTTTAGATTAGGGGTTTCTCTATGGGGAATAGCCACCGATAGCGAAGACACCCCTATCGCACGACAGGGATGATCCGTCAACTCAGGCTGCGCTTCGAATGGAACACGCAGCTCCCGAGGAGTCTTGTCTAGGACCCAGAATGGTATAAGGCCCTGGACCGGATGGCCTTGGGAGTCCACTGGAGCGCTAAGTCTCCACTGCAGCATCGTGCCATCATTTCTCTTCCGTCCCCAGGCCTCAGGCTCCTGGTAGTGAAAGCCAGCGTGGGAATATAGTACTCGCTGCTTGATGGCGTCGAAGTCACCCCCGGGAGGGAATGTAAAGGCCCAGTCGATAATTGTGTTTTCTTTTAGGTTCCCCCATCGATGCTTCTTGCGTCGCTCCGGGTCGACATGGTCGAAGAATGCGATGAATTCGATATAGACCCCGTCTTTTAGTAGGACCAGCTTGTTTGACGTGAGTCCGTCCGCATGGTTTCCTCCTGGGGCGACGGTGAATAGCTTGTGGAGGGAGTCCGATAAGCCCAGGAGGGTCTTGTGAGATACTAGGATGACGATGTGATCCAGTGTTGGGTAGCTTTTGCCTTCGTGGGACATTTCCGCGCTTGAGATGCTGTTTCAACGCGTGGGGTCTGGCTTCTTGTAATGCGGGGTAGATATAGGGTGGTGCTTGTTGTCAATCGATGTATTCCAGCGCGTCAATGCAGAGGAAGATAGGAATATTTTCTGGGGTGGTAGTTGATGAGTTTTATCAGACACGAGGCTGCCGGGAGAGGAAAAGAACAACGAGTGGTGGGGGTCGTTAACCCTGAGAACGAGATATGATCGGACTAGAAGTGTGAGCGGTGGATCGATCGTCGATTTAATGCCTAGACATCACTAGCATAAGAAATGAAGCGGGGGCTTCTCCTAACTAGCTAAACCAATTTAAAGAACTTTATCAGAACAGAATGTTTCTTTTATACTGACTTTTTTTCCAATTTACATTTCGTAGAATACTGTGCCTTTTAGGGTATCTCAGGCTTATAAATCTTCTATACCAATGGGTATAGAAAAAAAGGTTGTATTATCTGTAAGTAGTAACCAACGTTCAAATCTTCATCGACAAGCCCTGCTGAACGCTCTCCCTGGGCCTTTCACGACCAACCAAACCTTTATGCTAATCAGTAGTCCTCACCGTCTCTAATCTAGATCTATCCTCTAGTGCTCTTCACCACCACGTCCCTCAACTCTTCCTCGCTCAAATAATTCACCCCAACCACCTCATTCGACTGCCTCGGCGGCTGAAACCAACTCCCAAACCGTTCCCCAAACAGAGCCGTCTTGATAAAGTTCACCGCAAACACCCTCGGACTGGGCTCCGGCTTCTTCAACTCCTCGTACGCCTCCCTCTCCAGATCCTCCGTCTTCACCACCCTCGTCTCCACCTCCTTCCCTGATATTTTCAACAGCTCGGTCTGCGACACGTCCGCCTCACTCACAAACACAGCCTTATTCTTCGTCGCCTCGGGATTCTGCAAGATCCCCACAACAGCCTGTCCAATCCCCGCTAACGTCGTCGTGCTGATCTTCCTTTCTCCGCCATCATACAAATCCGCGACGGGTCCGGCAACATTCAAGATGAAGTTCTTCTCGAGTCCGAAGTCCAGAAACGCCCCTGTCGCTAACAAGGTGTAGATAAACGAGGGGCTCTTCTGCACGACCTTTTCCAAATGATCCTGCACCGCAACCTTTCCCGCGAAGACGGGGAGCTTGCGCACGTGTTCGTTAAGCGTGTCGACGCCGAACTCGGACGGGAGGTAGTGTTTCACCCCCGCGGCGACGGCGGCGTCGATGAGTCGGATGCTCACGTCCTGTGGGGCCTGGCCGAGGGCGTTGACGACGGCGTCGTGCCCTTCGAGGGCCGATTGCAGGGATGACAGGGAGCTGTAGTCCACTTCTACGAGCTTGGCGCGCGGGTCGATGGGTTTGGTGGATGTGCGGGAGAGAACGGTCACGGAGATGTTGGCGTCGAGGAGCGCTTTGAGGATGGCGGGGCCGAGGTTGCCGGTTCCCTGTTTTTTGGTTAGGGGTGCGCTAGGTACTGGTGGGGATGCGGGGGAGGAACTAGTAGAGGGGGATAGAGGGATTGAGTACGTACACCTGGGAGAGCGACTTTCGTGGGAGCCATTGTGGGGTCAATTGGTTTGTTGTTGGGTAGACGGTTCTGTTCAAGAGGATTGTTAGGGAGTAGATGGAGGAGAAGAGATGACCTGGGAATAAATACCCCGCCAGATTCCATCAAAACGACGAGAGGGGAAATCACGCGATGTGAGGAGGACAATTCCGTGGTTTGTCAGCAGCAGAGTAACGTGATGTTTTCGTGAGATGCGCAAGAGCACCTCGTCTGGGTTCGAATCTTGAATGATTCTTTGCTTAGGTTGCGGCATTCTTGAAGTTATTGACGTCATTTGGGTTGATTTCTTGGTGGAAGGAAGTCGTCGAGATTAGCTTTGGAGTTTCTCAGCATTAGGGCCCAGTCCGTGCGATGAGGAAGTCTGGAAGGAAAGTTTCAAAAAAAAAAAAAAAAAAAAAAAAAAAAACGAAATCCCATCATTTGATTGACAGTCTACCTATCCTTTTTCAAAAAGCTCAAGGTTTAGAAAAAATGACATAAACCCAAAAAGAACACAAAACTGTATCAAAAGTAAGAAGAAGCCACAAGCATCAACTTCCCAAATTGACAACCCTTATTCCTGATCAACTGCACTGAACGGACGTTTCCTAGTCTCAGGTCCTCGCTCGCCAGAAGGCTTGTTCCTCAAAAGCCTCAGCGCCACAACTGTGAGCTTTCCATCCCCGAGAAGATTCCCTATGAGACTATCTCTTGCGACGGCCTGCGCCTGTGCATCTCCAGCAACGACGACGATGCGGATACGGGGAGATAGTCTGCGAATGTGCACCGCAGAGGCAACAATGGTCTTGTCGCATTTAATTACCGAGTCGACTAATATCACTGTCGAGCGTCCCCGGAGGTGGTTGGTCTTGACGTCTTGCGTGTTCGAGACGTGCAGGGAATCAGCAGTTGAGAGAGCGTCGCTGACGCCAGATGCGATGTGCTGCCCACACATCAAGGCAATTATCACGGTGCCTTTCTCGTGAACAAGTCTGTGCCTGCCTGTCTCGTGTTTCTGCATGTCCGGAGTACTGTATGGCTCGACACCGATTAACTGGCTGATGTATTCGATTGCCAGGTAGTATCCGCACCGGCAATGTGCTTCCCGAAGAGAAGGCCAGGCAAGCGATGCGTCTCCCGTGGGTATCTGCAATAGCTTCGCGGCCGGCTTGTCAGTTGCATGGACGACAAAGGGGTCTTCTCGATGGTCCGAAAGGGCGTTGATGAACTTCGGCTTCAGCAGATCTAGTATTGGAAGCAAGTCGGCATTCGCACGTGGCAAAAAGTCACGGGGATGAAAAATTTCTCCAACGATAGGCTGCCGTCCCAAAGGTTTTCCCGTAAAAAGCTTTTCATAAAATTGGTTCTGAATGTTTCCTCACCCTCAAGCACGATTGCGCGGTCTGCTTCTATCAGCATCGATAGGTCTTGGCGGCCATCGGCGAACGCCCAGACTTCGAGCTTGTGGGTTTCCTGGAGGCGCTTGACCAGATGGGCTTTAACTTCCTTAGTCGCGACAAAACAGTTGCGGAAGCCTCCTATGACTGTGACGGAGTCAGATAGACCTTCTCGATTGACGGTCTTCTCCCAGATGAGGCTTTGTCCCGATGTCACGACAATCGCATGGATGTGTTTCTGGAAAGACACTAGACGAAGCAGAGTGATAAGTTGATGCAGTTCCCTGCTTACAGCCTCTGCTGCCTTCTCGCAGCTTGCATCAAGTTCCTCGTCATAAAGTGCTTCTTTGTACGTCAATGCGATCTGCCGGAGTGTCGTGTGGGAAAGAATAAGATTCTTAAGATTCTCATGAAATTCCATCAAAAGACTTTCCATGTCATGGTCATATGTCACGAAATGCTCCCCTAGCGCCGTCACAGTGCAATCGGAGCCCAGAAATAATACTTTTTCCAAGTGTGTAGAGCCAGTTGCATCCGCGATGGCCTTGTCCAAGCACTCCTCTGCAACGAGAAGATTATCCTCTTCAGTATCACAGTTCCAATCACGAATCAAAGTAGCCAAATCATCATTTCTGGTCGAGTACATTGCAACCAGAATACCCTGATCCCAACAATTGTATCTCAAGAGACTCTTCTCTGTGTCTTGCCACGTACTAATCCGCGTGGGTAGAACTCGCGTGATATCCTTGGACCCAAGACCAAAATGCGCGGAGATATCAAGGTTCACTATATGGGTGTAGAACGACAAATCATCCCGGGTGAAACCCAGATGGCGGGATCATCTTTCAACTTGTAGATTGCGGAGTCTCAAGACGTGGAATAGTATCCTGTCACGACGGCAGTCTTGCGCAGTGATAAACATTCATCATTGATCTCTTCGATGGCCTTTTGGCGCCACTGTAGCTTCTCGCTCTCACACATGACTTTGAAAGCATCTAGACCTTCTTCGACAATGCTGTCAATTACTTGAAAGCCCTCGTAAAAGGCGAAGGTCTTTGGATCAAGCTCTTGACTAAGCTTGCGGAGGAGGTGAGTCTTGCCAGAACCTGGGACACCCAGGAGACCTATGACAACCGGTTTTGGCTCGGTTGAGCCGGACATTTTGGGGATTGCTTTTCAAGGCTGTCAAGGAAGAGGCTATGATGTCTGAGTATGGACAAATGAAAGTATATGGAAACGAAGTGAAGGTGTAGTGGATGATGTACGGAGAGGTAAGAGAAGAGGAGATGGGAGTTGTGGGATATTCAGAGGGTAAAGAACGTACGAGAGGAGATATTATATGGGTTAAATAAAGGGAAGTCCCATCAGCTTCCGTTTGGAAAAACCTATTTTTTGTGGCACGAACGTCTCGGCGACAGACAGCTAGGTGAATGGGCATGTTCACTACCCAAGGATGCGATGCGTTGCCATTGTTACTGGCCAACATGCTATGAAAAGTCATATACAGCCTTACTGGAAGCTTCCAGTAATAATGTTGGCAATTTGATGCCTCATGTGCAAGCTCAGGATTCTCCTGCTGATCTCCCTTGTCATCAGAAAGGTGCCTATTTTGGAAGTCTATACAGCTTCACCGTCGTCAACTTGAGACAGTATACGCATCCTACTTCCCTGAGGCACAGTCTGCCAAGCATTTCGTCGTTTGTCTCTCGCCTTTTTCTATGACCGTTCCATGTATCCACTATGATGGAAACATCTTTGTTCCTACGTCGATTCAACAACAGTGAATACGGTCACCAGGCATCCAATTCATTCCTTGTTTTCATCACCTTTGATCAGACTGCTGCCGCCCGGGCCTATGTTTACCAGACTATACTCATGTAGCCCATTATTAGGTTCGCCTTGATTTATTTCACGAATTGGAAGATATCGCACGATCTTTTCTGGGTGTTTGATTCGTCGAGGCTTCCATCTGCAAAACATCTCCCTAGTGCGTCCGGTATGAGGCGGTCTCTTCTTTCTCAGCAACTGCTGATGCATCAATACACGGATTGGTTTGGTGGATTCAAGATGGAAATGAATTTAATGGTAATATGTAGATAGTTGTAAAGGGAAGAAGGGGTCTGCCTTTCCGCGGGGGTGAAGCAAACGCGAATTCTTGGCAAAATGCCTCAGGCATCCGCACACCATGGTCGACAACAACATGGAACAATCTGTATGACCATCGACACGTTGGGTTCATTTAGTTTTTCCAACTGAGGGATTCACCTACATTCTTTCCATGGCCTCCCGTAGCATTATCAGGCCACCAATAAAAGCAACGCTGGAAATTCAAAAAAAAAAAGGTACGCGTATTATAATATCTCTCATTTCAGCATATTATATATCAGTGCCGTATCAAACACCCCACAGCGTCACCAGAACCCGCATATATACACTATTAGCACCCAACCTCAACCCTCAAACCTATAGACACTTAAAAATCGAATTAAAATACCACGCATGCGCCAACACGCTCTGGTTTTTTTCGCCGGCATTACCTTCCCTCGATCCCACACCCTCGACGACTTTAATGTCCGCAGAAGTGACAGTGGCGCCGTTAGCGCTGGTGATCCAGTACTCGGGACTCCAGTGCGTAAAGTTAAAGAGAGAAGGAGGGAGACGCGGAACAATGTCGTTCGTGTGAGTAACGCGGTAGTTGGTGCCTTGGCCCGTGATGTATGTTGCCAGGGCTTTGTTGCCAAGACGGGGAGAGCCGTAGGAGTACTTGTCTCGTTAGTATGGATCCGTGATCTTCGATTGGGATTTTTTCTCTGTCCGGGTTGAGAAATGAAGGAAGAAAAAACATACCAGATCAATCTCATACCCAGCGTTTCGCAACGCAGTAGCCGCGAACGTCGCCAGCGCAGCACCAAAGCTATGCCCCGTGAACACGAGCTTGTAGCCCTTGTACTCCGCCGTCGCGGACTTGACGCTGGCCGTGATGTCGTCGGCCACGGCCTGCCAGGCCTTGTAGAAGCCGCCGTGCGCTTCGCAGCCGGCACAGAGGTCCTCGACCTTGTCAAGGCCGAAGTCCAGGTTGGCGATCCAGTTGTCGATGCTGCGGGAGCCGCGGAAGGCCAGGACCAGGAGCTTGTTGGTCGAGTCGACGGCGAAGAAACCGGTAACGTCGCCAAATTCGTCGTTTCTGCATTGCGTTAGTGGGTTGAGGGGATGGGTGTGGGAGGTCTGGGAAATACGTACCCGGAAAATTCAGTCAATGTCTCCGTCTCGGCTTTCTCGACGGATGGACAGTTGCCCGCAGAGCAGGTTAGCTTGTCGCCTGGGGAGTTGATGTTCGAGGTGCAGTAGGAGGCGGCTGAGTATTCTGCGAACAAGTTTAATTG
Organism: Aspergillus ochraceus; assembly: GCA_004849945.1. Lineage (NCBI taxonomy): Eukaryota > Fungi > Ascomycota > Eurotiomycetes > Eurotiales > Aspergillaceae > Aspergillus > Aspergillus ochraceus. Next base: position 3,781,208 of record SSOS01000003.1, read on the forward strand.
TTGCAAAACGTCGGCGGAGACATCTGATTTTGTTAGTTGTTGTTATTCGGAGTTAGGGCTAGACATGTTCGTGTAGAATAACGGCAGGACCATGTATGACACGTGGTGGAGTTGATATGCACACAGTTGAAGAGCACGACAGAACACAAGGCAATAGATAAAGATAGAAAGTGAAGGAATCGCATGCACAGACGCTCAGAACGTACCTCTCGAAGTCAACTTCGCCGGAGCAGCAGCACCCAGCCCTACCAAGGCCGTGATCGCCAGGACCCGTCCAAGAGAAGCGAACACCATCTTGCTTTATCCTTTCCTATACTCGGACAAAAATATTATAATAAATAAGAATAGCAACCGCCAAGCGAATGGTAGCAACAAGCAAAGAGAATAGTATAGATAAGAAAAGACAAGATAGTAAAACCCCCTTTAATCGAAGTTGAAATCCAACTCCGACAGATGAGCTGGCTGGCAAGGCTGACGATTGACTGCGTGCTCTACAGAATTTCCTCCTGGTCTCCCCCCTTTATATACACATTCCTCCCAGGACCATGCATTCTAACATACCCTATCAACTGACCATGTCTCTCATTCCTTCTCAGCCCTTCCCCTAGTAACATCCACCTAATGTACTTGGCCCGGATACGAGCGGGGTAGAAAAGAAACTAGAGATTGGTTCACGGAGGAATCAGCTTCAGAAAAATAATACCCTTCTAATATTCTCTCATAATAATAAGAAAAAGCGCGCGAGAAGGAACCAGCGGAAAAACAAAAAAAAAGGAAAAAGCCTCGTACTGGCGGACACCAGGATGGTCAAGTCTCGGTCCAAAGCCAGCCCAAAAAATGCTCTCAGCCCACTCAGTTGTCAGGACTCAGTCCACCGTATCCATTTCCACACGGCCCTTTCGTCTCCTTGGCCCGGTCCTCTTTTACGCCATACAAGTGCCAGAGGAACCGGAGCTCCGATGGGTGACATTCTCCCGTTTGTTTGGCGTTTGCAAGGGATACGAGCGAATGGGGGCGCAGGAATGGAGGGGGGGTGGGCGCATAGACGGTGAAGAGATTCAAATCGGACTGTCTTTCGGAGAGTCAAGAAGAGACAGGGAAAAAGCAAAAAAACGCGCATCGAGCAAATCAAACAACTTCAGAGACAACACTCCCCATCCAAGGATCATCCCGGTGCATGTGAGTGGTGGTTCTCTTCACGATGATCTCGCGCTGCCAAGGGGTTTAGTAGTTCTTAGTCTACGGGCTGCGACGAGCTGGTTGGACGGAGGGCGTGCCTGTCGGAAGGATTTCCCTTGTTTTTTAGCTGTGCCTCGAGGACCGGACTCGAAGTTATTCTTGTCAAATTATATTACTTTGTTGCTGACAGGACTGGTGACTGCTGATGGCGCCCATTGATGGTTGCCATTTTACGCCGACATGGCAGTGCTCCCTACTATACTAGTCGCGCTAAGTCTGAAGAATAAGGTATGCAGACTAGACACTGTGCAGCCGTTATTCATTTACCTGCGCAAATTAATTAATTATTACCCCGACGTTTCTCCATCCCCAGAGTCCAGGTGGAGATTTCCGTCCGGCGTGCAGGAATTGGTTGACGTTTAGCACGGGTTAGCAGGAGGTCCGGCCTTGATTGTTCAATGTTTATTATATTAATTGCTCGATGGGAGGAGTAGTTTTCCGTGCGGAGGGCCATATGGAGTATAGAGGTCGGCAGACAATGCGTGTACATGAGCCTAGTAGTCTACTAGGTATGTACTCCGCAGTTTGGTGGTGAGCTTCTGCATAGTTTTACGTTCCTGTTTCTCTATCTCGGTCCTTCTTAGGGCTTCGTTTTTGCATGTGCTTGTCCGTCTGTCCGTCTATCCCTCACGATCGCGGATCCCTCGGATAGTTAATGCTCTGATCGGATCCTACATGGCATTGATCGACTGATTTCTTTGCTTCTTCTGGAGCGGCCAATCTGCCCTATACTGGATTCTGCTGGCCATGCGTTCGTGTCTTGAATAGCGTCTCCACCAACGGCAGCGGACGTTCATTCCTTCTCAATCTCTCTGCCGTGGGATGATGCTTAGGCAGACAGATACTACACGACCATGAACTAGTTTTGGCTATGATAGTCATGATTTACTTCGTATTACCTGATCGCTGTTATCTAAGCTTTGAACTAGTCTTCCTGCACTTCCGTCGGTTTCTCGCCGCCGTTATTGCTGTGATTGTATTCTGGAACGTTTCATAGTTGCGAGTTTATGATGGTCTGAGGTAAGCAGGAGCGGAATGGGGTTGCCTGACCCTGTCTGCAGCTGTCTGCACTCTGTACCTGGCCTAAAGTCTGACGGGCGACCGCAGCCTTGTGCAAGCGGAGTATGGCTGACTACCTATGAATAGGATTCTACTCCATCATGCCCGGTACTTTGTACCTCGTAGACAGTTCCAGGCACAGCAATGTCTCACTTTCCACGAAAGGATTAAATTGAGTGATTATCTGAAAAACACTTATTCTCGCTCCTTGAAACGCCGGCCATATATGGAATAAATCTCATCATGTGTCCTTTAGAAAGCCAAATTGAACCCACCGAGATATTTGCGATTTGCGAATTGAATAGGGGAAGCGCTCCACACTTGCCAACCATTGGAATGCAACCCTCTCACCGTCTGCCCCTTACCCCTGCAGAATCCGATCTGCCTGTTCAGCTGGTTCTCTCTCCCCTTTACTACTACGAACGACTCCGTAGATAAATGAGGACCTAACCTCACTGCGCATTCCCTCCGCCGTTCTCGGTCCCCTCCGCGTTGTAATCTGCCATACCCTCGTCCTGTGCGTCGCCGTCATCGCCGGCTAGGACCTTGGTGCTGGGGTTCTGGGGGAACGGTGTGCCCGGGGTGGCCGCAACCACGTTGTCGTTCTCATCTACGAATTCGAAGTTGTATCGGGACAGGAGGTGCGGGATGGCGGAGAGCTGAGGGCCGTATCGGGCGGTGTTGTCGTACAGTTCGAAAAGCGGCACGGCGAGAAGCTTCATGTTCTTAGGGACGGAGAGAACCTCTATTGCATACGTCGTCAGAATCACATCCACCGCGCCTTATGTCACGGCAATAATCGGCGCAAGAGGGGGGAGGGGGGAAGAGCTTACTCTTCTTAGGCAGCTGAATGAAATACAACTTCTTGCACTCCTTGGGCCGGGTAACGTGCCCCGGCAGGAACGGGTACATGAATGTCTCAAAGTTCGGTCGCCACCATTGCGCCAAGGTGTCGCCGATCTCCCAGTCCTCGTTGACGCCCTCGCCCGAGAATTGCGATCCGACGGGCGCAAGGCGCTCGTTCAGTCGCTTCTTGAATCCGTCTACTTCGTCGTCGTCGTATTGCAGGTAATCGCCTGGGCTGTGGTCATGCGTGTTAACTGGGTTGTTTTTTGCCTGTCCTTGCCGGCTCTAGTCGACCAGAGAGGAATGAGGTCACGGGGTGATAGCGTACAGCTTAAAGAAAGCGTTGGCAATCTGCAGCATCAACACGTGCGGGTGGTTGTGTTCATGACAGACGAGAACGCCCTCGCAGGTGCGTCTCATGCCATACTGCTCGTAGTGCTCCTCGAGACGCTTTAGACGCGCAAGCACGGACGGGTCCTCCTCAGGTTGCGTTTCCTTGGTCCCGAATGTGTAGTTGGAGAGGGGGTAGAGACGGATGGTCTGCGGTTGCTGGGCGGAAAAGTCTCGAGGGAGGACAGGTCTGCTTGCAGAACAAATCAGTAAACGGAGACCATTTGAGAATATGGGAGTCAAGTTCAGGGAGCTCGAACCCATGTCGGGCGTCAGGGCGAACGTACGGGCGAGAGCTCTGCATCGTCGTTGTTGTTGTGGTCGACATTTTCTAATGCCGACAAGACTCGTTTGGTTGAGGGATAGGATGGCTGAGATTCCAGGCAAGATGAGTAAAGGAATTGGGCTAATCCAGGGCGTACAGTGGTTCTGGTCGCACTCCGATGCGGCGAGTTGGCGGAGCTTTGTCGACTGTTACTTGCTGCGGCTATCGGCCAGCTGAGCGGTCCGCGGAATTGTTCTTCCGTGTCCGGCTGCTGGCTGACTAAGATGTGATATCGCATCCTCCGATTCAGACAAGACCTTGACCTTTCTTCCGCTCATTCTGAACACCGGATTTTGTCTAAATCACGGTGTTTTCTTATGGATTGAAACTTGATCACTTAATTGAGGGCTAACATCCTTTAAATAGGGGTGATTTAACCGTGCACAGTTGAATGACTCTCGAGGATGCATCGCGCTAAGATTCCACTACTGGACGCGATGAAGATGTCGTAAAATGAGTCTTTGCCAGCTCCGGGGTGACTGCTTTGACTGGGCACCTTTCTTTTAGGGGAAACCTGGGGGCTTAAGTCACAGCGTTAGGCTTCTACTCTCTAGACTTCCATGACCCCGGTGCATAATTTGCCTGGTGTTTCTTGTACAATGCCTCGTGGCTCTCCTCGGCTACGTCACTCAAGGGGACCCGGAGTTATCCCTTGATGATGCGTGCTGCGCCTCAATTGCGAGGGTGTGGTCAAGTTGCTCCTAGATCTTTCTATAGCAGATCACAATACCCAGGCAGAAGTCTCAAGACGTAATTTCGCAGCTCCCGATTGGTTATAAAAACCAAAGGAATGCAAAGTTGGGATTCAGGTAATGATTGCTCTTATGCCCAATACTGACCCATTGGTCTAGTTGGCCGTATACTTAAAGAGCTGTAAGGTCCTCTTGGCCGTATAACGGGCCTCAACTCTTTCGTATCACACGCCCACCCCCCTGCCTACCATGGCCTTTCACAGCGATACTTGCTGGTTCGATTCCAAATGGTTAGGACAGGCTGTTCATTTCGATGATCCCTCAAGCTCGTGGAAGATCATCCAGAAGGTTCAAGAGCATGAATCTCGCTTTTCACAGGACGAATATATCACATCAGGCCTCGATTCGGAAGCAACTTGTATTTTCATCTGCGAAGAAATCAAGGACTCAGCGCAACCTATCATGAAAGTTCGAATGCAGTGCGCCTATTTCCTATGCTTTTAATGGATCTAAACGTACAGCTAGATGTCTGACATATGATAGAATACCGAACAACCCTGAAGATAAACCACACTACCCTATATGCGCCCAACCACCAGAAAAGGAAGTTTGTGGTCGAACCTTACAGGAGATCGGGGCATTAGAGGCATTGACACTCGCTGGTTGTTCATGCACCCCGAAGTATATTATCTCGAAGCATGAAAATCGGACTTCCGATGGTTGGGTGCCGGATGGGTTCTTGGATTATATTGTCATGGAGAGAGTGGGAGGGATATCCCTTTCCAGGAAGTACCTGCGTGGCTTGAGTCCCATGGAACAAGAAGAGATACTTAAGGCGTTTAAGGCATCATATCAGTGAGTTAATCTTCTGTTATCTTTTACTTGGGAATATCAGCTAACATGACTTCTAAGAGAATGTCAAAAGTATGGCTTTGTGAATCTGAGTAATGATCTCTCGAATATTATTTGGAATGGAGAAAAGCCCAAATGGTTAGTCAATGAGACACTCTTGGGTTGACTATTAACGAAGCTTACACCGTTCTGTTACTATAGTTATATCGTTGACTGGGTTGAATGGAACCGGAGGACTTACGAGTGGAATGACAATGAATTTCGTTGGTGGGGTCTGCAACCTACATCGACCCAAGGAACAAAAGGATCGCAAAACTTATGAGTAATACTCGTTTTTATTTCACTTATACCCAATGGTAAGTCTCAGCATAAACACTCGTGACTACCCCTTGGCTGATCCAACCACGCAAGCAAAAGCACACTCCAGAATTTCCACCTCAAAGTACCTTCTGGATAAAATCCTCAACCTGCTGCTCCACTAGTTGAGGCCCGACGTACTTCGCCACCTGAGCACTATCCTTGAATCCAATTGTAGTCGGAACGCTGGTGACGTCGTATTCCTGCGCCAGGTCTGCATTCTCATCGGTGCTGATCCAGGCCTGGTATAGCGCCGGATACTTGGAGCCGGCCCTTGAAGACCTCATTAATATAAAATTCAACTGAAAGAGAGGAACGGAGGATGCTTAAGGCAGGCCCAGAGGGACAGAAAGAGGCAGGCATACTTCTCGAAGTTATCTTTGGTTCCTTCGCTGATGGGGCTCCATATAGCCGAGAAGATTACGATGGTTGACTTGTGGTCTTTGATGGTGCCGTCAAGCTGCGCTTGGCTTTCCTGGATGTTAGATCGTTGGGCTCTTTTTGTGAAGGGAGTCGGAATTACAGGGAGCTCACTTGGTGATTTGAGGGAGGGGCATGATGATGGTATAGAAGAGGTTTCTTTGATTGACACGGCGTTCGCCGAAGCAGCTGTGTGATTATAACTCGCAGTCTGTCGATCCCATAGCGTGAAGGACCTAGAATATTCAACAGCCACGCAATTCTGCGTATATTAAATATACGAACACATGCAATGCAACGTAGGCCCCCCGGTCAAGAGGGGTTGGGTGAGCCTGTTAGTAAGGAAAGTGGAGTCTAGATCTCGATCTCTGGATCCTGCATCCATGATATAGATTGTTGAGCTGAGCCTGGATTCGCTCTGTCTCAGACAGAGCTCAGCTAGGGAATGATGCCACAAGCTCAAGCTAGAGATACCCCGCATCGGATTCATTAGCTCCTTAATATCAGTATCACATTGTGACATTGTATACCCTCGGGAATATTCTCCCCAATGAGCATAATAACCCCAGGTCCGGTAGCAATTGAGACTATCATTCCATTGACTCGGAACGCACCACAGATCTTACATCCTCATATTCTAAGCCCCCCTAGCTCAACAAGTCAACCTTCGCTATGATAGAATCCAAACCAGCCACCCAATTCATCATCGACCAACAGGAAAAGGTCCGACAAAGTCTGCCTTTCGACGACAAGCGCGATTTCGTGAATGCCGAGAAGGGCTTCCGGGGCCGCCTCGACCCCAACAGGATCAAGAATGACAACGGCGATGTTGTCTGGGATAATGATGCCTACCACTTCCTGAAGAGGGATTCGCCAGACACGGCTAATCCGAGCCTCTGGCGCCAGTCGAAGCTCGCGCACCTGGACGGGCTTTATCATGTCACCGGTGGCATCTACCAGGTGCGCGGGCTGGACCTCTCCAATACAACGTTCATCGAAGGCAACGAGGGCCTGATTATCATTGACCCTCTCGCCTCGGAGGAGACTGGCGCCGCGGCCCTCGCTCTCTACCAGGCGCATCGTGGCACAGACAGGGCCATCAAGGCTATTATCTATACACACTCTCACGTTGACCACTTCGGTGGCGTGAAAGGCTTTATCAAGGAAGAGGATGTCGAGGCAAACGACATCAAGATCCTCGCCCCCGAGGGCTTTCTCGAGCACGCTGTCTCCGAAAATGGTTTTACGGGTACCTCCATGAGCCGCCGCGCTGCGTACATGTACGGTGCCGCCCTTAGACAGGGCCCGAGGGCTCAGATCGGCGCTGGGCTCGGACAGATCGTCTCAACCGGGACCGTGACACTCATCGCACCGAACGTGGAGATCAAACGCACGGTTGAGAAGCGAACCATTGATGGCGTCGAGATGGTGTTCCAGATGGCCCCGAATACCGAGGCCCCTTCCGAGATGCTCTTCTACTTTCCCCAGTTCAAGGCGCTGTGTGCCGCCGAGGACGCCACCCATACCTTCCACAATATTCTCACGTTGCGTGGAGCTGTGGTGCGTGACCCGCATGCCTGGTCCAAGTACTTGACCGAGACTATTGACCTCTTTGGCGGTGAAGCTGAGGTCGTCTTTGCGTCCCATCACTGACTTGGGGTGCTGACAATGTCGTCAACTTCCTCACCTCTCAGCGTGACCTGTATGCGTACGTGCATGACCAGACCCTCCGTCTTATAAACAAGGGATACAACAGTCCTAAGATCGCGGAGATGATGACCCTCCCGCCGGCGCTGGACAAGGCCTGGAGTGCTCGCGGTTACTACGGCTCATTGAGTCACAACGTGAAGGCCATATACCAGCGCTACTGCGGTTGGTTCGACGGCAACCCAGCCCATCTATGGGAGCATACTCCAGTCGAGAAGGCGAAGCGGTACGTTGAGCTCGCCGGCGGAGAGGGTCGAATGATACGCAAGAGCCGCGACGCATTCGACGACGGCGACTACCGCTGGGCAGCGGAGGTTCTTAACCATGTTGTTTTCGCGAACCCGGGGAACAAAGACGCCAAAGATCTCCTGGCCGATGTCTACGAGCAGCTGGGCTACGGCGCGGAGAACGGCACCTGGAGAAACTTCTACATCTCAGGAACCACGGAGCTGCGCGATGGAAACTTCGGGACCCCGACCCAGACGGCCTCGCCTGATGTCGTCGGGCAGCTTACGCCGGAGATGCTCTTCGACTCTCTCGCGGTTCAGATTAATGGGCCCAAGGCCTGGGATCAGAAGTTAGTCATCGATGTTGTCGTCACTGACAAGGGAGTCACTCACAAGGGAGTCAGCTATCGTCTGTGGCTGTCAAACGGCGCGCTTATTTATAGCACCACTCCCCAGTCTGGCACAGCAGATGTGACTTTAACGGGTACAGCAAAGCAGCTGACTGCGCTGGCGGTTTATGGGCCTGATCCGGAGGCTCTGGAGAAAGCTGGTATTAAGATTGATGGGAACACCGGGGCCTTGGATACTCTTTCGTCGCTGATTGATCCGGGTGATCCCAACTTCAATATCGTTACTCCATAGGTGGGCATGATTCAGTTATGATGGATTCCTTGTCTTATTCGATTTGTTTCTCAATTTTCTATTTTGTTTCGGTGGGAAAATAACTCTCTAAGGGCCTCTTCAATCTTTGGATCATGCTGCCAACATTCATTTATTCAATCATATTGTAGTACCATTTAAGCTATCAATTTACTCGCTTGTGCTGACAAGGTTATTAGTATCGTAAAATCTATAAATAGCTAGCTGTAGACTTTTCTTGATAGAGGCTTATCAGTGCAGAAAGTCAGAAACTGCATGCAGCTGAAAATATTCAAGGCCACAGGAGATCTAACTATTGACTCTACAATTTCACGTTTCAAAGAAGTAACATGCACTCGTCTAACAGGCTCAATTTGCCTATTTATAACTGTGTAAGAGCGGCCTAGGTATCTCTCAGGTTTACTCCATCAAGTTCAATTGTAATCGGGATTGCTGAGCGGTTGATAATTGCTTCAAGTACTCCAATCGCTGTTAGAATTGATGACCTGTGAAATTCGGTATTAACTTTCTCATTAAGATGCGCTTTTTAATATACATAAAAAAGTTTCTAGACCGAGTCAAATCATTTCCATCCCCATCTAAGCCAAGCCTTGATTTTTATAAGTCTTAACGCCCCTTCCCATGTACATTCAGCGGAACTAAAACCTTGTATAACTCGACCTCTTCGGTGTAACCCCCAACACAATCGCCTCCGAGCTCTGACCCGGAGGTTGAGGCCCCCCAGATGCCCCACCATTCCCATCATGATACCGTTGCGAAGACCCAAAGATCGGCGCCAGGTGGCGTTTCGCAAACGGTTTCAACGCCGGCACCGACGCACACAGTATCCCCGCGTTGACCTCAATATACGACCAGTAGAACTGCTCGGTGATGTCCCATGTATAGTCTGCCGATGTAAGAGCTGAAAGCATCTGCACCGTGCGTTGGATAGCGATGGCGCAGACGAAGATACCAGATGAGAAGATCAGGATGACGGAGATACGTTGTGCGAGGCGCATGTTTAGGCGCATTATCACCGGGATGGGCAGGAGGAGGGTCAATACGTCCATGACGATGTTGGCGACGCTGAGGACTGTCATTACTGTGCTTGTGTCGATGCAGGTTCCTTTTGTTATCGTCACGTCCCAGTTCTTGGCGATCGGATTGCATCGGAAGATGAAGAGGAAGGTGTATAAGAGGACGTAGGCTGTGGCGATTCCCATGAGGGTGAAGGTGAGCACTCGGAACCAGTGCTGTGGTGAGAGGCGGAGGTAGAAGGCGAGGATGGAGAGCTTGGAGAAGATCACGGCCCAGGCGTAGAAGATGGTTGTTATGAGGGTCCACTGTTGGTTGGTTGTTAGCGGTGTTGCTTTCCTTGTTGCTATTGGGAAAGAGTGGCTTGGATGTATACAACTCACGATTCCGAGCGCTGGGTTATACTGCGCCATTGTCACATTCCACATGTGTAGACCTACGCCGGCCTCCATGACTAGATCATGTAAATTGCTTGGTTAGCGACTGACTGTGTTGATAGATTCCCACTAGAGCAGCCTCGGGTTTACTCACTCTTGAACGAGATAGGTATCAGCATGATGGAGCATACTGCAGCGCAGCAGACAAAGACTGTCCAAGAAGACGAACATTAGCTGTCTGACCACCCTCGTTCTGCGTTGACTCAGAAAGCAACTACCATCATCGACCTGGAACCGTGCCACCGTGAGAAAGAACCGAGTATACAGACGCAGCCCAACCACAGCCAGGGCAATCAACGCCGTGGTGATGCCACACGCCGCCATATTCGGCTGAAGAGTGTCGCCCTCAAACCGTCGCACGCCCGCCGGGGGGTCAGTTATGTATATCGAGGACGAAGCCATAATTTTAAACTGGGATCACTCGCGCGCCACGCACAAGGACCAAACAGAGTGCGCAAGGCGACGTTTTAAAGTATCAGGAGGACTGAAAGGTGTGGGGAAATTATGACAGGTCTCCTCTCTACCTATAACCTACAGGCTAAAGGCCTCTATTACATTATTTCAATTGACCGAAACAACCGAAGGAGGGACTAGACGATCGGTATTCAAAAGAATCCTGGCACATATCCTGGCATATACCGTAGAGGATTGCAATCCCAGCACGGAGCAGCTGTCAATTCGGATCGGCAACGGTTGGTTTGGTCCCACTGCTCCACTGCGGGCCGATGCCTTGGACCGTTGGCCTCTCAGAGCCCGGAAGGGGGACGTGTTGCCCCAGAGCCCTGACGCCCCTGACCGGGGTTCGAGGCACTAAACCAGCACCTAAACCGATCGGGAGGGAAATGGACCAGGGGGTGGGCTCGGGTGGGCTCCCTGGGCTGGTCTCATGGGGTGCCTAGCGCTATAAAGGGCAATAGATTGCTCTGTTAGGGCTTGCTAGGCTGGCCAACTATATTCTTGGCTGAGGGGGCCGAGAGTTGGGATTTCTCTATCTGCTATCATTACCACGTCCTTGATATGGGGCACAGGGTATATATAGCCCAGATACTGAATGCATCATTTCGACAATTTCTGATCCTTGTAGTCAGGACAGCAGCATCGGCTAGAGATCCAACGAATACAACACCCTGGATGGCTCAGGAGTCTCGGCAGGTCACAGGATGCAGCTACTGACCGGTACTTTTGTACTTAGCGTCGTCATTGGAGACTGGCAGGATTTACTATCCCAGTCTATACAGTAGTGACCTCTCGCCTTGTCTGATGAAACCGTCGACCCACTTCCTCCTCCACGCCAGATACTCCACCATCTCCGAGTCATGCACAATCCGCGAATTGGCACCGTTCCAGCTTCCCTTCGGCTTTTTATAGGCATGAAATAGTACTCCGTACTCCGTTGAATGTGCCCCGAGCAGCGTGGGTCTGGTAGGAACTGGTCGGGGTGTCTGCGCTGTCCACAGCGAATGGATTTATAATAACACCGTCTTCCTTTTCCATTAATATCCCTCATATACCGGGGCGCTCTTCTCTTGAACCTGTCCCTGGTCTCCTGGTGAAGCACTCGTCACATTGACGCATGGGCAGGCATTGGCAAAAATGGCACTCGAAATGCTCTTCTCCCTGTCCCCCGCCGTCCTCGCAGTAGGCCTGGCGATCCTTGTTTCAGCATACTGGCTCGCATCCTACGCCTACCTCTACTGGCTACATCCCCTATCCAAATACCCCGGCCCGCCACTCGCTGCCGTCTCCGAGCTCTGGTACGCCTCCGCATGGACAAGCGGTTTCTGGAACCGCAAGATCCAAGACGCCCACCGTCGCTACGGCGACATCGTGCGCATCGCGCCCAATGAACTCTCCTTCGCAACCGCCCAAGCCTTCCGCGACATCTACGGCGCCCCCTCCAGAACCCGCAAACTCTTCCCTAAATCCGACCGCTTCTACGATAACGGTCACCCCAACATCGCCTTCGTGCGAGACCCGGAGGAACACGCCCGCCAGCACCGTATCTTCGCGCCCCAGTTCCGTCCCTCTGCTGTGCGCACTCAGGAGCCGATCGTCCACGCGCACGTCGACCTGTGGGTGAAGCAGCTCGCTGCGCGCGGCTGCGACGGCGCCGTCGCTCTCGACGTGTCGAAGTGGTTCGAATGGCTCACGTTCGATATCATCGGCGAACTCACATTCGGGGAATCGTTCAACGCTACCCGCGATAATAAAAGCCATCCGTGGGTCTCCATCCTCCTCGATGCTACCTATAGCGGGTCGATCTTCAACCTGCGCAAACGTCTCGCTTTCGTCGGTCCCCTGTTGCGTTGGATGCCGTATGTTTCTCCTACCGCCCGCGCTGCCGTCGACTCTATTACTCGTCATGGCGCAATGACGCTCGCGAAGACCCGGAAGCGTATCGAGGTCGGTCCTGCGCGTAGCAAGACCACTGATACAGTGGTCGACGACTTCCTGGCTCATGCTATTCGCGCAGGTGGCATGGAGGACACGGACCTCGCTAACCAGGCCATGGTCATGCTGACCGCAGGCGCAGAAACCAGTGCGACGGCCCTCACCGCTGCACTGTGGTACCTGTCGCTGCCGGAGCACGCGGGCTGTCTCCAGCGTCTGCGGGCCGAAGTACGGGCCGCGTTCGGGACTGATAGTACCGCCGCCGCCAACGCTACCGGCGACGCCACCGCCCGCTTGCCGTACCTAAACGCCGTCCTAGAAGAGACGATGCGCATGTTCCCGCCCTCGCCCGTTGGTCCACCGCGCGTGAGCCCCGTGGGCGGCGAAACCGTCGACGGCACGTTCGTTCCGGAAGGCGTGTACGTCGCCGCGGACGTATGGACGATCCATCACGATGCGCGCACGGTGGGCGAGCATCCCGATAAATTCATCCCTGAGCGGTGGCTCGATAAGCCTGTCAAGCCGTATACTGTGCCGTTTAGCATCGGACCGAGAATGTGTATCGGGACGACGTTGGCGTGGGTTGAGATGCGGATTGCGTTGGCGAAGACGGTGCTTGCGTTTGATTGGGAGTTGGATGGGGATGTGGAAGGTGGGGATTGGGCTGATCAGGCGAGGCTGAAGCAGTTGTGGAAGAAGGCGCCGTTGATGATGCGTTTTCGGCCGGTGGGGAGTGTATGAGGTGGTTTTTGGGTTGGGTTGAGGATGTGTGTATGTGGATTGCTGGAGAGACTGAACGGGGTTTGGTCTTGTATATATTTGGAGTATTGGTGATTTCGCTCAACGCAACGTGCTCTCTCCGTTGCAAGGAGGTATAAATCGTCGAGAAGCGCGTTGATATAATCCGCCTAATTTAAAGAGATAAATAAATCTCAAAACACACGCGAGATCATATCCTCCAATCGATCATCATCGCCATTCACTGTCCTTGTTATGCCTGAGGCTTCCAGGCATTCCGTCTGCGCGTTGAATAGAATGCCTCTTCTGTGACCCTCTCCAGGTTTTCTAGATGGTAGTTCAACTATACTACCAGGCTAATCTGTTGGATAGCTAACTCCTATTTACCCTACACCAACTTGACACTTGATACAGAATCATTGCTCAATATTCATTCAAGATTGTTGAATCTCTAGTACTACATGCCATCCCCAATGCTAGATCCCAACAAATCCGATTAGATCCAGAATATGCTAACCCAAACCCAACTTCAACCAGTTAGTTGCGCATCCAATCCAACCCAATACGTAGGAACATCATGTCTATCTCGCTCAAAGTTTCGCATCAAGGTCTTCAAATTCACTCAGATCGGTGAACGGGCTGGGTCCGGCACTCACGGCCAGACGCGCCTTGTACTCAGGCACGTTGGCAATGTAGGTCGGGTGCTGAGCTTCGCCAGCCTTGGCTTCTCCGTTGGTCGTCGGTTCTTCAAGGCCGAGCTGCTTCAGGTGCACGCCCAGGTTCTGCTCCGCCTGCTTGAGAACGGGCTCGATCTGCTGCTCGGACAGGCTCATTTCGGAGCCCAGGAAGGTCTTGAGAGTGTCGAGAATCTGGCTCTCCGCGCCCGGCGATACCTCGAGCTTGGCAAACGCAGCAGACAGACGGTCCGAGTCGACCGCAAATCCGGCGGCCTCCAGCTGCTTGCCAAGAGCAGACACCAAGCGAGCCTTGGGCTCACCAGATTCCGCACCATCCACGTAGGGACCGCTCTGCGCCTTGAGGTGAATCGCAACCTTGGCCCGAGTGGGAGATTCGGGGTTGACGTACTGGTGGAAGAACTGCACGAGTTCACCCTTGGACAGAGCCCTCACGTTGGCGGCATCGGACTCGTTCTGCACAAAGTCGAAATACTCAGAGCCGATGTGGGTCCAGAACCGGTTGGTCTCGGAGCTCAAGTTCTTCAGCTTTTCGAGGCGCTTGTTGATGACGCTGCGCTTGTGGCCTTCGAATTCGTCGTCCGTCATCCGCTCTAGATCACGCCCAAAGTTGCCGAGGAAGGCATCGATACGCGACTCCAGGTACTGCGCGGTGCGCTCGCTCTGAATGATGACCCGGTAACCAGCGGTGGTGGCAGAGTAACGCGCACCGCTCCAGACGACGTAGCCAAGCTGCTCCTTGCTTCGAAGCTGGTCGAATGCCGGCTCGTCCGTCATCTGAGAAAACAGCAGCAGCTTCGCTCGAAGGACCTTGTCGGTGATGTCGCCCATGAAGAGGTAGTATTCAATGCAGTGATTCACGTTGGCCGGGTCCTTGAGCGTGCGCTCATATACGTAGTTGGATCCCGGAGGAATGATCATGTTGCGCCTCACGTGCCACTGCGACTGGGGCAGAGTGCGGCTCTGAAGGATGGTCTCGACGGAGTCGGTCATGCGCAAAGCATCCTCCTTGTACAAGTTGCCGTGGGCAAGGATCTCGATGTGGTTTTGACTGAGCAGCTGAGGGTAGAAGCAGGCGATGTCCTTGGCTTCGATGTGCTCCAACTCGGCCGCGTACTGTTCGTTGATCCAGGTCTTCTCGGCAGTCAGATACCGAGTGTAGTCACCGACCTGATAAAACGGTTGCTGATACTCGGCGTTCTTGTAAGCGCGGGTCAGGCGCTCTTTGATAACATCAAACCGGTCTTGCTTGATTTCCAAGTCTCGCATGCTGGTAAGCACCTTTTCTAGGAGCACAGCCATCTTATCGTTGTAACCGCCAACCGAAACGTCCAATCCAAAAATGCTGGCGGACAGGTGGTAATCTAGGCCGGCAAGCTCGGCGTCGTATGAGTATTCCACGAGCGCATCTCGAACAAGCTCACAGTAAAATTTGGCTTTCACGAGGTTGGCCGGTGTGGTCCACACCAAGGGATTCCGGAGCGTGATATGAACGGTGGCCTTGGGCACCCAAAACTGATCGTCCTTCTTGAACCACAGGCGAACGTGGTCATCGTGGCGAATGAGCTTAGGCGTCTTGGCACACTCGGACACCTCCTTCTTCTCCACCGAGAGCCTGGTAGGAACGAATTCGTTCTTGTGCGGCATGTGCAGCGCGGACAGTCGCTTCTCAGGGGTGGTCGCCAGCGCCTCGTGGATGTTGGCCATGAAGTCTTGAGGCACGTCCTCAACCTTGTACTCCGTTCCGTACCACTTCTCCTTACAGTCCCAGTTCCCAGGGATGTCCTGCGAGACGATGATCATGCGGAAGTTATCGGCGCGGAAATACGAAAGGGCCTTCTTAATCAACTCGGGGTCGAACTTGCGGAAGAGCGAGCCGCTCAGAAGCCACTCTCTGGGGAGCTGCTTCTGCATGACGCTGCTCAGACGGCTTGTGAACCGACTGGCGGGAGACTTCTGCTTGAATCGAAACTCCACCTCGGCCAGGTTCTTGGATTCGTCAAAGATCCACTGTTCCGGCTCGCGCTCTTTCAGCATGGCGATATACTCAAACACCACCTTGGCAACTTCGCGGTACTGGTTCAATCCCTCCTGCGTCAGACGAATCGACACGGTGAAAAAGGCAGAACCGGGGCAGATGGGCATCACTCCGGCGGAAAGACCGTTGGCCCAGCCCTTGGCCTTCACATAAGCCAAGATACTACCCGGTCCTTCGTGGCCGATCAAGTGGCTGATGTACCGGCTCGGCTGCGACTCGTACAAGAACTCCTCGTCGAGGAAGGGGAAGAAGATGTCGATGGAGCGGCTGTCCATGACGGGCTTGGCGAAGATCTGCTTACACATATCGCTGGGCAACCACGGTTGCACGTCATCCCAGCGATTCTGCGGCAGATCCTTGTTCTTGACTCCGGCAAACAACTCCCCAACCCACTGCTCCATCTCGTCCAGGGACTCTCGTCCGAGCACCACCAGCTTCATCCGGTTGGCCGAATAGTGCTTCTCGTAGAACTTGATGAATTCGCTGCGAACGTCGACGCCGCGTTTCTGCGGCTCCTCTTTCAGCGTCTGCAGGTTTCCGGTGGAGAAGTGGTGGTATGGGTGAGCGGGATTCGACAGGGACTTGTTGAGTTGCATCAAACGCCACAAGTCGCTCTGCAGGTTCTTCTTGTTTTCGGAGTCCACCGCTCTCAGCTCACGATCCAGAGTCGATTCCAAGAACAGGGGCGACACGAAAAACTGTGCGAATCGATCCAAAGCGCCATATAGAGGCGATGGGCCGGCGGTGCTGACATCGGAAGTGGAAGCCGTGCCATTCGCCGCGCTGGGGGTAGATGTGCCACTGGAAGACGCGTCACTCGATGTCGAAGTGGCAGACACTTCGAAGAAGTAGTTGGTCTCGGTGGCAGCGGTGTAGGCGTTGGAGGAGCCCGAATGGGCCGCTAGGTATTGGTTGTACGCATTCTCTTTGGGGTACTGTGAAGTTGGCGCAACTGATTAGCCTCCCCACCTGAAGTTAATCAAGATTATGAGTCCAATCTTACCTTTTCTGTTCCCATAAACAGCATGTGCTCTAAAGCATGACCAATACCGGGCAAATCGTCCGGATCGGAAAAGTTGCCGGCATTTACGTTCAGCGCCGCGCTGGCTTTATCGGTCTCCGGGTCGTGAACCAGAAGGGCCTCCAACTTGTTGGGCAGGCGAACCACGCGGTACGATCGGTCATCGATTTCCGGCTTTTCCAGGTTCTCGGTGATGCGATCGATCGAGCCCATGGTGGCGGGACTGGTGGAAAACGAGGCACTGAGGAACGGGGAGCAGGACGGAGGAAAGGACGGGGTCCAGCAGGGACGAGGGGAGAGGACCCGTGGCGAAATAGATTGGGCAGAAGGGGTGATCGCCGCAAGGGCGCCTGAAAGCGTAAAGGAGCGATAAGGTGCAGGAGAAAGCAGGGCTCTGACGTTCCACTGGCGGAGAGTTGCAGAGGACCTTGGAGGCATACAGCACCGGAGACGGAGGGAGAAAAGGGCCGCTAGAGATGCAGGCGAGTTTAGAGTTGCCCTGAATCAATGCGGAGGGAGAAGATAAGATAGGGAAGGAATCGGACAAGATCCAGCGAGGAAATAGTCTAAAACAAGTAAACCAGGACAATTGGAAGGAAGGGATAAGAGATCTATGAACAGCTGGAGGGAGGAAGGAGGGCAAAATCAATCACGACATCCGCGAGTGACGAACAATCATCGCCGTGGGGAGGCGAGGCGGTGAGCCGCTTATGTGCCGCGGCTGGAGGGCGGTGAACCTTGCCTAGGTATGTTATTCCATCTTCCTTCTCCCCTTTTCCTCCACCTTCTTGTCTGCGAAGGTTACCGGGTTCATCCGGAGAGTGGGCGCAGTCTCTGGTGGTCATCATCAGGACACGTGTATCTCCCCTACAGTGAATCATCTGGGTGAGTTCGTGAACAAGTCAGCCCTAGACCGACTGATGCGCAATGCTGTGCGAAACATTTCACAATGAACTGCCGACGCCACCAAGGTTTCTGGGCAAACTTAAGCGAGGTAATTGACTGGTGGCCACAGTTAGCAGGCTCTACTCTCATGTTTCATGTCCCATGCTGTATGGCTAGTTGATTGGACTTCCTGCCAGCTTCCTTCAGCAGGGGACACGTTGCTATGCTTCAGGGACCGTGAATGCGGGGGATGTGGGGTTGGGATCTAAGACATAATAGACACGATCCTCGCAGGGCTTGACCTGAGGAACCACATGGATATCCCGGTTTGGAGTGGTGTGACTTTAGGGCTAAGCTTGGATTCAAATGGCTGGCATGCTAGAGGAAAAATGATACATATTAAATTTTCAAATTAATGTGGACATGGTATGATGAAAATCTTGCTAATTAACAGACTATACCCCTGCTAGAATTTGGAACCATCTGTAACCCTGCAATCTCAATTTTTGGCCTCAATTCACCTATACTAACGGCTCCCTACTACATACGTGATAATGAAAACACTCATGCAGATATTCCCTTCAGGATTTAGAATTCACCTGTAAGATTATTGCTACAGAAAAGTCTTCTATCAGGCGACATGATATGTTACCTGGCCCAAATTCTGTGGAAGACCCCGCCAATCGCATGAAAACTGGGAATTTCCATCTTGCTGGGCTGACATCCTGCATTCGAAGCGGAGGACTTCGGTATGCTGACTGCTGCATTTCGCATATAAGAGGCTCTTTCTTGTAGATAGATGATCATACCGATAACCCACTTGAATTCTCAAGGATCTTGAGGACTCATACAATTCCACTTTCAAATCTACTCCAAACCCTCCTATCCACCATCACCATGAAATTCGATCTTCGTTTCATCTTCACTCTCCTCATCGCGCTGGCCATCGTGGCAGCTGCGAGCCCCACCGTCGCTGGTGATACCGATGTGGGTGATACCGATACCGATGCTGATCAACTTGACGCGCGCGACGGCAACTATAAAAAAGCCTGTGAAGCCTCCTGCACCTACAACTCGGACTGCACTGGTTTTTGCCGCAAATGTCTCGGGGGCCGTTGTCGGAGGTAGCAAGAGCCGAGACTTCTGATTCGAAATGACTGCTCTCGAATCTGTTATCTGCCTTGCTCTTCTTCTCCTAGTCGACCTCCTCGATTAGGTGTGCGGCGACCCTCTCAACAGACTGGACGAATTCTTTAAGGAATGTCTTGACGCTTGGGATGAGATATCTTGATATCAGTCATCTTTTGGGCCTGTTTGGATGTTTCTTAACTACGATCTTGTCTAGTCAATCAATTCAAAGGGATTTGAGGACGGCACGGGGAAGGTCTGTCAATTAATCCAGTCTCGTTACAGGTTGAAATATCCTATGCGACGTAGCATCCTACGTTCTATCTCAAGATAGATACGGTAGGCTTCCTTACCATTCTATTATTAAGTATCTCTTCATAACATAAAAGATTCTAGTGTACTTACTAACAAATCTTGACTAATGAAAAAGAGTCTTTGATGTAGAAGAATGAATATGTTAATAATTGTATTTGTATTCACGAAGATCTTAATAACTAATACTGCTTCCTATGCCTTGAATTCACACAGATTCTCGCTAGGCAGCCTGGGATAATCAGACTCAGTCACCAAGATGCCGACGATACCACCCTTCTTCATGAGTGAATAAAGGCACAGATGTTGGAGCCTGGTTTTATAGTCCTCGAGGGCTGCGCCGGTCGACCTAGACTTTCACACCCTTACAGCTAGAGGTTGTTGAATCGGAAGCCGTTTAATATACAAAAAATGAGGATATAACAAGCGGTTCAATGATTAAAATCAAGACATTGGGCCGCGAACCCCATCCACTCCTTTTTAAGTTCCGGTAGACAACTCGATGGCATTACCCTCTTCACGTTTCTCCGGTCCATAAGAAGTTCCCGAGAGTCAACAAGCGCTTCTACGCAGATGGAGTACAACGACACAAAAGCATGCAAAGATCATTACAGTCTGGTCAAGAAAGACCAAAGGGAGGCAGGAACTGCCGGATGTTTCATAGGTTAAACGCAGTCGTGAGTATACAAGGGGCAGCTAGCGCGGTACATGAATGACTGCTAACCTCAATAGATCTCTCCTTACATTCCTGAAGTCGATTGCTCAGCTTATCTTACATCTCAACAGCGAATGGGCAGCTGATGTACTCACCCTTAATCCGAACTCGGGAAAGGTGCATGTTCATGACTCAGGCACCTACACTGCCATAACAGACGGACAGCTACGAGACCGCAGCTGTTACACATATGGCTTGTTTACCATATGATATATCCCAGTGAGATCGGTACCTCAGTGCCTTGTCCCAGCAGGGGGCGACTTCCAGAACGACACGCACAAGGACATAGGCATCGCCCTGATTACTCCGGATTCCGAATAGCGCTTCAGAAATCGCTTCGAAACTCGAGATCTCCAATCGATTTGGACAACTTGCATGCCACCAGTGTCAAACCAGGAAAGCAAGGCGTGGAGAGGAGGAATATATCGAATTGAATACGGAGGGTCTAATATTCACAATGCATACTCTGGCACTCCAAAAAACGAGCCGAGTACGCCGTGGACGACCGAGATGCTTCAGATTTGCGAGTCACAAGACGAAGCCCAGGCGGACATTGATACGATGCTGGCGGCCGGCCTGGCCCTTGACCAGAGCTATGCGGACACCCTACAAATTGCCTCTACGGGGAAGCTAGTCCGACAGCCCATTAACGTCGACGACCGGCTCCGCCTACACTCATACCTCATGGCACTCGACTCGCGAATGTTTGCATATAGGGCTCTCCAACGACACTACCAATACCACTAGCATTTCTATAATGGAAAACAGAAGGCTGGTCAATAAGGACCGCATGTTTACGCGAGAGCTTGTTGCCGTTACTTACCAAGAAGGTACGTCGGAATATGCCATGTTGCCCTTTGAGCAACAGGAAATGACATAGCATCCAGGGATCTTCCATCCGACTCAAATACTGAAGTGGCCGTTCTTCTCTTCAATCTCTGTCAAAACTCTCTCTCCTGCAAAGAGAACAACGAAAATCGATAGCAATCTATCGCGTGTTCAAATACTGAAGAACATATTTTTAGAAGATGATAACTTGTCGGGCAGGTTGTGGGAGACTTGCCCACCAATCCAAACATTGATCCTTTCGGCATACTAATGTGATTGAAGAATGCTTTCGTTGATCAGCTCAGCTGTTGTCTTGAGAAAGCGATACCAGAAAGATCCAAACTTTTGCGAACTGTCCAATGATTAACTCAACAATTACCTATAAACATTTGACTTTGGATAACGACAACAACCTATGATGATTCATACGATATGGGGAATTCTATCCCGGACGCTGCTCTACCCGCTTGTCATAAATATGGAATTACCACAGCCCTTTGCACATTATTCAAGGATCAATTTCCGCAAAAGCGATCAGAGCACAGATAGCTATGACCATGATTATATGTAGGGCAGATAGCGCGTTACATGGACCACCGATATGAGTTCTGCAGCATATATGAAAATACCTGGTTTGTGAAGCGCATCGACGATAAACACTTCGCCCAAAAACCACTGATCGACTTCAAACAACAGGTACTGCAACTGCTTCCAGGTTAAAGTATATGACGACTTCGAGAGCGGGAGGTGTACCAACGTAATACTTGACCTCGTCTTGTTAATTGTGGCGATTCTCGGTCCGAAGGCTTTTCTTGTCATGGAGAGTTATGTGTGGTACAGCTTGGAGTAAGCGCATTGTCTACTGCCATTGTGGCAATTTTGTTGAAATTTTGTTGCATGCAAACAACATAGCGTTACCGCAACGTCAAGAACATAATCTCAGATCTCCAGAAGTGTGACCTCATCAAAAAGATTTACCTCAACAAATCTTATGTTCTTGGATCTGTCTTTGCGGCATCCGGTTTGAAAGATGAACCGCTCGTATCTGTGCTAAAAATGGAGCCAAAGGCAAACTTGACCACCGTTAATTGGGCCCTAGTTAGGATATTAAAATTGAGCCCCGGAACTAACAAGGTATGTTAATATACATTCTTTTATGTGGCACTCCCAATAGTCACTCTAACGAATATTTCCTAGTTTCGCGATCTGGGTGACGTCCTCCAGAATCTGATCGGGCTTTCACGTCTGGGCACGATCTATGGAAACTCGGTCATACTACTAGAGTGACCGAGGGAACCTACAACGGGCTTCTGGAGGTACACATAGCTCGAGATCATAAGACTGGCAAAGACATTGTCACTCACGAGCATATCAAGAATATGCAGAAATTCCGCCATAATTCGAATTCAGGGGTCAGATCGAAATTCAGATATGTTCAGACAGAGGACACTGGCTGGCAATCGGTACTTGGAGATGCATACCCTGGGTTCTGGTATGGAGACCAAATTACTATTGGATGATCATATTCTACGGTCAGTCACAACTACAATGTGCCTTGTTTGAAGTATCCAGCCGGCATGCAAGGCTTGAAGGATGCGCGTCATAGCACAATATGCACAGCAAGATACAGCGAAACAAACCAGGCAGAAAGGACAATATCTTTCGTCTAGACTAGATTACAGATATCAACGCAGGGCGAGTCATTATGGCAATCTATTATCACAATAATATGACCTACGACTGTGTCAAGCAGCAATTTTGTGTTGCATGGATGATACCCGACCAGAGAAATCCGTTGGATCAGGAGTTATGGACGAAGACCTACAACTGAACATGCAACACACTGCCAGGCGCTCTTTCTACACATTGCCAATCAGCCAATCTTGTCAGCACACACTTGATCGTACACCTCATAAGTTCGGCCCTCTATGTGAGCAAACCCCGATCGTGGAGTTTGGAAGCCAAGTCTTTTAATTTTATGTTGCGATTCCGCAGCTAGCTGCAGGAATGGGTCTATGAAATACTTCAGTCACCGATAGGTTGTCGAGTCGGCAGGTCTTTGGGATCTGACATTCCTTTATCCCAAAATGATCATTCGATTGCTTAGAGACGTCCTGCGTCAGTGCGAGTTTGACGTAGACAATTCTCACCATCGAATTGAGGAGATCGAATTAGGGAGCCGCTGCGTTACCCGAGTTCCACCAGTATCTCGTGGCGTTTGGAGCCGACCACAAGCTCGACAAAGATGCCAAATTAGCACAGATATACGTCGTTCAAGCCAGCTTTTCAAATCCTGCACCGAATAAAACGCGGCCAGAAGCACGGAGAACAGATCTTTAGCACCTTCCTCATCACTTCTCTCCAGTCCATAAAGGAGATCATCCCGGAGGCGACGAGCAGCTGCAGGAATATCTTTAGGCCAGCATGGCACGCGTGCAGGGGCACCGAGGCCAAATGTCTTCGACATTTTGGCAATGGGCAAGAGGGTGCATTTCTACCGTTACCATGATCCTATGAAAGCCTTTAGGGACTGGAAGCTAACAAAGACATGGTCTGATGCCCGTAAAGTCCAATACGGAAATGGAAATGTGTTCGAGGGGGGAAAGTAGTCTCATGCCGTGAGGATGATGAAGCTAATCTGGAGCAGCACACTGACTGTTCTAAACTGGGCCTGAAGTAAAGGAAGACCTCTATGATGATGCCGAACTGCCCTAGATCATCAATTTGGGTCATCCGGGCCATGGTCCTTTAAAAAGGTCACTACGGCAGACGCCGGAAGATAAGATCAAGAAACGACTAAATATATCGGGCTACAGACCAGGACAAGGCGCTGCTACAGAACCGGATGATCCGGTTGACGTCGATGAGTTGGATTCGGAGGAAGCAATGGGTGAGGACACCGGAATGAAAGATGAATTTGACGAATCGGACAGACCTTTACGTATGTAGGAAACGGTTTCTTCCCTTTATACAAATCATATAGTTACTTGCAGCGCCTTCAGCGAAAATCTTAAGAAATTCAATCATTTCATCGAGCGTCGCTGGTGTCTCACAATATGATCCTGGTTGGGTAAAATAATGGACTATCAAGACTAGGAAAGAGAGAACGACCACCATGTGCTGCTCGTACTCTGGCCTGGACGCGCTTTATATATCGTCTCACACTTGGAAGTTTACCGAAATTGCCTAAAAGTGCTCATATAGTTGTAATTCCGGACCAGCATCGAGTGGTAAGATTACAGAGATCTCTGGCATATTGAACACTGAGACTAAAAAGAGATTGGGGACGGACTGTGGACAGAAAAAAGCACCCCTCACGGCGGCCATACAAGATATCACCGTGCTCACGCGCCTATTATACTATACACAGGTGGCAACCCGTAAGACAATGAGCCAGTGGCTTGCGGGTGCGCCAAGAGGGAACGATCACAGAAAATAATATGGAAAGACCAAAGGCAAAGGCAGTATCGCTACAGACGTGCATGGACCGCCTCCAGCTCAGTTGGGGACTTGGATGGCGAGATAATCCATGAATATTACAGTATCTGTTTCTGAATGCTTCCATGTGCTTTAATTTTCTTGACCAGGGTCTGATCCCTTTAGAGCACTAGGACTCTCAGAAATGCATGATGGGAAGAGAGAAAGTGTAAGAAAGCAATAGAATCAATATAAGAACAAATTTGCATTCGGCGTTGCAAAACAGAACTAGATAGGGCTATCGTTTCCTTCAAAATTGATGAATTTAAACACCGGTTTCTACACAGATACTTCCTGAACATTCACCGACCCATAATCTATATATATGTTGTGGTAGAGTTTGTTATAGAACAGATCACAGAGCTGGGGTGTCCCCCAGGGCAAAGCTCGTCGGCAAACTAGATATAGGTTAGCACACGTGAAACAATCAACATACAGAAAAACTTACCCCTGAGGATAACGACTACCCTGCAAGACGCTCTTCTGAACAGCGTCGTTAATCTGCGCCTGCTCTTTGTCGGTGATCTTCACAAGAGCAGCGCCCACATTCTCCCCAAGATACTTGATACTCCTTGTCCCGGGGATCGGAATGATATCGTCCCCGCGAGCCATCAACCACGCTATGGCCAGTTGCACAGGGGTGCATTCCTTGCAGGCAGCAATTGTCTTGAGGGTTTCGATCAGATCCAAGATTTTCGGGAAGTTCTCTGCAGAGTAGCGCGGCAAGGAGGCCAGAAACGGGTCATGAGCGAGATCCTTGTGGGACCTGTATCGTCCTGTCAGAAGCCCACGACCGATGGGGCTGTATGCAACGACTGCGACCCCTAGCTCCCGACATGTTCGGAGCAAGTCGATCTTGGGATCTTCAATGTCCATAGCAAAGGCGCTGTATTCGACTTGCAAGGCGGAGATGGGATGCACTGTGTGCGCTCGTCGGAGGGTATCAGCGCTCACTTCGCTGAGGCCGAGGTAGCGAATCTTTCCCTCCCTAAAACATGGTTAATCTTTGTTCTCAGATGAGGAAACTGGAGAGAGGGTCGACCTACTTCTTCAATTCCACCATTGCTTCGATGGTCTTTTCAATGGGCGTCTTCCCATCCACCCGATGACAATAATACAGATCAATCGTCTCAACGCCCAACTTGTCGAGACTTCTTTGGCACGCAGCCTTGACATATTCGGGACTGGAGTTCAACGTGATAGAGCCGTCGGCACCCATTGCAATAGCAAACTTGGTTGCCAGGAAGACGTCCTTAGCTTTGGAAGGATTCTTGCGGATCCATTTGCCGATCAGCTCTTCGCTGTCAAAATACAGATCGGCCGTATCCCAGAAGTGCTCGCCGATCTTGTGGGCGTGGTCGAGCAGGGCAAAACGCTCTTCGTCGGTGCCTTTGGTCCCGTAGACACCGCCGATGCTCATCAAGCCGAGACCAACGCCGGTGACCTGGGGGCCATTCTTGCCGAGGATCCTGGTGGGAAGAGACATTCTGCCTGTTAAAGAGAAGATTGATTGATTGATATTCGGATGCAATAGATTGGAAAGGGGCTGGTTGGATATGAAAATATGATATACTGCCGTCAGGGTGGAGGATCCTCCTTTATAGAATCTCTATCTCGGAGACAGCGGACATAGCAACGGAAATAGAACATTCAGGCAACATTGTGGATGACATGATCAACTCCAGAACAGCGACTTCATGCACCCAAAGAGCCTGAGAAATCCACATACATACAAGATGGCCAAATGGGGGAAAGCGCGCTCCACTACCGCTAGCCAATCATAGTCATAGAATTCCGACGCGGCCAATCCTCTTTGGGTTAGTCCCATCTCTTCCGTTAGGTATCGGTTAGTTCGTTTCATTCCATCATCGATCTCATTTTACTTGAACTCACCATCATGCCGGCCTTTCCATTTGGTGAATAACATGATCGAATAACAATGGGTGGGACATCCAAATCAAGTCAATCTTCCGGTTCTCGGAGGCCCGGGAGATACGTTAAGTCCGGATGTCGTACCTGCAAGTCAGTGCATTCCAGTCGGGTGGGAATCTCCATCTGCTGACGATAACACAGAATTCGCCATGTCAAATGCGACGAGGAAAAGCCCGCTTGTCGGAAATGCACGAATTCCGGCAGAGTCTGCGATGGCTATGGAATCTTGTATAGCGCGACCAAAGGAACCCCAGGCAGCTCCGGACCGCTGGGTCTGGAGCGGGCCAGTACGAAGCCTCGGTATTTTCTCATCAGTAGCAACCCAGGTCCCCTTCCGGGTGTTGCGCAGGAAGAGCGGTCGTCGCTGGATTACTTCCGCCATGCGCCGGCGTTGAAACTGACCGGATTATTCAAATCGGAGTTCTGGGAGTCCCTGATCATGCAGACCTGCTTCGCCGAGTCAAGTGTCTTGCACGCTATCGTCGCTCTGGCAGCCGCCCATAGATCCCGCTTCTCCCCTTGGGAAAATGAAATGGCGACCAGCGCCAAGTCTTATGAGTCTTTCTCTTTGACGCAGTACAATAAGGCGATCAAGAGTCTAGCTGCACATGTGACTGTTACGAACGTTGATTCGATTCGTGTTGCCGTCATAACCAGTATCGTGTTTGTCTGTCTTGAAATGCTGCGAGGGGAGTACAACTCCATGAATATGCATTTCCAACACGGCATCAACCTCCTCAATCTCCTGCAATCGAATAATAAAAGCTCCAGACAGGTGCGGCATATATTCGTACAGCAGACCCCTCAATCAACTGATGAACATATGATCCATGCATTTGCTCGTTTGCATCTGCAGTTCATGATGCTAGGCTCGGGCCTCTTCGATGATGATGCGCTGTTCACGCCTGCCTTTGTCTATGGGCACCAACAAATCTCTATTCCCCGAGTCTTCTCGACGGTTCAAGGAGCGAGCCGGTCCTTCGACCAGATCCTCAACCGCGTTATTCGGCTCGTCTTGAAGTGTGCTGCAGATCAGATGAGCAGCGATATCTACCCTCCGCCGCCGTCTCTGGCTTTGCTCAAAGAACAGAAATTCCTCCAGTCCACACTCGAGGACTGGATCGCGGCATTTGACAGCTCTATGTCACTACTAACATCGCTAACGAACCACCATGGGGAGCTTGGCCTCCGCGTGCTCCGGATTCACTGGACCATGGCCACGATACTGTTGTCGACATGTTTCGCGACCAAGCAAACAGCGTTCGATTCCCATACTTCGGCCTTTGAGTCCATTATCGACCAGGTTGAGGAGTTGGGTGCCATAGTTGCCAATACTCCTCGATATATCGCGCCGACAAAGGAGAATAACTACGTATCGAGCTTTTGTCAGATAGGCGCTAGTTTCAGCATTGATCTCGGTTGTTACCCTCCGCTGTACTATACGGCCTTGAAGTGCCGCGTTCCTCACATCCGTCGACGCGCCATCTCCATTCTAAAGCAGTGTAGACATACCGAAGGTGTTTGGACAGGTCCATTGCTGGCACGCCTTGCTACATGTGTCGTGGATGCTGAGGAACGGGATTTCTCGGCTGTCTTACATTCTCAGGACATTGATGGAGACGAAGGCAAAGTCAATGGAGCTATGCCATCATTCACCCTCCCTGAATATTGTAGATTCTACTGTATCCGCTGCCTGCTACCAAAAGAGAGCCGTGGTTGGTATGGATCAAGTGGCATTAACGCCGAAGTAACAAAACCCAGCAAACGGACAGTCGGCACACTGATCTGTCATCGCTTTCGTCACGAGTTGGGCAATAGCGGGGGGTGGGTAGTCGAGTCGTACGATATTGACTTCAATGCGTGATGAGGGCCATTGTTAATCTTTCAATATATTCCACGTTGACACCGTGGAGTTCGGAACAAGTCCCTTCAGAAGTCTTACTGAAGGCCAAACTTGGAGTAAATGGACAGATCCTTGATTACCATTCACACTCGGAATCCTATATATGGAGGTGTCAAAGGGCTGGGCTCAATGTTGTATGTATAAAGGAAACTGATTATCCATTTCTTAAATAACAAAGTTGCATAATCCATACTGACATAGCTCTTGCGTACCATTAGATTATTCCTCGCAATCATTTCAAGCATAAAACCGCACCTGGTTAGAACCAGTCAACAGATCTTCCATCAAACAGATCCTCCTATCAACCAGGTCCCCCTATCGATCAGATTCTGTTGTCAACCAACTCCTCTCTTTAACCGATCTTCCTATCGGATCTCGCCATCGACCCATTGACCTTTGAAGGCTCATAAGCAACCCTTCAATTTCCACGAAACATCTAACAACCCGCCGCGCAAAGCGTCAAAGTCTCATCCGAGTTGGCCGAGCAGACCTTCACCTGGCTACCTGCGGGCCGAGTACCCTGAGGCCAGCAGATGTTCGAGCAACCAGTATCCTTAGGCTTCACGACCAAGGGGTTACCCGCGAACGGGTCGCCAAAGACATTGCTGAGGTCGTACCACAGCTGGTTGCCGTCCAGGGTGTACGCGTAGCTCAACTGCGGGCTGCCGTCGTAGATGCCGTCGTTGGCCTTGGTGATCTTCAGCGTCACGCCGCCGGACGTGGGGTCGTGGCGGAATTTTTCGCTGTAGGAGGCTCCCGGCTGGATCGTCTTCTTGGGTCCGACGGATCCGCCGACGGACCAGAGGTAGACGGGGTGTTTGCAGTTGTTCTTGACGACGGCGGAGCCCACGGCCGAGACGAGCGGCGTGAACAGGAGGGTGAGGGTTAAGAGGAGGGTTTGGATTTGCATGTTGCTGAGCTGAGCTGGGCTTTTTGACTGAATTCGATTGGAATGGATAAGATAGATGGGATGGATGAAGTATGAACAACGAGGGATTCATCCACCTTTATATACCTTTCCTCTCGCACTTACTAAACCCTCTCGATCCACTCAAATCCCTCCCCTCCCTCTATCTCACGTCGATCCGATCCCGTCTTTCTTCAAGAAACAAGGAACCGTGACCCCTCAAGCCCAGCCCAGCCTATTCTCAGCTCTCCTCGGCCCACCTCAATCCGATCTGACTGACTGAATCCATTTCGTAAAGTACACCGTAAAATGGGCTGATTCTCTGCCGTGGCCGCCAGGGTCGTGGCGAACCGGTACGAGAGTGAAGTGGCCGGGCACGGCACGGGTCAGACATGCATGGTAGTCCACATTACCCACGCATAGTATACCTTTTCTGGAGGGTAAAGAGAGGGAAAATGCCGCGATTGCATACCTGTCACATCATGTCACGTACACTGTGTACACAGTAACTGCTGAGAGTCAGACATGCAGCATGTCTCAGGCAATTCCGAGGTCAGAATGTAAGACTAGTTTCGGTAAGGTAGGTACGGAGTACATGGTTGGTAGGTAGGTGGTTCATCTGAGACAGTTACATTCATGGCACATATCCACGGTGTACAGCCAAGCATAGGTGTCTACTCCATCGGATTTATCGTTGTGGTTCGGTATCTTTTACCTCGTAAGGCTGGTTAATACAACAGTCACCTTCGCAAGTCTCTCTTTACTCTAAAAACCAATATCTGTACCTGTGTATGTCCAGGGCACACATACCCCACCAAACAAGTAAGACCAAGAGAAGTTAAACCAAACAAGGTAGGTAAGCAAGCAATCCAAGACAGTCTCATAAACTAAAAGCAAGTAAGTTACTACGAACCGAGCCATCACCGTAGGTGTACACCGTATGAAATAATTAATCAATTAAATCCAGATCAGCAGGTTCAGGTTTCCAGGCACAATGAGCGCCCCTACTGTGTGCTCCAAATCCTGCCAGGTTCAACATTTCCCCTCCCGCCGATTACCGCCGACAGAGGGGTCTGGTTGGCGATGTCTCAGCTTTAGTTCCGGATAGCTTCTGCGGGCTGCGGAGGGGGATATGAATTATGGGGCTTGGTTCGGGTCGGAAGTTCAGATGGGAAATGTCATAACGATGTCATGTGGATACTACTAGTACTTCATAGGATACGATGGGCACAGTAGGTCAGGTGCTTGTGGCTTAGAGATCTAGGGTCTCGTGGTGGCTTTTTAGATTGTCATTGGAATGTTCGTGTTGCTATTTTAGTTGTTGGTGGATGTTGATGCATACAGCTGTTTCTCAGGGTCCTCGGATACTTGTCTATCTACTGTGTAGGTACATGCGATATTTTTTCCCCTAGTCGGAAACAAACCCGACTCGAGATTAACCTGCCAGCCCTATTGAGTATAGTTGATCGGTGTGTTGTAGACAATATGAGGTCATGAATAAGTAAGTTCCTAGATTGTGGAGAGAGTATGGGGGAAGGGCAAGAAATAGTCATGATCGGCTACCTAACAAGTATCTTACCAGTTAACTAGGTAATTATCTACTGTATAGGAAGGTAGGTAGAGAGATAGAAAAGTTAATACATGCCATTGCCGGTGCCAGAACTAATTAATCAATTAGGACCGGAATCACTTCTTCCTTCGTATACCTACTTACCTGCACCGTATGTGTACAAACAGGAAACTCATAAAGTAATGTGAGACCTGCAGTCCCTTCCACCCGGTCCTATGACGATGACCCTGACAGACACCAAAACAATATCCGGGGAAAGGAGCTGAAGGATGGTTAAGGGTCCGTTCGGTTTCGGTTTCGGTTTCCCCGCACATGGCGACGCCACCGGGCGGAGGTTTTGGACCTACAGAAGGGACGGGAAATATTCTTTTCTTTCAAGAAAAGGTAGGAAAATAGACATGGTCTTTAATGTTTATGATGACATGTACTAATCACCCACCCAACTTAAGACCAAATGAAAAACAAAACAAAGCTAGAACCATGAGAATGATTTATTGGGAATAAGAAATATGGAAAATAATAAATGACCCCAACGCATTCCTGCCGCTCACACACACACACACACACTCTCTCTCTCTCTCTCTCTCTCTCTCTCTCTCTCTCCTCTTCCCAGTCGGAAAATCAACTCCCCTCAACTAACTAGTGTCGATTAAACTAAACTAGCTGATGTTGTTGGTGCTACCAGCATTCTGCTGTTGCTCTCCATCCGACTCATCGCTATCCCGCACATCAACTCGTTCCTCGATCCACTTGCACACTTCTTCTTTATGGTGGAGCATCATCTCCGTGAGCCCAGCTTTAGGCGAGGAGAGAAGGTGGCCGTAGCGTTTTGACGGCTTACGTCGAGGCTCGGCGGTCCAGACTCCATGCGTGTGTGAAACAAATACGAGGGAGTTCTGGTGTGTAAGGTTAGTATTTGATTTGTATCGATCTCCCCACCGCTTTATTCATTTCTAGGCTCAACTAGGGCAGGTGTTTAGGGCGAAAACTTACATCTTTGTACCATCTCGATAGCCAGGTTTGGGTGGGTGAGGCGATCGCTCGGACGGGGTTTTCGGCTACAAAGGAGATAACGCCGTTGACTCGTTTGTATAGGTTATCTGGTAGGCCATGTTAATTTATGTAACTTCTTTTTTGCCTGTTTGAAAGAGAAGATGTAGATACCTCTGTTGATCAGGAGGTTGGCAACCCCAAAGAAAGCGTCGCCGACTCCCATGAAGATAACTTCGGTGGCCTCGTTGGGTCTATATCGGATTAGTTCTTCTGATTTTATCACATCGGCACATCGGAAAAGCTTCGTCCGCTTACTCAATATAGTTATCCCACAAATATCCCGCCAATTCTTCGGTAGCGGTGGGTCGATTAATATCTTCATCTTCATATTTACCGAGCGACTTCATCCTATTAGCATACCATTCCATATACCACCGCAGAGCACACAATCTGCAAAGGGGCACTGCACTTACTTCTCCATTTGTCACATGCTTCGGTATGTTCACATCTATCACAGCATATCCTTTAGAAGTGGCCCAGGCAACATAGTCCTTCACAGAATCAGCCTTGCCCACGTTAGCCCTTTGTTAGGTCTAAGGCCAGTCAGAGTAGCCACTTACAAGCCACGTGTTGTGGGCTTCCAGCTTGTTGGTGACTGGGTGGGGAAGGCCCATGATATCAGGTCTGGTTTATTAGCGAGCATATTCTTGCCGTAATGTATTGATCTCTTAAGGAGAGACTCACGGGTCATGGAAAATCACTATCAGCGGTACGTGCCGGTAGTAGTTCGGGCTTTAAATGGTCAGTCGTTTATTTGTGATTGATAAATCCTGGGTCTGGACAATTACCTAGCCAGAACTTGGTTTTCGAACGATTTCGATAACCCGTTCCGGTAGATGTAGAGGGATGTGAGCTTGTGGTTGTCATAGAGGTGTTTAGCTTGGTATTGTCGAATCACATCTAAACCTATCATCAGATCATCTCTTCGTCATCTCTGCTATTTTCGTTCCTTACCATGAAGTCTATCAGTCCAAACCCCTTGGTTCTCTGGACTCTTGGGATACATGCATTTCCAGTAGTACGATTGAATCATCATAACTCGTCTCACGGCGGATGTTGCAAGCTCCGAAGGGGTCGTTGAATGGAGTCGATCGGGTGGATCTCCCATGAGGGTTTTTGTGACCGCAAGCGCCGACTTGGAGATTGATCGGAAATTATATCCACCCTGACAGATATTAGTCACAAGTGCATTCATACCACAAGTACAAACATACCTCGAGGCAGACGGAAACCTTGCCATTTGCAAGAGTCATAAGCATGTGCGTCATGTGAGCGTAGCAGGACGGTGTCACAAAACAACCTCCAAGTTCGTCTCCAACAGCAGCGTCAAACCCAGAGGCAACTTTGAACGTGTTAGCTTCCATCATTCTTGCGACTAGGCAAGCACATACTTATTACTAGGTCAGGATTGAATTCCTGCGCAATCGGCATCACCACTTGCTGGAACGCGTACATGTAATCGCCATCACCCATACCCTGGCTTGGCCATGGGATATTGACATTCCTGGATGAATCAGATAAAGCCCAAAGACGGCTTGATCGGTTAGACATACCGTCCAAGGCCAGCGCCCTTTCCACAATGATCCAAGTCCCCTTCGTCGCCACCTGGGTAGAATTTGCCATCTTGGTACACGTGAAGTGAGATGTACAGGACATTAGGGTCGTCGTAGAAAGCCTTTTGAATGCCGTTTCCTGTGAGATGTGAGTAAATCTACCATGAATAGCTTCCAAAGGTGGAATGGATTACCATGATGAACGTCCCTAGGCTTGTCAGCACATTGCCAATAACATAGAACACGAGAAAAAGCACTTACCAGTCCAGAATCAGAATCTTTCTGCAATCCTCACCTAGCTCTTTCTGACACACACGAGCCGCAACTGACACATTGTTAAACAGACAAAAACCCATCGTTTTATCGTGCTCGGCATGGTGACCTGGGGGTCGGATCACCGCAATAGCATTCTTGACTTCTCGTCGAGCAACGGCCAGACACGTTTCAATCGCTCCTCCGACAGACAGCAGGGACGACGCGAAGGTCAGTTTGTTAAAGTAGATAGAGTCCCGCGTATGTTCTAGAGCAATGAGTTCGTCATCCGACATATCTGAATAGATATTAGCAGCTACCACATAACATCGAATCCTATCTGCGCCTACCTTTGGTACTCTCGACAAAGGCAAAATGATCCGGAGTATGGACCAGCCTGATCTCCTCCTCGGTAGCGTTGCGAGCGCTGATCCGACTCAGGGGCCTCGCTACAAGGGGTTTCGAAGACTCAGGGTCATCCACCAATCCCGCTCGACATAGCTCCTTGAAGATGTAGTAAATACGTCTGGGATCTTCAGGGTGCACGTCTGCAGTGGGGCGCACTTCGCAGTGATATCGCATTTGGACATCATAGCAGAGCCCCGACGCGAGGGAGGCAAGGGGAAGGCCCGTGCGAACAGAGACATCGTCGTCCGACCAGTCTGAATTCTCCTCGACAAGGCTGTCTTCCTTGTCTGGATCTTCGATTTCACCTGAGTCAATGGATTTGGGCAGACTTTTGAGCGGCGACACTCCCGGGCTGTCTGTCGAGTCAGGAGGTGGGAGATTCGTAGGTTGGCTAGGTAATGGCACCCTCACGGATTGCTCGAGGAGCGGAGGGGCCAGCCAGGGGTCTGATCGCCCATTGAGTTGTCCAGACACAAGCTGAGAGGTAGGCTGGTGCGAGGCGACCTGGGGAACAGTATGGGAGCCTGCTTCTCCCATGACGGTATCTTCGTCTGCCTCGATAGCCATTGAGAAAGAGTAGAAAGAGAAAGTGAGTTAAGTCAGGGATGATGTTCCTTGATCTAGAAAGTTGGAAAGGTCTGGCCCTTCATGGCCAAGCCCAGTAAACACTAGAAAATATTGGTTGGCCAGACTCTGGAGCTCTCACTCTCTGCGGGACTACCTAGTAACTGATAAAGAGGAAAGCGGGAAATGAGAAAGGAAGCAAAGAGGCCAACGCAAACGCGACAAAGGTCACCGAGAGACGTCGACAAAGGATTTATCACAAAACACCAAAATGAACTGGAATCCGCTATCAAAAGAACCCGAAGCCCAGAGGCTCGGTGACGAAGGCAGACCGGGCGTTCTAGTCTAGGAGTCGTGGTTCATGTACAGTAGCTCTAAAAAGCGCGGTTGACCTAGCTGCGGGCACGTGACCCTCACCGGCCAGACGGGTCTAGCGGGTCCAAGTAGGTAGTAGACTTCGTTGTAGTCCGACGGGGAATTGAGTGTGAGCGTGGCGAGAGATACAAGGCTGACAGGACGAGTGAATGAGTGAATCCAACCCAGGGGTCGGCTGCGGTCATGCAATCGGAGGTTGTTTGCGCAGTCGTCGCAGTTGTAAGTTGGAGCTTTTTCCTCAATCGATGTTCCTGCCACATTCCGAGTCTTCGCCGTGTTTGACCGTGGCCAGTCACAACAGCCCATTCGCCTGACCGCCTTGCTTAGTCACCGTGACGAGATTGGGTTCTTTTCCTACGTCAACAAACTACCAACTCGATCTTCCGGACAAAGTGCATCAAATATCAACGTTGTATCATTTCATTACATAGTACGTTATCATATGCATTTTATGCTTGTCACCAATCCTTCCCACCCTGTCAACAGGGGCCTCATCCTACGGCAGCTGGGAGAGCCGGCGACAAGCATTGAATCAGTGAACAATCAGGCAGTTTAGTGGCTTAAAGGAGACTCTTCGTCCCCACGATCCGTCCTGATTCCTACTGGCCGTCGACCTTGGAGATGTAGGCTAAAAGAGATATCGTCAGTACACCATTCTAGCAATGTTAGGGTCCAAACCGGATGAACTTACTGATGAGGTCAACGACACGGCGGGAGTAACCCCACTCGTTGTCGTACCACGAAACCAGCTTGATGAAGTGGTCGTTGAGGGCGATACCGGCCTTGGCGTCGAAGATGGAGGAGTGGTCGTCACCGTTCAGGTCGGAAGAGACGATGTCGTCCTCGGTGTAGCCGAGAATGCCTATGACGAACAGATTAGCATACAGCGCACTCCACAAGCCGAGAAACAGGAATACACACCCTTGAGCTCGCCCTCGGAGGCAGCCTTGATGGCCTTCTTGATGTCCTCGTAGGTGACGGACTTCTCGGTACGGCAGGTCAGGTCGACAACGGAGACGTTGGAGGTAGGCACACGCATGGCCATACCGGTGAGCTTGCCGTTGAGGGAGGGGATGACCTTGCCGACAGCCTTGGCAGCACCAGTGGAGCTGGGGATGATGTTCTGAGCGGCGGTACGGCCACCTCTCCAGTCCTTGGCGGAGGGAGCGTCGACAACCTTCTGGGTGGCGGTGTAGGAGTGGACGGTGGTCATGAGACCCTCAACGATACCGAACTGGTCGTTGATGACCTTGGCGAGGGGAGCCAGGCAGTTGGTGGTGCAAGAGGCGTTGGAGAGGACGTTGACGTCGGTCTTGTAGCTCTCGTGGTTGACACCCATGACGAACATGGGGGCGTCGGCGGAAGGAGCGGAGATGACAACCTTCTTGGCACCACCCTTCAAGTGAGCGGCGGCCTTCTCGTTGGTGGTGAAGACACCGGTGGACTCGACGATGTAGTCGGCACCGGCCTTGCCCCAGGGGATGGCAGCGGGGTCCTTCTCGGCGAAGAACTGAACCTTCTTGCCGTTGACGACGAGGCCCTGGTCGTAGGTCTCAACGGTACCCTGGAACCTGCCGTGGGTGCTGTCGTACTTGAGCATGTAGGCCTATTGATTCGAGTACAAATTAGTTTGTGCCATTTTGAATTTCGCATTTGGGGGTTGGGGTAAGAACATACAGCATAGTGAGTCTCGATGAAGGGGTCGTTGACGGCAACAACCTCAACGTCGTCGCGGGAGACGCTGTAGAAGCATTGTCAGAGAGTGTTCCCAACCGTAAAACGTCCAGCTCGACCATTGGTGCTTTGAGTACTACTCAAAGCCCTGGAGAACCGCAGCCCAATGAGAGGGTCATCAATGGCACTTACGCGTTACGGAAGACCTGGATAGCTCATTAGCACGGTGAACGTCATCGATGAGGGGTAGGTAGGTCAAGGCAGTTCACTCACAATACGTCCAATACGACCGAAGCCGTTGATTCCAACCTGTGATTGATTTGGTTAGTATCCTGGAACACCTTCCTCCAAGCTGCTTCCAGCGATCGAGCCGGGTTTGGCATACCTTGGTGGCCATTGTGATGGTAGTCTGAGAGATGGCGGGGTAGCTGTTAGTTTAAAGCGGCAAGGACAAAGAGAGAGTGGATGATGGGGTATCTAGTATGAGGAATCAGGGGAAGGACGAACGGGGGAGGCCTTACTTTAAGTACAGGAGAGAGAGATTTGGGTGGGAGAGGGATAATGAAGAGTGTGGAAGAGGAGAGAAAAAGTCAGCGGCGGGGGAGGGGGAAGAAAAGGGGATCCAGAAAAAAAGACTGACGCAACGACCGGGTCACCTCCAATCCGCACACCGGGCGGACAGACGGGGCAAAAGCTACAGCTCCTCCCCCAAAGCTGTCCAGGCTGGGAGAGCCGTCCCGACTTGCGCCGCTTGCCAGCTCGCCCGCCGCCCGCCGCCCTTTTCCGGTTTCATACACCGGGCAAAGCAGGAGAGTCACGATATCTGGTCTGCTACTCTGCCCTCGGTAGCTGCCGGCTTGGCCAATGAGCGCCCGTAGTCGCGTCCATCTCGAGAATGTTTTGCCAGGCAGTCGGGATCTATGGGGTGACTCTACCTAGGCTATTACTCTACGCTTTCCGTCGCACGGCTGGCTGTTTTCGTGCCTGATCCGGCCGCATCATGTAACGGGACATCGACCATCCCATGCCACCTTTTTGCTGGGATTGAACCCAGAAGGGCCAGAAGAGGGGCACGCCGGCCTTTCCGCTTTCGGCCCGGTAGCTCGGCCCGGATTAACGATGGTCCCGCTGCCCCGCCTTCATAAGATCACGGCTGACTCAGCTGCCCGTCCTCTCCGGACTCCAGAAACCTTCACCGGGAGCCAGATGGGCCATCACGCGCCAGTCGATTTTTTTCCCTATTATTGAATTATCTTTTCTTTATTTGTTTTGGCCGCCCAAAGAGGGCAGTCAATGATCCACCGCTCGCATATCAATTATTATGAACCCGGCATTGGACGGGGTGGCATGCCAACCCGTGGCGCATGGGGCAACTATCCATACTTCAATTTGCCAATCCAGATTCCAGACATTGGTACTTTGTATACACCGTACTCCGTACTTTGATATAGGAACCCTGGTTGATAGAATAGTATCTACACTGTAGCCTACTACACTGTGTAAACCCTCCGCCAAGGGTATCCATTGCATGATGCTGATATTGAATTCAATGGCCTGATTGAGGCCTGAGCAAAGTGGCACCAACATCCTAATGTCCCAGGCCGACGGAACCGACGGACGATCTTCCAAATCCCCTCGACTCGTGTTTAATGAATCATTCATCTCACTCTGACAAATCCGCCAATCCTCTCGGTGAGAGTCTGAGACGATCGGTTGGCTTTCCTGGAGAAATTGGGTTTGACAGACCCATCCTCCAGGTTGCCCTGCGTAACTTAGTCTAGGCTGTCCAGCCGACTCACGCGAATTTACCGCCTCGCAACCCCAGCCATTTCTAATCTCCGGTCAAGGAACGCCGTGGCCTGTCATGGAAATCAGGCAAGACATCCTTGATCCATGCGGTTGACCGTTTACGGCTTCCCCAAAGTACCAACATAGGTCATGTCACGTCATACCATCCTCCGAGACGTTCCAGACTCTTTCTACGAGTGCGATCCCTGAACCAGGGTTTTGTCATAGCAATATTAGACAATCAAGTTTTATAGCAATTATTGACATAATCGGGGTGGATAAGAATCTAATTGGCCCCCGTCAAAGAAACCAAGAAGCTATGAGAGCGACGAAATCCAACTAGCAGTTGGTTTCCACAACCTCTCTCTCTCTCTCTTTGACATCGTATCTAGGAAACATACACAGGGGCAGTCCTCCAAGAGCAAACGCTGTCCCCATCAACTTTTTCCCCAAAATGCTTACTCCTCCTTAACTCCACCCCGCCAGTTCTTCTCCGCATTCTCAACGGATGCCTTGTCACTCTTGATCTGGCCCTGGTTCATGAAGCTGTTGGCAGCCTTGAAGGGGCGCTGGAGATCGCCGGTGGCGGGTCGGCCGAAGACGTGGATCTTGACCAGGTTGGATTCGATGGCGCTCTTGAGAGGAATGATCGACTGGATCAGGAGAGGGTTGGTGTACTTGAAGTACAGGTGCATCACGCCCATCATACCGACACCCATCAGTTGGCCCTTAATCAGCTGGCGCAACTGTCCCTTGTCGTACTCCATGTTGGTGGTCGTGACCGGACGGGGCTCCTCGTTGCTGCCCATGGGAGCGGGCTCGACATACTTCAGCGTAGTCAAGTCTGGAAACATTAGTTTATTGAATGGTTTCTAGTAGTCTTCGAGGCACCTACCCTTCTTGCTGTTGATCTTGGCCTGCGAGTATAGATACAGTCCCAAGATGAGGACGTTGGACAGGATGTACATCCCACGGACAAGCATGAGGACGTCAGGATCCTCAAAGGGAACCTTCTTCGCCAGCTGCATCATCACGACGATGATGACCAGGTTGGTCCTGCAGATTGAGATGAATTGTCAGTCATGATCACAATTCTTTGTCCAGCGCGATTTCGCCGTCCTCAAAGGAAAGATCAAGCACGGAAGGATAAAAAAAAGAAAATAAATAAACATACACTTGAGGAGACACCATCTTGACGGAGGACTGGATATTCCAGGGAGTCGGGAATAAGCGCGCGGTGATGGAAATCTGGGGGAGTTGAAAGACACGCGAGTGCACAGAATCTTTTCCTCGAACTGCGGAACTGGAGCCCCGGGGAAGTCGAACATCTGTCCAGAAGGCGCCATGTCACGTGAGAGGCAATTCCTGTCGCTCGTGGCGTGCTTGGCCTGATGCCTCAGGCATATATAGATAAGCCGGAATGATAAGGCCCGTCGGATCAACACCTCAGGCACGCAGTTTGTATCATTTGAATCGTGATCACCTGGTTGCTTAGATAATGGGTGCAACAACCGTCGCTTTGCAGATTCACTTGCCAACATCAACAGCTTCCCATACGGCTTTCGTGGAGCATTCCACTATAACCACTTCCTTGTACAAGAATGGGACAACGCAATCGAAGCTCCCTATTGGCACATTCTACAGAAGTTATCATCCATCCTGCCAAGCACGGCATGTCTGGCAAGATACCACTGCTGGGTGACTCTTGAAGCTGGGGCAGACGCTCGCCGTCTCAACCCCTCCCAGCTGTCTACTGGTCTCCGGGGAATGATCTCTCTGGGCATTTTGGCTCCTCTCTGGCCCTCCCCTCAAGTCGGCTCACTAGATTGACCACTCCTGTCTCGAGGTCGACCACGCTGATGGCGCTCGAGGGAGATCTCCATGCTCGGCAGCTCTGAGTGTTCGAGGATTCCCGATCGGGACTAGCGCCGTTCCACGCTCAACGCCGTCTTTAGCGACTAGGATGGCTTTGACATTTCTGACTCCTTCATCCATCAACAACGCGCGTGTCACGGGTGCATCGAATCGCTTCAACGTCCACCACCGAGCTCCATCGCCTCGAACCCTTTTGTGACGCGACGGATCATCTTTTGCGACCCTAAATCTCGACGCTTTTCAATATGCCTGGCGGAAAGGGAAAGTCTATCGGTGGAAAGGGCGGTTCGAAGGACTCTGCGGGGAAAGCCCAGAAGTCCCACAGCGCAAAGGCCGGTCTTCAGGTCAGTAGAGAAAGAGCCTTGCTTTGTTTTATTTGATTCAATGGCCATGTGGTTTTTGCTGGTCAGGTCGTGAGAAGGAGGGATTCGGATTTATTTTTTTTTCTCGACCCCCTCTCCTCTTGGCTGTTCGGCTGCGTCTTTCCCCTTAAACGCGTCATCTTTAAGGATATGTGGGAGATTCGGAATCGCTAGAGAGTCGTTTAGAGGCACCATGTTCCTATCCGAAAGAACCGAGTGGTGTTCCGAATTTGCCAGTTGACCACCTTTTGAACTATACATGTCTTCTGCGATGGGATCGAACTTATACTCATATTTCCGCTCTTACACAGTTCCCCTGCGGTCGTGTTAAGCGTTTCTTGAAGAACAACACCCAGAACAAGATGCGCGTCGGTGCTAAGGGTAAGTTTGTCGCATGCTATCTTACACATCTGTGAGATGTCTGGTTTCAGGGATTTGCTGACGAAACCCCCTTATAGCCGCCGTTTATGTCACCGCCGTCCTCGAATATCTCACCGCTGAAGTTCTCGAGCTTGCCGGAAACGCCGCCAAGGATCTCAAAGTCAAGCGTATCACCCCCCGTCACCTGCAACTCGCCATCCGAGGAGACGAAGAGTTGGACACTCTGATCCGCGCCACCATCGCCTTCGGTGGTGTCCTGCCCCGCATCAACCGTGCTCTGCTGCTCAAGGTGGAGCAGAAGAAGAAAAACAAGATTGAGGCTTAATTTTACGGCTGATACCCCCTCTCGAATATGGCGTTTGAATTGATGACGATTGAAAGGAGCTCTGGGATATATGCGCTAAGCGATGGATTCTTTTCTCTCTGGTTCCAACTCACTATAAGCAAAAAGAAAGAAAAAAGAAAAACAAATGAAAAAGGGATATAAACCTTTTGGTCGCACCACGAACTCCGGCGAGCTTATTTCCCATGTTTAATCTCCTTATTTACTCCACGACGCTGCTTGTCTTGCTTACCTTCTCGCCTTTTTGGCCTTCCCCCTTTTGTATTTCAATTTCTCCTCATGTATGCTCCGCTCACCTCGTCTGTTTGGAATTGGAACCACCCAGGGCGCTGTAATAGGAAAAAGGGGATATCTCGGTAGTGGGGTTCTTGTCATGTCAACCTGTTTATTATTCTTCTCTTCCTTTTGTTTGTGCTTTTCTATGGCTAATTCATTTTTGATTATTGGTGTTCAGTGCTTTTGTTTCTTTATGTTCTTATCTTGATTTTTGATTGTGATGTTTCTTTTCTTAGCAAGATGAAACTGTATCAGTAGATTCTCCTCTCCTTCTTTCTTTTCTTCT
Organism: Aspergillus ochraceus; assembly: GCA_004849945.1. Classification (NCBI taxonomy): domain Eukaryota; kingdom Fungi; phylum Ascomycota; class Eurotiomycetes; order Eurotiales; family Aspergillaceae; genus Aspergillus; species Aspergillus ochraceus. The sequence goes on from SSOS01000003.1 coordinate 3,823,163, forward strand.
TTCTTCCTCTTCTCTCTCTATCTCCCTTAGAGGATACTAAATAGGCAAATAAATGAATTGAAGGTTCGCCATTTGGTTTTGTTTCATGTTCATTTGGTCAAGTATTCAATAACCAGTTTAGGTGGTTGGTTAGAACTTCCCCTGGGTAGAACGGTGCCGTCTAGACAGATAGTATAGATGAAATAAATTCCACCTCATGGTTTCCGAACTTATTTCATGTTGACTGGATTGCGAGTTCGAGGGGCTTTCTCGTCTGTATATCCTAGAGTAGATACCTGTTCTTTTCTTTCCTTGTGTTTTTTTGATTTTATTGTTATTCCCTGATTAAAGCTAGGGCCGGTACCAAAATATATACACAAACATACACATCTTCGATCGATGCATATATATCCATCCGGGCAAGTAATCATATACTTTGAACTTCTATCTTTCTTATTTTTTTTCTGCTGTCGAACGGAACATGTAGCTCGTGTGGGAAATCAATTGAATCGAATCCCATCAAACAGAAGAAACGAAATATAGGTAACTACCTTAGTTACTCCCGTAGATGAAAGCTATGTACATGGTTACATTTGCGAGATCTTGTCGAGATGTTATGCGCTTTCATGTTTTTATAAATCAAAGTATCATAGCCATCATGAATCACTCAAACAATACTTCATATTCATACTAAAACGTACATTTATCAATCATCTCAATACAGGGACAAACGGCAAATAAGAGTCACTAGATGCACTAAAGACATGAGTTCCTGGATCTCATCTCAAACTAGGCCATGGCAATCAGATCAGATGGAATAGAGAAAGAGAAGAAAAGAAGATCGAATAGAAAAAGCAATGAAAGGGTAACAAGGTGGTCATTCGCATGGATGGGCATCAAAATCGAGCCATTTCTCGTAAATCCGAAGGAAGGCGTTCGTATGATACGTCCACTCAAGTGCACCCTGTTTCAATCCGTCAGACATCCGCCCGTCGTTTTCGCCACAATTTCACCCCTCGTACTCAATGCAAGTCGGTCAAATCAGACATGCAGAGGGAGAAACAAATGCAAGTAAACACCAAAGAATCGGGACCGATATACCGAATAGGAGGGAGGCTGCTGGGAACCATCAACCTATCACAGTCCACATGGCAGAAGAAGCGGATTTCTCTGGATTCAATTAGGGAAGAGGAGAGCGTAAATAAACCTGATTTGGACAAACAAACATTAAACAATGCGATTCACCCCATGTACAAATCAACCAAACAAGAAAAGAAAAAATGTGAAAAAAAAAAACAAACATTGCGATTTCCTCCCGTGGAGCCCCGTGAAAGAAATGTGAATATCTCCGTCCCCCTTCGGTTTGTTATTTTTTCGTGATTTTTGCGGGTTTAGACCCATCCTTCTCAAGGTCGCCTTCTCGGGGATCAAATATGCTTTCTGCCGACGGACACAAAGAAGGAAAAAGGGGCAAAAGAATAAAAGATATAGATATAATAATGGTTCTGCATGCAAAGGCGCCCGCGTCTCAAAAACTTCAAGAGCTTTCTTTTTGTCATATTTTCCGAGAAACAAAGAGAAACGTATAGAGTCCGTTCAAATAACGTGCCTGTTGGGCTGCCCCAAAATAACGTCTAAAACTTGGCTAGATCAGAGAAAATTTCTTTTTTGGTTCTCTTGGTTGAGTGTCATCTCGTCATCCCTCATCGAATCGTAAGCCAATAATCGCAGAACAGGATCAGGCCTCGTGATATAAGAGTCGTATGCGTCTTGCGGCAAAGCAATCTAACAAGTTTCGTCGTCTTCATCTCCCATCAAGGTGCTGTGGTGCTTTTTTTTTTTGGGTGTGTGATTGAAAAGATTTTTTTTTTTGGTTGGGTTGGTGTTTGGTTCTTACTCCACAATGATTTCTACACCGGAGTTGGTGCGCAACTCGTCACTTCCACGCGGTTGGTGTCCGTTCGGGCGTCGAAAACCGGGACCTTTTTCGGGCAAGGGGCCTCTGGGTTGTCTAATTGGCATGCGCTCCTGTGACTGACCGTCAAATCCAAGTCCGATGGATCGGTTGCTACCGATGGGGCCAGCACTGGAAGGTTGACTTTCCGGCTGCTCCCAAGAGAACATACTTCGCAATCTCCTCGGGCTCGAGTTCGGCCCGCCAATTCCAGTTCCCAGCGAAAGGCTGCTGAGGCTGTTCACCAACAGTCCATCATCGCGTGGCATGCCCAGGGACGATCCCGACGGGGCGGGCGTCAGAGTGGGCGTGTTGGAGGTGGCGCTAGTCGCTCCGTCGTAGTGCGGCATGCGTGCGCCGTTCGACTGCAGGGCGGCCGGGAAGCTGGCCGACGAAGGCACGGGCGACGGGGTGTAGGAGCGCAGGTCGGCAAACGATTTGGCCGCCCGCAGGTTCTGGGTGTTGCCAAAGTTCCCGGGGGAATCTAGAACACCGAGAAAGCCGGAGGTTTGACCGCGAAGGGTATTGTAGGAGCTGGGGCCCTCGTTGCGCGCCTCGCTAAAATCGATGGTGGCGGCGCGGTTGAGACCGCGACGGGCGGTGTCGGAGGGCTGGACGGCGGCCGGGATGGATGACAGCGGGGGGCTCACGTTGGCGCCCGGAGCAACCTTGAAGACCTGCACCTGTCGCTGATCACCGGAACCACGTGAGGCATGACCCAGGCCCATGTTGTGGGCCAGAGTGTGCACGGTGCGTCGCTGGACGGGGGAAAGGTTGGCGGCAAATACCATACTATCGCGACCAGTGTCCTCCTTGAACAGCAGCAGCTGGGAGTAGTACGAGAGAGTCGTGCTATCATTCAAATCGACCTCTGAGGATTCGACGGGGTCTTGGTTAGTCATATGCAAGGGAGAGCCGGGCAGCCGTGACTTACCCAACTTCTGACCACGTTGAGAGACAGGCGACGGAGAGGTAGCCGGAAGGTGGGAAGTAAGCGAGGACATGGAACTCTGGGTCTGAAGTTGAGAAGTCGCCGCCATGGGTCGGTGCTGTTCCTCCAGCTGGCCCCGACGTTCGCGCTTTTCACGCTCGATGCGTTCGCGCTCTTGCAGGGGAAGCATCTTCTTGTATTCCACCCGCAGCTTGCGGCCCTGAAGTTCAAAGTGGTTCAGGACGTCGATCACGGTCGCCGTCTCCTCCGCCGAAGTGAAGTTGGCGAAGGCCAAGCCCCGAAAGACGCCGTTGTCAAAATGATAATTGAACGCGTAAGGGAGCGGCAGGCTCAATTCGGTCATCAGCTGAACCAACTGTTCCTTCTTGACAGCAAACGGAATGTTCTTGATCACGATCGCGGTAGGAATCAATTCGTCGTCGGCCTCCGAGGGGCCCGTGGTTTCCGGCCGCATCGCGCTACTCTGAAGGGGGCCGGGTCCGAGGTTTGAAAAGGGGCTGGGCATCGGGGGAGGCTGATCGAGCCAGGTCTAGTTCTCGCATATCAGCATTCAGATCTCTATAGGACCCGACAAGGTGAAACGGCACGGGCAGTTGTTGCGACACGAAGAAATACGTACCGTTGGGATCCCAGCGCGACCGGTGCGGGAGGAAGAAGTCTTCAGGCTGGTGGAAGCCGACCGGATACCCCCGAGGGCCTGAGCATTGGCAAACCCATTTGGATTCCAGGTCTGCGATCCGGACAGATCGTAGGCATAGTTATTGTGCAATGAGGGATTCAAGCGCTCCAGACGACCGGTGTCGTAGCGAGCCATGGGATCCTCGTACAAGTTGACGGGCATGGGACCGTAGGCATCGAACTGTCGCGAAGGCTGACGATGCAGAGGCTGCTGATGACGCTGCGAGCCAGGAGATCGCGCAGAAGAATTGTCGTGATACATCTCCTGTGCTTGTTGATAACTCATGGTGACCGAGTTGAGAGGGGAAGGAGGAGAGACAGAGAGGATTCTCTCCGTCGACGACCAGACCGAGGAATGTGGACACAGAAATTCACCACACAACAATCCCGTACAATATCCCAAGTAAGCTGTACGAATCTACTCAAACATAGGAGCGACCGGACAGAGGTGGGTACCAAGGGAGGGTTGAAGGGATCCTGCAGAACAGCAAACGACGCGAGGTCGAAAGTGGACCGAGTTGTGCGGGAAATCAACTTCTTTTGGGGGGAGGGGAGAAATTTGGGAAAAATAAGGGCGATTTTGTCTCACAAACACCGACGGAGAAGGCGGTCGACTCGATGGACAGACGAAAGATTGGAAAACACAGAAAATCAAACCGCTCAGAACTGCAGGAATTGTCTCGTGATGGTTTGGATCATCAATGGGCGTGTCCTTAAGCGTTAAATTTGACGGTGTCTCTTTTTCTCTTTCTTTTTTTTTTATCGGTCCTCCGTGGCGTTCCTTAAAGGAAATGCGGGAGAAAAAAAAAATTAAAGAAGCAAGAGAGAAAAAGGCGGAAGGGCAAAATAAAAGGGGAAAAAAAAAAGAAAAAGGAACACAGCAAATGAAGCACAAGAAAGAAAAAAGAAAAGGGAAAATAGGAAATGAAAATCGCCACTACCCGGGATCAAGAAAACAGTGCCCAAGGCTTGATACTGACCAGGTGGTGGTGGTGAGGGGGGAAGAGGGAGAGGGAGAAAGAGAGGAACGAGGGAGATCGGAGACTCGAGTCAAGTCAAGTGGAAGTCAAGGCAAGGCGAAAGGCAAGGAAGAAAGGGCCACCGCTGGCTGCTTAGTTCGGGTCTGGCTGCGCTGCTCTTCCGCGGATCCGCCTAATGAGATAGATTCAATGAGATAGATCGGTCGCTCTTGCAGGTAGTCAGGTACTGTCCGTTGGCCAGGAGTGTGAGTGTGTTCGCTTTTCACGCTTCTCCAACCAGAGGGCCGTTGGTTTCTGGTGAATAAATAAAGATCAAAAGAGAGAAGAAGGGAGAAACAACGACAGTCCGAAGGGATTCCCGTAATCCGTGCAAATTGGGGACGGGACGGCGGACGGGGAAGATCGAAAGGTACCCAGAAAACCGCCTTAGTGGCTCGTTGCTTTTGACCCGTTTTCCTTCTTATTTTATTTTATTTTTTTTCCTTTCTGACTGTCCGTGAAGAGTGTTGGGGTCGGGTTGGTAGGGAAATTGTCAAATTGATAGAGCAGAGCATCTCCCAAAGGCTATTTTATAATTTATAGTCAATTCGTGTGGTGGATTCCCTTGTCCTATTCTTCTCTCAAATATTTTTTTTATTTGACATAGTACTCCGTAATTCCATTTTCTAGTCTCCTTTTTTTGTTGTTATTATTATTTTTTTTTTCCGTCGTCCCCCCTTCTCGTTCCTCTCTGTAATCTTAATTCCCTTCCTTTTCCGCTTCAGGGAGGCCTGGAAGTGGGAACGATTCTCCTATTGGCAGATACTGGGAGTACTTTCATGACTCCTTAGTCTTTTTTTTTTCTTTTGTCAGTGTTGGTCCTTAGGTTGTCCCGACTACTTCGCCATGTCTGTCACGCTCCCCGGGTGACTGGTGTGCGAGGGAGGGTGATAGAGGCCTGCGGAACAATGAAGCTCGAGGCAATAAGAGACTATTGGTGACAAAAGAACCTCCCGGGGCAAAGTCTGGAGTATTCGGTACGGATCTCCCCCTGGCCGGATGATGCCTGGCAATTGTTCCATTCCTTTTCCATTTCCTCCTGTCCGCTCTTTCTACTCCACACATTTCCGTCGTTATAATGATAATTATTATCACAATCACAATCGCAATCACAATTCCCCTGACCTTTCATTCTAATTGTAATCGCCATTCAAAGGACTTGAGCTTCCGCGTGCCTGTCTCTGGCCAAATAGATTGTCTTGTTCAATCCATCCATCTCCGTGTTTCAAACTCTCATGGACATGTTTCTGTCCCTTACCAAAGTAATCAACACCCCGCTTGGTCTGGACAACTTCCTTCCGGCCCTTTCCCCCTTCTAGCAGCACGGGGAACCTTCTTCTTCCCACTCCCCTGTCGGACGCGCCAACTGGGACGTCCTCTGGTCGGGCCTTTTCCGGGCTATCAGCGTCCGCCATTTCTCCTTCAATTTCTCCCTAACGAACGAACTAAGTCCTAGCACCGACTCATTTTGGAAGCTTCCGAGAGGTTCCTGCTTGACGGTTCCCATCCGGGAGAGCTTCAACGCGTCCTTAGCCCTCTAGCTTCGATGGTGGGCTTGGGGATCCGCCCCGAGTGGGTAACTAAACTGGGAAAGGATCCCATATTAATCCCGTCACCTTCGACCGAACAGGCGCTGCGGTCCAGTCCGTAGCGTCCCTCACGAGCTGCTGCAAGCCCTGCATCGTTGCTCCTTGGCCGACTGGAAGCTCTGCTCATGTTCTGGTCATTATCCCCGTCACTTCGGAGAGGGAATTATCCATAAGAAGAGAAAGAAATCAAATAATCTACAAAGATGAGACATTCAAGAATCCTTCCTTTTGACTCCAACGGTGAAGACGTCACTCCACATCCAAGTTCACTCGGTGGCTCGTGTGATACAGACAGGGTCTGGGAATTCTATCTATCTGTTCTTGTCCATCGGAAATGAACAGGGACAACCCCCCCCTGATGAGCATCGATATCGATCTCTTCGTTTTCTTTCGTTATTTTTTTTTTTTTTTCCTGGACCCGATTCCAGGCAGACACCGAGAATCTGTCCCAGTACAATTATTATTAGCAGCAAGACACATCGAGGTGAGCGTTACTGTCGAAATTTGACTATTATGGCCCGATATTATTAGTATCACTTTTATTATATTACTGTGCTATTTATTTGACACGCAAAAGTTTCTAGAACCCCGTTCCTTTGCTCCGTTGACCGTCCGATATACGACTAGTCAGTCGTACTCCGCTGCCTCCGTTCTCCCCCTTTTTTGCCGACCATTTCTTTTCCCACTTCCTTTCCCACGACCATACCGAGTATGTAATCCGCGAAGGGGCAAGGGGAGTTGAGTGATCCATCAACTTTCCGCCTTCCGACAAATCATGAGCTGCGTACGGAGGACACTCCGTCTGTGTCCAGCCCATTTCGCCTCCGAAAATCCCCAATTCTAGCTTCGCGATGGGGAAGGCCAAGTACTGGCGGTTTGGAATTTCACGCCCAAGCTAGAACCCACTAGACCGTCGCCAGAACCTATTAGATGGAGATGTCACATTTTGCTCCTGAGAAAGGTGGTCCCTGGGTTTTCTTTCCCACCTGTACGGAAGTGGGCAGCTATTTATTTTTTTATTTTTTTTTTCTGACTCTGGGCCCTGCGAGGTGCGCATCGATGGGCTGTATCAGCTGCACCTGTCATCTGTCAGCCGGCGCGACAGGATTTCCGCGTCGGCTAATATTTAATATCGACATACATGCCACTCGACCTACATATATTTGTCGCAAATTGATTTTTTCTTTTCTGTTGCGTCGGTATTTCACCCAGCTAACCTGTCGCTACTGCTAGACTCGCTCGCTACTCCGTCCTCGCTCCAAGGCACCCACTCGCTGCCTTACACCAGCTGATCCTGTGGCGTGGCCGGGGGACTTCTTGGGCGATCCCGACTGGAACTAACCTCCCAAGCGCTTCTATAGAACATTCTTAGTCCGTTCCCACCAGCAAATAGCTAACTAATTCCTTTACGCCGGTAAATGAGATGGAGCCTGGAAGACACCAAGAGCAGACTAAGTGTGCTCTACGCTCCATGCTCCATGACACTAACTGTTCGGGAAAGTCCTTTCGATTAAATTGCTCGGTGAGGGGAGAAAAATCAGACGAGGAAATACCGTATGTGGGAGAGGACGAGAGAAAACGAGAGAAGCGAATTCGAGGGGAAGAAGGCAGACGTGGGGGAGAAAGAAACAATCATCCCTCCTAGGTATGACTGACTATGAGGGATCTCAGGAGTACACTGATTTAATGCTTTACGTCTTGCCCAGTCTGAGTGGTCGAACTCGGTAACTGGTCTGACCTAGCCTGCCAGTGGCCTGCCCAGTGCCCACCACACGGCGTACATGATGCAGCAAGGCGAACCCACTTCTTTTAGGGGTGTCGAAAATGACAAATCTGATTATCCAAAGTTGGTTGGTTACTATACTTATCTGACCCGCGGAGGTCAGTCGGGCGATTCTCGCACCTTTTTTTACGGAGTACCTTTTCTTACTTTTTACGGAGGAGAGTAAAATGCAACATGGCCTTTTTGCTTTTGTTTTTGCCAGGCTTGGCTTGGCATCGCCTTGCCTTGCCCGGACGATGACGATTGCAAAGTCCCATAGTTAACTAACCAACAATAACGCTGATCAGAGGCGAATCACCCTTAGTTAGTGCAGTGCAATAATCTGAGGGGCAAAAGGGATGCTTTGAGCTTTCCCCCAAAGTTGGACTGGGAACAAAAAAGGGAGAATCATACTGCCCAACTTCAATTTCTATGGATATTGGGTGTTATTTTTGTCTTCGATTCAGGAAATGATTGCCTGTGATGATGCTGAATGGTGAATGGTGACAATCTTGCCTACATATCTCAGACATTTATTTATCTTGTCTTTCTTTTGCTTTTTTTTTTTTTTTTTCTGGGCTCTGCTTTCTGCGCGTCATAATCGATAATCCTTCTCTGTCAGTAGTTAACTGATTTTCTGTATGATGCTTCTTGTCTTTCCCTACGTATTTGCTTACACAGTATGTATCTACGTCAATTAGTAAGTAAAAAAAAAAAAAAAAAATCCTCTAACACCAACAGATAGTCCGACAAATAGGAGGTAGACAGAACAGACAATGACCTACCTAATTTCTCAAGATCAGGTTAGGTTAGATCAAGTCTAGGATAATCAAACCAAATCAAATAGAAGTCCCCTCTGACTCTGCCCCTTCGGTTGGGTAAGACCAAGACTACCTAAGATGTAATCTGTAATATGCAGGCCGCATGCATACCATGCATGCGGCCTAAGCCACAGAATCCACTAAATGCCACAGGTACCCTTGTATTGGCGACGGGGCTAAAGGCCCGTACGCCACTGACGCTAAAAGGTATTATTATATTAAGTTATTAACCAGTCCAAATTGTCAGTGGGATATGGATGTTCGTACGGTGCTCTACTCGGTATTTCATGTGAGGGTTGAGGTGTTCATGGTGTTTATGTGTCTGGTGTCTATGTTGTGTCTTCTGTGATGTCTGTACCTAGACTGTAATAGCTATGCACATATGATGATTTTGTGCTTGTTATAATATCGTTAGACAGAGAAATCTACAAAAATCGTATGTTGGCAGGTAATTAATCAACAAATGACCTTGACATCTTACATGTGTACGTTTGTGTAGTGTGTACGGATACCCAACAATTCCGTGTGCATTCTTTGACCCGAAACCCGTTTGATTGACTTCACCCTGAATTTATGCAGGTATGCAAGGGATTCATTTCATTGCATCTTTTGACTTGCTGCTCACTCTGAAGGTGAAGACGTGCAGTGTTAGACATCAGATTAATCTTCCTGAGTTTGGTCGAGGCTTTGGTGACCTGAAGGGGGGGGGGCGTTTGGGGGGTCTATTCTTTTTTATTTTCTCTCTTTCTACTCCGTACTACGTGTTAGGGTTATTGTTGCCGTTTTCTTTCTTTCTTCTCTTGCGTTTTTTGAAGTCTTGCATATGGCATACAGAGATACTTGTCTAGAACTCTCATGGTCTATGCAGGATGGTCTAGAGTAACTTACTGTAGGATGGAAATATACGGAGATCAAGGTACCTAGTTACCTACCTAGTCTTTGTCTGGACTTGCTGACTGTGTTCGTGCCCTGGATTCTTTGTCCGCGTGTCTGTCTGTCTGTCGGGGTGTGTTTCGTATGTAAGGAGTAAGGAGGGCCGTTGATGCTGGGGCTAGACAGGTGGTGTTGCTCGTTGTCATTCAGCTTGTGTGGATTGACGTTTGACGGCTGATGGATTACCTAGGACAGGTGCTGAAGATAAAGGTATAATCTCTCTGTTTTTGATGGATCACCCTAGCGGTGAGGGGTTGTTTACTTGTTTACTTTGATTCTGTCAGGTGACGCCCTAACGTGCAGCTCTTGTTCGGATGAGTCGTTGTAGTCTTCTTCTAGGATGCCTAGCTGCCATTAACTAAGGAGATAGAACTCACTTCAGAACATGTCTTTCGGCTCTTAGTTCAGAAATATCACGCTTCATAGATTGTCAGGCCATATGTATTTTGGAATGAATTTCAGGTTCCGGCTTCGCAGACTTGCAGAGGATGCGTTCTCATATATTTTCCCTTTCAAGATGCCAGCAAATTCTCCAGGCATTGGAATCACTTTAAATCGATGACCACTTATCATTTGCGAAGGTTCCAGGCCATCCGACGGGATGAACTTCCGACAGTCATAATGACACCTTCATGCGATCAGACAAGAGGTATTTCCAACCTTTCGAACCTTCAACCTCTTCTCTTCAATACTCACTAATCCACCCAGCAACATCCACCTCCCAAAAACTCACGAGATCATACCTTAGCAACTACAAACACCTACCACTTCTATACCCACCCAACATGTCTCCCCACGTCCCCGAAAAATACCGACCCCAGTCAAAAACATCATGCCCACACCAGGAAAAGGTCCCAAAATGAGTACAGGTACCACACCACCGCTCTGCTGAACGAAGTCAACGCTCCCATGGCCACCGCGGACCATTATCAGCCGGAACTACGTTCTATAGCTAGACACGCGCGAATGCTGCAGTCGATGGATGCCAGTACCGCGCTGACCTCCTACTGCGAGCATATAGACTCACAACCAGCCGAGACAATGGCAAGGGCAGGGCCAAGGGCAAGAGGAACTCTTATATTCAAAGCTTTATCGACTCGATGAAGTGCCGCAAGGAGCTGAGGGACGTGTATAACAACATAGTGGGCGATTTTGATGGTTTGAGAGCTGCTCTGGCTGAGCGTTATCCGGAAGTCGACCTTGGTTCTAGACTTAGGTTTGTGCGGAAGCAGCCGGAGATGTGTGATTGATGCTTGATGCTTGATGCTTGATGCTTGATATTTGAGATCTTCTCGCTCGTTTGGAGGGCTAGATGAGGAAGGGACTCATGGTTGATGTGGGTTGAGTTTCTCGTTGGTTGGAAGGGAGGAGGCTTTGTCTATTTGCGAACAGGTTCTCTCTCTCTCTCTTCATTTTTTGTTTTTTTAATTTTTAATTTTTAATTTTTAATTTTCACCTGATGATTTTGAATTCCTATGGAGGTGGGCGATCGATCTTGGTTCTTGATTGGACTGACGGCGTTCGGTTCATGGACCTCAAATGCTTAAGATACTGTAGTTGGTTTTAAGAGGAGCTGACAAGTGTAAGTTTCAAGGTATAGGCCTGGGTTGTCGGATTTCAGTCTTTCCCCAGCTTTTCCTTTCGCCTCTCTTCAACAACAGCTATGTGCTGTCCTACCATTCGAGATATTCCCTTGCCTAGGGCACAGAGCCTTAGTTACTTCCTTAGACACGATACCCCCAGTTTTACGATAGAACGTGTTGCAAGAATCAATTCAAAAAAATGGTACCATTCATATATAACCCGGGTATATAAAGGAGTGAAATAAACAGAAACATGAACATGAAATATAAATCATTCTCGGTTCTTCCCTCACAACCAGCCACAGCATCAGTCTTCAAAACTCAGCATTCAGCAATCACTAACCCCTTTGTCTTCAGATGAGGCCATCCATCTCCCATACCCTCCTCGTATTCTCCGAATTCCGTTCATGTTAGAAGACCTCACAGCATAGCAACAAACCCCAACCCGACAATAGCAGCCAAAGAAGCAGCCTGGGGCGCCGAGGATCCCGGCGCCGCGTTGTCGGTCGCTTGTGCGCTGTCGGCGCTGTCGGCGGCACTGGAGTCGGCGGCGCTGCTGCTGCTGCTGCTGCTGTCGTCGTTGGAGGAGCCGCTGCCGCCGTTGCTCGATGAGTCGGTCGAGGTGGCGCTGGTGCTGGAGTCCGTGGCGCTGACGGTGGTCGAGCCGGTCTTAGATCCAGAGCTAGAGCTAGAGCTAGAACCGGTGGCAGATGCGGTGTTGCTCAGGGCCGAAGTAGCGGCTGCGGCGTTGTACGATGTGGTTGAGAATGAGCAGGAGCGGAGGATGTCGTATGCATCTGGAGATGTTAGTTAGTTTAGTTTGCTTTAGCTGCCTTTCACTCCGCTCCAGTACTATAGGCTGGAGGGAGGAGGAGGGTTGTTACCGTTGTGATGCGGGTCGCGGTCATCGCGGTCATCATCATCATCATCATCATCGTCATCGTCATCATCGAACAGGTCGTGCTCCTCGTCGTAGTGACGGTCGCGGTTGGTGTTGTTTCTGTCGGCCCGGTAGTCGGCGATGCAGGCCTCGCAGAGCGGAACCAGGGACGGCGCCTGGTTCCAGTCGCAGATGCAATCCATCTCGGCGCGGTCGCGGTCGTGCATGCCGTCGCATCGGTGCGCGGTGCCGACTACAGGTCCGCACACGTCCCAGCAGCGATTGGGGACGTCGTCGCGGTCGAGTTCCGCGGCGACGGCGACCTTGCTGGCCAGCATGAGGCCCGAGAGGGCGAGTAGTTGAGTAGCACGCATGGTGGTGGTTGTTCCGAAGTGTGGAAAATTAGATCAAGTGAAGATGCTGTTTGCGATGGAAGATTGAGTCGATGATGAGAGGAAGTGAAAGGGAACCGGTGCGAATTTATATTCCTGCGCCTGTCGTGTGCCGACGTCTCTATCTTTGTGCTGGCGTCCTGCCATCCAATAGCGAACGCCATTCCCCGTTAATCGCCGACAGACGTGCTGTCCCAGTCAAGCTCTAAGCCTCTCCCAAGAGAATTTGAATTGCATCTGCCAAGTCTTCCAGTGCCATTGAACCTTGGGCAGAGCCGATCGACCACCAATCCGCGCCGGGGGAACGACGTTGCCTAGGGAGTATGCAGAAATCATGATGATCAAGTCGCGTTCATCGCTACCGAATGTGTCTGCGGGGAGCTGCAGTTCTTTGGTTCGCCATTCCTGATTCACCGCCACGATGGACCCTGGAGAGTCTGGGGGGTGGATCCGGACGGCACGGATTATTTGCTCGTGGCTGGTACACTATTGTCGGGAAGGGTTTGTTTCATGATATTCTCTTTTGTGCTATTGATCTGGTTCCTGGCATGCGGTGTCGAATTGACTTCGCGTTGAGACGTCGACTGAGGATCTTTCGATAGGCGTAGTCCTCCCTTGCGCGACTGACGTTTTTTCCGAGGATCGCTGCTGATAGTGAATGCCATTCCATTCCGGGCGGGAAACTAATGAAGGCTGAACAAAAAGGTAAAAAAAAAAAAAACACATTCACAAGAGCATCTCGTTTGACAGTCAATTGATCCTGCATTCCCTGCCGTACAGTCAAAGGAAACAGGCAATAATAGCAGTTGTTCCTCCAAGATCCCAAATGCCGAGTCTTGCACAGCCTCCCCGCTATATATAGGACTTCCCCGCGCAGGTTCTGTCAACAACCCTGTCGTTGCGACCAGTCAAGCTGGAGATAAATATGCTGCCTGCGCTGCTATTATTCCCCGTCCGGGATCATCCCATGCAGCCTTCGGGGTTCTTCACGACGTGATATCTTCGAATCAGGCAAGGGACCCTGGGGCTCTTTTCCCATTGCGGCCTGACTGCAGGAGTTGGAGGACTATGACTTACTCGATCGAGTTGTCGGATGCAGATCACGAATTTCTCGTCGATCAAGGGAAAGCGGTATCAAAAAGCGAGGGTGGTCTCTGTTAGGGTCTTAGGTCATCATGAAGTCAACCGCCTTGATGGATGATGCACTGATTGGGCCCTACAGAACCCCTCCATCTCCGCCAACCGCGCCTAAAAATATCATGCACCGTACAGCGCGGAACAATTAAGTCGCTTCTGTCAGTCTACAGCATTTCATGTCAGAAGACCGACATCATGGCTCGAAGCGTCGCGAGTAAGATGTCCTGGGAAAAGTACGTGTTGCGTCCCGTCCAGGGTGCACCGCCCGTGGTGCTGCCGACCTTCATTTACGGCACCGCGTGGAAGAAAGATCACACGGCGGAGCTGGTGCACCAGGCTTTGCAGTCTGGATTTCGCGCGGTGGATACCGCTGCCCAACCGAAGCATTATCGTGAGGACTTGGTCGGAGAAGGCATCCGCCGGGCCATTCGCGACGGCACAGTCCGACGAGAAGACCTCCATGTAAGTGCGGAGGAGACCTAATTTTAGAACCGTAGTCTGCAGACATATCAGTCGCTAACAGTGTGGGCAGGTCCAAACCAAGTTTACGTCAGTCCATGGACAGAGCCCGGACAACATGCCGTATGATCCGAATGACTCGGTGACGCAGCAAGTCCATGCCTCCGTCCGGTCTTCTTTCCGACATCTTCGCCCGTCCGAGGAGGCAGAGAGCGCTGATGAGGCGTATATCGACATGCTCATTCTTCACTCGCCCTTGTCCACGATGGAGCAAACTCTGGAGGCGTGGTCGGCCTTCGAGACCTACGTGCCCCATCGCATCCGCAATCTAGGCATCTCCAATTGCACGCTATCCGTCCTGCGGGAGCTGTCCTCCCTGGTCTCGGTGCAGCCGGCGGTGGTGCAGAATCGCTTCTACGGAGGCACGCAGTTCGACGTGCCGCTGCGGTCGTTCTGCCGGGCGAACCAGATCATCTATCAGAGTTTCTGGACCTTGTCGGCCAATCCGGAGTTGTTGCGTTCCGAGGTGGTCCAGCTGCTGGCCAGCCGAGCGGAAATCAGCCCTGCCGCCGCTCTGTATAGTCTGGTGTTGGGGCTGGGGAAGACGACGGTGCTCAACGGCACGACGAAGAGAGCTCACATGGAGGCGGATCTGGCTGCTCTGCGGACGGCCGCGACATTTGCGGAGGAACATCCTGAAATGTGGCAGCGGGTGGTAGAGGACTTCCAAGGACTCACCGGAGACCATGTAGAGATGGAGTAGCTGACTGAGATTGTGAAAGGTGTATGTTTCTTGTCCGCAAGACTGAACGATGGACAGTACCAAATGGGTAGCCGTGTATAGGTTGTGAAACAGAGACGGCTGTGATCCATCCGAAAAGACCATTCCCTACTCTCTATCTACTATCCTGTAATTCCTCCACAGTGTGTTCTACTCCATACTTCGATATTCATCACGTGATTATGACATCTGGATGAGTCAGCCTTTACAGCCAATCAGATTGCAGAATGACCATTGACCTCATCGTTCTTTTGCCAAGCATCGCGTCTCTCTCTTTTTTTTTTTTTCCCCTTCTCACGGCTCTTCGTTGCTATTCTTCTTTTCTGGGTTGCGGGCATCCTCATTCAACCGGTCTTTCTGATCTCCCCTCTCGATCAGCCACGCTTCTTCCTGTCAAATGTTGACCCTTCCCTTCGTTTTCCCCTGACCGGAAATACTACAAAAGAAAAAGGGACCCTCTCCATTTTTAATCCTGCCCTGGTCCCCGCTAGCGGCTTTTCAGCCAGGTGCTCACTGCTCACTGTTCTCTGCTCTCTGCTCACTGCTGGCACTCGTCCTCGCTGAGCTGCAATTGTCCTCTGCGTCGACAGCCCTCGCTTCCCTCGAAAGTCTCAGTTCCCATCGCGGGTTTCGCAATCGACGCTCCCCTCGCCCGTCGTCGCGTTTTTCGCTCGTTATCATTCGCCCCATAGCGCCCGAGCGCCGCCTGGTCGCGTCTCTTTTATCAGCGAAAGGTTGGAAAATCTAGCACCGACGGCGCAACCCTTCGGCCACCAACCCGCGCTCATTAAACCCCTTGGTTCGAGTCTGTCTCAGAGGTCCTGGCCTCGAGAATTGTCTCGCTGCCCTCTCGTTCCCACTTTCTGATCGCCTGTGTCACCGTCGCCCGGTTCCCCGCCATACGCCCGCTCTTGGCCTGGCGTTTGTGATCGCTGCCGACAAGAGGCTCCGCGTCGGTCGGACTAGGGCTCGCTCGAACGCTGAGACTTCTCTCGACCCAGCTATCCTCTCTCGACCCGTCCGGAACTCCATTCGCCGACCATGAGTCCTCAAGGCATAAATCGCAAAAGACCGGCCCCCGGCACCTCGCCCGCCGTGCACCCGCAATTGGGCCCGATCAATTACCCTTCCAACTCCGGCTCGCAGCTCTCGAACGATCAGTTTCTGCAATGGGGTCAGAACCCTGCCTCGAACGTCGTGAACCCCTCCTATCCCGACGCGAACCCCTACAACGCCGCCGCCTATTCCTCAAGCCAAGACGCCCCCGCCTCGACAGCGACTGCATCTAATCAACTCGCTCGAAGACAGCCCCAGCCTCAGCCTCCGAACCAGAACCAACAGCTAGTGAGCCGAAATCACGGCTATGAACAATCACCGACGTCGGTGCCGGAGTCGGGCAACAACACGGGAGAGTCTGGCGGATGGGGAGAGAGCCTCGATGAGCTTTATCAGCGGGCGTTGGTCGCGAAGAGAGATGCGCAGGCGAAGCGAAAGCAGATTCCCCCGTTCGTGCAGAAATTGAGCAGGTATGTTGACCACGGCAGGTGCATGATTGCAGACACCATTGCTGACGACGAAACAGTTTCCTCGACGAGTCCAAGAATACCGACTTGATTCGATGGTCTGACGACGGGAATTCCTTCATCGTGATGGACGAAGACGAGTTTGCCAAGACTTTGATCCCTGAACTTTTCAAGCACAACAACTACGCCTCCTTCGTTCGCCAACTGAACATGTACGGATTCCATAAAAAGGTCGGGCTTTCGGATAACTCGATGCGCGCCAGCGAGCGCAAGAACAAGAGTCCTAGCGAATACGCGAATCCATACTTTAAACGCGGGCATCCCGATCTGCTGTGGCTGATCCAAAAGCCAAAAAATGCTACGGGACAGGGGCCGAAGTCAGGAAAGCAAACGGTACGGGTCAAGACCGAGGAGCCTGATGACAATGACAATGAGGATTACGAGGACGGCGCCGGGCTCCCGCGAGACGACCGCGCGCGAAACCGGCAGCTGTCCTTGATCACCGGGGGGGAATCGATGCCGAAGGACCAATTCGCCGGGGTGTATCGAGAGTTGCAGGCCATTCGCCAGCAACAACAGGTGATCTCCAACACGATAAGCAAACTACGGAGAGAGCACGAGCAGCTCTACGCGCAGGCGGCCAACTTCCAAGAACAGCATACGCGCCACGAAAACTCCATCAATGCCATTCTCACCTTCTTGGCGACAGTCTACAACCGCAGTCTTCAAGGAGGGGAGGGACCGCAGAACATCGCCAACTCTTTTGCCGGAGCCATCTCCTCGCAAGACCAAGGTAATGTGGTCGACATGGGCGACAACTACTCGCTCAGCACGCTGGGTACGCCCAACGTGGGAAGCCCCGGCGGGCAGCGATCGATGAAGAAACAGCCCTTACTCCTGAAAGCTCCTCCGGCGTCGGAACCGCAGAGTCGCGCGTCCACCCTTTCGCCGTCCGTGGCTAGCTACGACCGCCCGCAGCCGCGAGGTCATATGCGGCAACCGAGCGCGCAGCGTGGTCATGTCGAGGAGGTCTTCGACAACAGTCCTCGCCAAGAGGAGGTGCAACCGCCCCCGCCCCCGGCGCCGGCGGCGCAGAACCAGCAATATCCCCAGCGGGACATCATGTCCGTTATCCAAAATACCAACGCACGCAACGGGGTTCCGACGAATTTCTCCGACTTTCCCAACGTGCTGTCTTCGCTTGAAAACTCCGGCGGCAACGTCCCTCTCACCCCCAACCAGCGCGCCGACATGCTCCGGCTCATGGCCAACGAATCCAACACCGGCAACGCCAACGTGCCGGTGCCCCATAATAACGCTTTGATGACACCCACCCCGCCTCCCATGCCCCATAACTACTCGAATCGTCTGGCCAGCACTCGCGCAGAGATTGACAATCTCGTCAAGATGCAGGCGGAGCAGGATCGATCCGTTCAGAACCTAACAAACTTGCTCCAGCCGCTCAGTCCGACGGGGGCTATCCCCGGGATCGGGCCCGACGGCAGCGTCGTCCCTCCGCCATTGGACCTGGATACAATATTCAACAACGACTACTTCACCGACGTCGCAGAACTAGAACATAATAAGAACAACCTCGACTTTGGCAACGCGTCCACCTCGATGCCCGCCCCTGCAGACCCTCCCACCACAACGGCCGCCGACGATAACGTCGGCAGCGATCTGTTTGACTTCGATCACATCCCTGGAGACGGCGATCTCTTCGAGGGCCACAACCAACCGCAGCCGCCACAGCAGCAAAACCCCGCTTTCTACAACGGATTCGACGGCACCTACGGCGGTAACCCCGGCAGCGTTGCTCCTGACTCGCATCTCGGCGTCGGCAACGATTCCGGCCGCATCGTCGAGACCTTGACGGACAGCGAAGCAACCAGTCCTGCCAACACGATCGACGATGGACAGTGGAACGGTGACGGAAAGGGGAATCCTGGAAGCGCGAAGCGGCGTCGGAAGGCTTGATCTTTCAGTACCTCTTTTTCTCTTCTTCTTCTTCCTCCTTCTTCTTCTACTTCTACTACTGCGCCATCTTCTATTCCATGATATCTTACCACTATTCATTGACGAGGCTGGTTGGGGGTTGTTATTGTTTGAAACTATATTTCTATTTTATAGGTCTAGGCTTGAAGCGTTCCTCTCATCTGAGTTTTGTCTAATTTGGGAGTTTAAAGGAATAAAAATCTTTTTCATTGATGTTCACTTGATCTTCCATTTGGGTTGGTTGAGCTCGTTCTTGCTTGATCTGCGTCTTCTTAGCCTGCCCTCTCCCTCTCCCTCTCCCTCCTCCCCAGTTGTCTTTTTGTCCTAGTCCGAGTTCTAAGTTTTGACTGGCACGGGGTGGTGTAGAGTGTGATGGACGAAGCAGACAGCATCAACATGCTTGGCCGTGGCCTGCGAAGATCTTCTGATAGTTAGTTTATCGCCGTATGTATGCTAATTCTTGTTTGCGCAGATTATATCGCAACTCCGTACTACCGAGTCAATTGGCCTGATGGGTTTGTTACCGATGTTCTTCTCTTCTGTACATCTCTTGGATGGGGTGCGGGTATCTTGGGATGATTGATTTTGTATCCTACTTACATACGTAAAACATACAATGCTGGATCATGGTCCGGGCTCCTAAAATGCTGTGCATATTCGAACGACAGCTACTATGCAAGTACGCTCGTATGTATATACCCACCACTTCCATTACACCCCATCTTCCCTATCCCCTTCTATACTACCAATATCCAACGAAACAAACCGTTCAGCTCAATCACTTCCCCCTGCCCTGATCCCACTCCAAATTCCCCGCCTGCTCGCGCTTCCTCTCCCGTTCCCGATCCCGCTGAAGACCCTTCTTCCGACCTCCCGTGGAGAACTCCTTCTCGCGCTCTCGCGGATCAATCACCATCAGGGAGTCTGCGTCGTCTGGGTGCTCGCGCTTCCAGTTCAGGTCTTTGCCGAGCATGTCTTTGCCGAAGCGGAGTTCGTGCGTTAACCAGCCCTTGTCGTCGTCTGCGGTTGCGCCGCCGGTGGGACCGGCGTCTTCACCACCGCCAGCTTCGGTGTCCCAGGATTGGCAGGATTGGCAGTTGGCGATGAAATGCAGGTCGCAGAGCTGGGCTTCTTCGTCGTCTGCGTTTTCGGTGGTGGTGTTGGTGTCGGCGGCGGAGGAGTGTTTGGGGTGTGAGGATGAGGGCTGAGGAGCGGTGGAGTCTGCGTTTTCCAGCTTGGCTTTGAATGCGTTGAAGATTTTCAGGGTCTCGGCTTCTGAGGAACTGCTGAATCCTGTGAGGCCGTTGGCGTTACTGCGAGCATTGCCGCCGGCACCGCGTTTGCGGCCGCGAATCGCCGTCTCCGGGATCATGGCCTCCAGGGCGGATTTCTTGCGTCCGCTGTCTGATGGCCCCGTGTGCACGTTGCGGCGCATAGAGGCCTTGAGGTCCTCGATGGCGGCATTGGTGCGGGATAGTTTGGACGGCTTCTCTTTCTCCGCGTCGGAGGGGGATCCGGATCTAGCTCGCGAGGGCGGAGATTCCGGGTCCGGTAGAGGGAGTTGAGAGGCTGGCTCGGGCGTCTTCACTCGCTCCTTGCGATCCTTCTCGGGAGATGGGGATCGCGGTCGTTTGCGAGTCTGTGTTGTTGATTGCTGTTTCGTAGACGCTGCTTTGGAGGGCTCATCGGTGGTCGTCGGGGGGTTCGTATCCGTGACCAGAGCAGCGTTATATTTGGGCTTTGCAGGTCGCACCGGCATATCCACGTCTCCCTCATCATCACCAAAGCTCAGCAACGTCTTCCCACCCTTCGGGGCCTTCTTCTTCTTCTTCGGCGCGGGTTTCTCATCCGCCTTCGTCGCCGTCACCGTCGCCGTGATCTGTCGCGTCTTGATCTTCCCCTCCAACGGACCCAACTCCCCAACTTCGCAAGACGTCACTTTGACCGGATACACCGGCCGATCCGTCCCCTCGACCCTCTCAGCCTCCGCAATCTTCACCACATTGTAGATGCTGTCGCCCTCGATGCGCCCGAACATCGTGCACTGGCCGTTCAACTCGCGCTCCGTATTTGCCAACGTGATGAAGAACTGGCTCCCGTACGTCCCATCCTCGCTCTTCGCCATCCCCACCAGTCCGCGCCGATTGAACCGCAACCGACTGTGTAGCTCATCGCGTAGCACGACCTTCTCGTTCGGATCGCGCGCGTCTGGGTCGTATTCGAATTCGCGGTCTTCGTAGATCGATGTCCCGCCTGACCCTGTGCCTGTCGGGTCACCGCCCTGGATGATGAAGTCGGGTTCGATGCGGTGGAAGATTGTCCCCGCGTAGTAGTTGTCTTTGCAGTGTTGGAGGAAGTTTCTGCATGTTAGTGGGGTTTGGTTCGCGAAGAGGGCGATGTGGAGGGGACCGAAGGTTGTGTTTAGGGTCGCGGAGGCAGTCGCTGGGGGTTCGGTGGTGTAATGCGATGACATCTTGGCGGGTCTGAGGAATGGGGGTTATGGGATTGGTTTGGGAGGTTGGAATTATTTCGTTTGCGGTCCGACGCGTAAGAAAGGGTCGAATTGGATTTTCATACGTTTTGTCGCGGTGGAGTGGATGGAGGTATGTAGTCAAACTCGAACCTAGTAGTCGCTGGCGGACTAAAGTATATTCATGACTCAAGGAAGAGAGTTGTTTGGTTCAATTGTGGTCGTGTCGGAGAGGAGGAGGTAGAAGACGGAGGAGTTGAAGAGTGAAGCTGGTCGGGGAAACTTTTTGCTGGGGTCACGTCATGTTGCTGGCCCGAGGAAGAAGCTCAAATATCTCGTCTTGCATAAATGGTTGCATTACATCAGCTCCCGTAGTTATGCGAGAATCAGCGTGACCCGGAATTCCTTGGCAGAAGATGGAGTCACGTGCTCTCGCTCCGTCTTCTGCGTACAGTAGTCACTACGGAGTAGTCAACTACTCATCTCTTCTGAAGATGGAACCGCGCTTCGGCGGCCTGCTTTAGACAACCCGACCTCCCATATTGCCTCCCCCTTCGTGTTCGATCCAGAATGTGCCCACCTTATCCCTAAGAACCAGAGCATCTGGTTCCGAAGAAACATGATGAGCCGATATTGCAGGCTCCCGCGCCCCGGCTGTGATCCGGTAGACAATTCTCGCAATGTTCTTCTTTTGCGCTCAGATATACACTCGTCGTTTGATGTTAAGCGATTCGCATTTATATTCAGAACTCCCCCCAGACCTGTCCACAAACTATGTGGTCCACTTATTCAATTCTCCAGAGCCTTATGAGCTTGCCGCTCTTTACCATAACGTGAGCCTCCAGCCCATATCTGGTATTGCTCCTGAATATCTCTTTGCGCGTTTCGCGTGGACCCTCTTCCAATATATCCCCACGTTCCTTCAAGCAGGGGTACCACGTCGGCCTGCAGGTGCCCTTGGAGAATCACTCGAGGCTGGAAGCAACATAACATCGACTGCGAAGACTTGGAGTGCGGAGCAGTGCCGTTTGGTGCCGTTTCGTGCGAAGTCTCGAAGCTCTAGCTCGAGGAAATGCAAACCTGACGACCAGTACGGTGAGGATGATGACGCAATACTAGGAGGAAGGATTAAGCGACATCGTAATGAAGCATCCATACCAACATTTGGAACCTCGCTTAAATCAAATATCACGACTGATGAACCGTGGAACTCAGTATCACCGGGGGGTTGGAGCCTGGGTACTGATATATCGGATGAGGAAGACTCGCAGGGTCGACTTTACGATCAAGCTACGAAGCCGAATGCTCTGCTTGATAGCCACTCGGTAACAGATATTGATGATCCTTAGAGCCCATAGCCACGTGGCTATGTCTATCCCTGCTTTCTTTTCTCAAAGGAGCATCATGGACGGTCCAGGGAAGTAATTCGGACCAAGATTGGAATTCCCCTAAGCAACGAGATCGAAGGGACGGGCTTATACGGAATAACTCGGCGTGATCACAGGTTTGGAACAAAGAAGCTCTCGGCATGGTCAGGAATCTTGACCACGTAGATTATTTCAGACCATGTTGACCTTTTCATAAAATTCCGGATGGAGCACCACCCCTACCCCTACCACGGGGCTTGTTGGCCTCAGCATCGTGTGCAAGCGGTGAATTATTAGTAATACTAAATTGTGTGTAAAAGGAAAAAAAATCAACTTGGTCTTGTTTTATACCTCTTTTTGTTGACGCAGTACAGTCCACTAAGCGCTTGACGATATTTCCAGCTAACCCTATTGACCGCAGGTGGGTTCGTATCCTGCCCAGATTGACTCCATGACTCTGGGCAAATGAAGGCAATAACGTTCAGCTCAGAATATGGCGCTCAGAAATGTCAAAACCGCTAGACCAAGTGTAGTAATTGCCAGTGTGTATGAGCCTGCTGTCAAACCTGCTTCAAGATTGCCCAGAATAGCAGTCGATACCGCCACGACGCTAGCGCTGAGTAAAAGACTACCCGCGATAAGACATAATAGATACTTTATATGCCAGCCCTCAACCAACTGAAATCCATTAATTATCTTTCCGTACGGGCTCACTGCATCATTCCAAGTATCCCATGCGAGATCTCTGCCCAGAATAATCGCATTATTAGATGTCCTCAAGTCGAGAGAAATAGGGAGCACGCCATACCGATAAAAGGTCACGAAGCTGCCAGCTTCAAGAAATTCGGTGTCATGTGTTGTAATTCCATTTTGCCAGTAACACTCTACCATTGCAGGCAACCATTCATAGACGTCTTTCCGAAGCAAAAGTGCTCGGGAGTGCAGAATAGGGCAATGGAAATCATCCATCACTTCATCCCAGACTGAGTTAGGGCACGTATCGCCAGAACTATGACCCTCGCCCTGTATATCCACACCACATTCCCAGGCGTCAGTACACAGGCCTGGGGCTTCGATGGCTTTCTGTATTTTTTTTTATTTCGGAATCATAGTCCATCTTTTTCAGAAATACAGAAATATCTTGTGTGATTTCGTTGTACTTGGCCCATCGAAACTATAATAACTTATCAGTATGAAAGATCACTTTGTTCAGGGAATTAGCTACCTCACCATAACTTCCTTGACCCCTATGACTGAAACGAGTGAATGTCGTTTCCACCAGCTACATTGCATGCGCAACTCCGGGATTCCGAGCACCCGTCCCTCGTTGTCAAGGGGCATATCCTTTGCAATCCACCCATTCCGTTTCTTCATGCAGATCCATATGCATTTCTCGCGACCTTCACGATCTGCTTTTAAGCAATACTCGTGAATGATACTTGGCCGACCATCTTTGATATAGGAAGATCCCTCGAATGAATTGACTAGTGGGGTTTGTGTCGAGCCTTGTGTCTTTGCTTTGGAAGAAGAATGCATGATGAGCAGTGGGCAAGGATATTACGCTGTTTCCTAGGAATAGAGCAGCCATTATTTATGTCATTCAAGTACATAGTACATGATGAGGCTCTAACGATGTATCCAACAAGGCAACTATCTATGCGCACTGACCCAAATTGGGCGACTTTAAATTATTGGCACTGCAAATACTTTTGAAATCAGTATCTAGCTATAAGACAAACAAACCGAGCCTCATGAGGGGGAAGGTGAAGAGGGGGGGGGTCCGGTACAGAAGAGCAATTCATGCATGCAAGTCTAGGGTAGTGGCGACGTGTCCGCGATCCTACGATCACATGCAACTGCCAGATTACAAGCCCTGACGTGTAATTCTGAGAGTGGTCGCATCAATAGGGCTACTTTACAGCCACTCTTCTCTAACGAGATATGCGATCATTTTGTTACAGATTGGTAGTCGGGGAATGTACATACCAAGACGCAGGATCCACTTTTTCAGCGCAGACAGACCAATCCTCTGCTGCAGGGAAGGTTCCTTGAGTAGGAGATCAAATGCAATCAAAGAGGCGCATCATGAGAAAGACCCTTATTTGATAAATTAGACAGAAAGCCGGAGAGGAGTGAGCTAGTAAGTCAAAGCTCAACGAATGTTAGATCAAGCTTATTTTACGGAGTTAACAGAGATCTCAGAAAAGTTAAGTCAAGAATAGAAGATACTCTGCAGCTAGCCAGCAGGTACATAACACTGGTTGGAGGCATCTAAAGGCCTAGAGAGTAAACAGCGACTATTAGAATACATGCCCAGCTGGATAAGCTCTAATATCTTCTATATTATGATACACTTAGATTCAAAATTGCCTTCAATGACAACTACCGATACTTTTGTTCTGGAACCCTGTGCCAAGACAGATCACCCGATGACAGTAAAGAGAACTAAGGGTCAGGCTCCACATTATCGATTAAAGAAGTATAGCTGTCCCTAGTATTGGCCTAGTCTTTAGGGTCCCGGACAGTTTCTCTGAGCAGCCTGCTGGCCATTCATTCTGCCTTTTTGTTGTGGCACAGGTAATCCGAGCAGAATCTTCTCCTTCGCAGAATGAGCAAACAAACCCGACAGGTACCAGAGAATGACTTCACTGGTCGATGGATTAAAGCAAATAACCATGTGTTCAATTTGCACTTGCCCACATTCCGTAGACCGCTGGACCTCTCACAGCAGCCACAGGTCACGTCTATATCAGCCGCGCACCATATAAGCGCCCACTTGCTTCGACAGTAGACTCAATATCCAGCCTTCTCGCTCGACAAATCTTTCACAAATGACCGGATCAATCGTTCCATTTCACCCGGTGCCTCAGTAGGAGGGAAATGGTGCACTCCCTTGAGCAGTTCGAGCTTGCAGTTAACAGACTCCTGGACCATCGGCGTGACGAGCACGTCCGGTGTGGCAGCATCCTGCTCGCCAATCACAGCAAGACAGGGCACCTTTATTTGGGGGTACTTGCCGTCCATGGCGAAGCTCATGAGGGCCTGAGCGTTATAGCGACGTCCGTGAGCGGGCCACCTGGCGGCCTCCAAGGCGGTGGTGAAATCCAAGCCCATGTTGGTGTAGAAGGCGACACACTTGCTGGGGACCTCGATGCCGGAGCAGAGCAGCTCCAGGGACAGAAACTTCTGGATGTGCTTGCCATCGTAGTAACATGCCGAGTAGATGATGCCGGACACTTGATCCGGGTGCGCGAGGTAGTAGGACGCCGCGATGTTGCAACCCATAGAGTGGGTCACTAGAACGACGCGCTCGGTGATGTTGCAGGCCTGCAGGACTGCGTGGAGATCCTCTGCATGACGGGGCACGGAGTAGCTCTCAACGGAGGTGGGCTTGGAGGAGCGGCCGTAGCCGCGGCTGTCGTAGGAGATGCAGCGGTACTCCGAAGACAGGTTTGAGATCAAGGGATGCCAGATGTTGTCAACACCGAAGTAACCGGAAACAAAGACGAGAATGGGTCCGCTGGTTCCTTTGGTCTGGAAATAGATTTCCTGATGGTCGTCGGTGATGGCGAAGCTCATTGTGAGGGAAGACTTGTATCTATGTACTATGTGAGGTACTGAATTAGTGTCATCGAGATTAATAGCTCCTTATATAGGGTTCCAAGACGTTTATTGCCGGTGGGATGAGAACCGGTCATTGTCATGATTACCCAAGCAGGGTGGCGGAAGTTTATTAATGTTAAGTGGGAGGACCTGATGTTCGTTCCGATATTCGAACCGAGATCGACAGACAACACCTTGAGATCCCGAAGATCCGAATGTGCCGAATGTGGGCCTTTTCCAATGGGTCAGACCAATTGAACACCCGCAATCAATGATCCGGCGATCTGCTAATTCCGATGTTCCGACATGCCCGCATCATCTACTTACAATGTAATTGTTTTGACTACGTGCAATGCATATATAAACCTACTCATAAGTCCCCAGACATTTATCACAATATCAATATATAAGTCAACTTAGCCACTGAGGGATCTTGACGTTCGATCGACTATGCTTCCTCTAGTTCTCTACTCCCATCGCTACGGCCCAAACCCATGGAAAGTTGCCATTATTCTAGCGGAGCTGCAGATCCCCCATGAAACCATCTTTGTTGAATTCGCCGATGTCAAAAAGGAGCCCTATATCAGCCTGAACCCAAACGGTCGTCTCCCCGCTCTCAAGGATCCAAACCACGATATTGTTCTGTGGGAATCTGCCGCAATTATAGAATACCTCATTGAGCAATACGACCATGACTGCAAAGTGTCCTTTGGAACATTCCCAGAGCGACACTCCGCCCGCGTATGGCTTCATTTCCAGGCCACTGGGCAAGGACCGTACTATGGACAGGCTGGCTGGTTTGAATTGTCGGCCCCCGAAGACATGCCGATTGCGAAAGAGAGGTATCGGAGCGAGATTCGTCGCGTCACGGGTGTGTTGAACTCAGTGCTGAAGGATCGAACGTGGTTGGTGAGCGATCGATGCTCTTTTGCAGACCTGTGCTTTATTCCCTGGCAAAAATGGGCCTATGTTTTTGGTGGGGACGATTTGGATGACGCATTCCCACATGTTGCTCGATGGTTGCGTAGCATGAAGCGCCGGCCGGCGGTGATCGAGGTTCTTCGGCAGCAGGCCGAAGTCGAAAGTACTCCTCCAGGTACCTAGTTTAGTGAAACAGTTTACCTATACTCCGAAATTAAAGCTGGTTCATTCCTGTGTGCCTTCTTCCAGTACAGAGATCTTCTAGTCAGGTGACAGGAAAGCCGGGTGGCTCGGATGTTCCTGAGTTCCGAAGAAGGCGGAGACGAACTCCCCAACCAACCCTTTCCCATTTGATCAACCTCCTCGACAGGAAACTTTCAGGGAAAGAATGGATAGGGCCAGCCCAGAAATTCGCAAGCGAAGCCCCCGGGTCTCCCGCGCATGTGAACACTGTCGGTCTCGAAAGGTCCGATGCGACGGCGAAACCCCTTGTTCCGGCTGCCGGGCTTCCAGCATCAATTGTGTCTACCGCACTGCCAGTCGTCGGCGTCGGCGGACCAACCGTACCCTTCCGAGCCACCACCAGAGCTCGAGCAATCCGACTGAGACAGTTATCAACAACACCTTATCCATACCAGCAGTGCCTCAAGTGGGTCATTCAGGCCATGATCTTGTCCAGTACAAGAGGTTGCGAGAGCTGCGGGCTGGTATCGGTGTGTCGAATAGTGACACTGGGTCTTTTCAGTTCTATGGTGAATATGTGCCTGTGGCCTATCCGTTTGAGACACGACGTGATTGACTCTTTCCACAGGCCCGTCGTCCCATTTCTGTTTTATTCAACGCATCTACCAACGTATCAACAGGAAAACAAACGAGCCCCTTTTGACACCCCAGAGCAACGCCGTGCCGGACGGGGTGGAGAAATGGGGTCTAGAGAGATTTATGTTTTCAGTCGGCGTGAACGATAAAGAGAGCCAATGTCCGTCTGATGCATTCATATCCCGCGAATTGGGAGATGCATTTGTGCATGCCTACTTCGATGTCATCCACCCTCAGGTGCCGGTTTTGCTTTACTCCGACATAGCACGGAGCTGGGAAAACTTTTGGAAGCCGAGTAAACAGCGCCCTTCCGACAACAGAGGGGAACTCCTATTCATGGTTCTCGCTCTGGGCGCCCGTGTCTCAAGTTCACAGGGCCGACAAGATGCTCTATTGTCGGAGGGGTGGGCTGATCATTTCGCTCGAAAAGCAAGTGGTTGCATCAACCTCTTCGAGGATCCCAGCTTGCACGCTCTGCACTTTTTTCTACTCAAGGTGAGCCCGATCAAGGCCACAGAAGGGAGCAATACCTTTTTTGTGTGGATTATGTGCTTATTTTTCATATTCAATGGCAGGCAGTGTACGCCTATCAGGTAATGAGGCCCAATGACGCGTATCTTTATTTAGGGCATGCAGCCCGTACTGCCATCGCCCTCGGTATCAACCGCGCCCAAGTTGTTGAAGGAAGTAGTACAGAAATGCATCGCCTCCGGCTCACCTTCTGGACGATTTATGCTCAGGAACGCTCTTGTTCCTTATACACCGGTAGGCCATCGGCCTTCCGAGACGAGTTGATCGATGCTCCATACCCTGAAGACTTGCCATCTGCCATATCCACCAATGATCCGGAAACATCCAAATACATGCAGTCTGCTGTACAATGTGGCATGATTCGAGCCGAGGCCACACTAGGAAAGGTTTCTGATCGTATCTTGGTGGATATTTATTCCTCAAAAAATCTCATTCACGTCAGCGATCTTCCCAGGGTTAACGGAACTGTACAAGATTGTGACATGGAGCTAGAGTCGATAACTCGGACACTGAAGCCCTATTTGCACTTCTTTGATGACAGCCTCCCAATTGGGGAGGGGTGGCAGGAGGTCCAGCGTACCATGCTTGGAAATAACTACTACATCGTGCGGATGCTCATGCATCGTCCAGCCTTAGTGTTCGCCACATTTTTCAGCTCGAGGGGAGAGGCACAGGAACGAGCTGCTGCCACAATGGATTTGGCACAATCGATTGATGCATCCATCTCCTCTGCGAAATGCATTATTAACCTTAATTATGACGCCTTCTTCCACAGGTATCCAGGTGTCAAGTTTGACGGGACATTGGCGACCTTCTTGGTTTCAGCTTGTGTGACCTTGCTATATGACGTGCTGGACCCGGAAACGGATATCGAATATTCCAAAAATATAATTGCTGTTGTTGAGCGTGGAATCAAATGCCTTGATCTGATAGAGCACATTGGCCCAACCACAGGTAAGGCACTCAGTCTGGATGTCATGAGAGTCGCCAAAGATGCTCTTCGGTCCGCCCAGACCGTCAGCCAACTCGACCAAAATGTGATGAACTTCTTTCCGTGGCTACAGCAGTAAGTTTCTCGTCGAATAAGATTATCCCAATCATTTAAACTGTCTGCGTTCTAAGCTTACCTAGGCCTGTCACTAAAATGTGTAGGAGCAGTGAACCGGTCAATCAGGCTGGTATTTCCATTCCTCAATCGAACTTCTCCGCGTCATATCCGTCGAATAGTGCCCCGGTCGCTGCCACTGGCCCGGAAGTCCCTTATCTGGATCCCTCAATACTGGCCACCGAGGTCAATTATATACCCCACTGGCTGGAAACGGGGTTTCAGCCTCAGGATATACCAAATTCCTTACATGGATAATGAAAATTTGCTCTTCTACAATCTACATGTCATTCTCTGCATCGAGTGTATGCAAGTTACTACGAGAACCTGTCTCACCTTGCACGATACACGCCCTAGTATATTTCATCGGCCTTACGCTACTTAATCGAGAATCCTGATTCTGGCACAAAAGGAGGTAACAGAAAAGTTTCTCCTGCTTTTATTGCTCGGTTGTTACAGATATACCTAATTCTCGGGTCGGAGTTACATTCCCCACTACTAAGCCCTGGATGCTGCCAGTGCGTTAGCCCCCGCCCATGGACCGAGTCTGTTCCTTTTGCTCCGAAGTTTACTTTCATGCCGACGAAAAAGGTTTCGTCGCCCTGACGGCGTGGTATTCTCCGATATAGAGTGCTCCGTTCGGCCCAAACCTTTAAGCAACCGGACGATAATAAGCCAGAGGTTACACTCAGATTAACTACGACTACTATGGGACGTCAGAATTATGCAGTTCACATCGGACCGAGGAGGTAAAAAGTCAGCGTAGGGTGGAGTGGGCGCCGGAGACTGGTAAGATTTCTTCTACACTGTAGGACGGCAGTACTATCAAGTGTTCACTTCGGCTGTGGCTATCCAAAATATCTTCTGTTTTTAAATGTGAGTCCATATCCTGGAGAAATCCAAGATCGCTAAGTCCTTGGGCAGATGACGGAAATCGACATCATCGGAACTAGATTTCTTTTGAGTATTACCCTATCCAAGGGCTTGACAATTTCTCAGCGCTGAGCTTTCTAGATCGGTTGAAAGGATGTCGAGAACCACGGGCATGCCCAATGCGGTGACACTATACCAAGCGTTAGAGGCCATGTACGAATTCTTTGACCGCGTCATGCTTTTCCATAAGGGACACATGAAATTATATGACACCACTGCCCGAGCCAAGTCGTACTTCCTCGCACTAGGGTTTTTCTGTCCGGAGCGATAAATCACCGCCGAATTTTTTACTGTTATTACTTCTTCTCGATAGCGCACCTTCCAAAGCGACTACACTTGTCCACGATACGAGACGGCCGAGGCGCTCGCTCGAGTCTTCCGCAATAGTCCGGAGTATCTGGAATATCTGGTGTGATTTTGGCATCATTCTGTGCATGTGGTGTATCTACTTCATCTTGACCGGAGTCGGGCCTGAGCGTTATAACCCGCGCCACCAGCTCGTCAAATGACCGAGTATACAAGCGATGAGCAAGTTCCAATAATGACACACGTACATGCGCCGTAAGTCTTGAGAGCCAGTTGCATGGGCCCCTCAGAGTCTCGCAAGAATCTTCTGCCAGTTCCATGACCGAGAAGATATTTTTCGAAAGTAATTCTCTTATAGTTATATTTAAAATAAAAATAAGAAGTTGTAACATTCTCTCGGGAGCTTTCAATCTTTAATATAATCCCACATTATTGAATAAATAAAATATTCCTAACTGTTCACACAACTCGTCAACTACGTCAAATCCCATATACATCATGAAAGCATTGGTCCATATCTGGGCAACTAAATAGACATCAGCCAGACTCGATAGGATAGAACGAAAAAAACTTACTAAACGGGATCCTGCCCGAAGATAATATGCCACATATACTCCATCACCCTCCCACTGATATCATCCGGTAGATTGGTATCCATGAGCCACCGATGATAACGCACATAACTACCAAGCGGACGCTTCAGCACCTGATCTCTCGACACCGCGAACTGCGCACAGCACGGCGACGCGACGATCTCCGGGACATCGGTGCTATTGAAAAGTCCCTTCCATGCATCGGCGAACGCGATCTCCGATAACCGCGACTCGTCCCTGGGCTCGCGGAACGGGCGGATTTCATCCGGACAGCCAGGATTGAGGTTACAGCGTAGGTTGGCGTAGCCGTTCTGTTGGACGAATTCTGTCTGTAGCAGCTGGATGGTGTTCACATTGCTGTGTTCCTCGAACTCCGTGTGCCATGCTTCGGGCCAGCCGTCGCGGTGGCTGTGGAGGAATACGATGGTCGATGGGAGGTTGTGGTAGTGGTCGATGATGTATCGTAGATATACATTGGCTTCTTTTCCTTTGTTTTTGGTTACTCGGAGGGGTGCTGTGGGGTCGTCGACTGTGTAGACTGCACGGCGCCATCTGGATGTTGGCGATGTTAGATTGTGCTTCCTGTTCTATCGTTGGGAGGTGAAGGAGACATTGTGCTCACTCAGGCAGTTCATTTGCAATCCAGTCCGTCTGCTCGTGTTTCATCTTCCCAACCACAATGATCCGATCCAGTTCCATGATATCCGCGCTGGCCACCTCGTCGATTGTTATCTGCAATGAACCAATCCCTTCTCCGCGCGACGGCGCAAGATCAGATATTGAAGGACGTCTATGACCAGTGGAAGAGGTATGCCATCGTGTGATAGTCCCTTTAGAGCGCGCGTGACTCGACCCACGACTAGATAGATAGTCCTGCCATCGAATCTGAATCGTCCTCACCTCGCTCAGGATCCATAACATCGTTAGAAGGACGCAAGTTGCGGCACCCAGACGCTCAACTGGCCGCATTTTGTACGAACAGTAAAATCACACGAGATCGAGATTGAAATTCAACATCACATCAAGGCCCTGAGACCCGTGCGTTGTAAATTCCTCACCGCGCAACAAGGGACGCGGTTTCGTTATATGGAACTGGCCAGCCATTTCTGTCACTCTGACTGAATGATTGCCTCATGGATGGGACAAGTGGATGTTGTTCCTGTCTCGCTCTTCTGGTTCCGAGGAACCATGGAGCGTGGTGATGTCACGTTGATAGGAACATTCCCCATGGTGGAACCCGAGAGCAACCCAATCCATGGTTCGTCGAACCTCTTACTGTCATCGATATTGAAGTGGGATGAATCGATATCTGTCAATCTTTTTCACAGCTGAGGCTGTTGTTCCTGTCTCATAGCTACTGCATAGAATTTCTGTAGAAATCAAGTTACTTTCTGTGGCCGTGGCAGCTGAATAGGTAAGCGATTATTTTATTTCCTTACTCAACTGATTTCTCAACCAATCAATATTAAATTACACCATCTAGTTAACAGTAACCCTGCTCTCTCTTCTAGTGAGATAACATCCGATCTTTCAATTAGCCAGCAAAACGTTGTTTATGAGACAGAGTCTGAAATAAACGCTGACTTTATCCGACCAGTTCTACCCTCAAATCCTATACCTTCGATCGTATTAATCGTTACGTGGTTTACTCCAGCATGACTAGCAATGACTACGTTAACTGGTGGCTACAAACGAATTATGGTAGAAGAAGACGGATGCGATGGGATTCAAGATGGAATCACTAGTTAGGTAGCTAAAGCCTCAGACGGTATTCCAAAGGTGATGTGTGAACATTGCAAGGGGACCTTGGATCATCCTGGACTAGGAAATGGAACTTCAACCATGGAAAAGCATATAGTTGCATGTGGTAAACGAACAGAATATCGTCATATCTAGGAGCTCATGCTGGAAGTAGGCGCTATTTTCTTCTGATATGACAATTACTAACAGGCATCTAATCCCCAGCCGGCTACAAAACATAGTCAAATAGACTGGGAAACCAGTACTCTTCGATTCATTACTGAAAAACGGTTACTCTTCCAGCTTCCTAAACACCCAGGATCTAGGGATTTAACTTCAATCGCCCAGCGTGCACCACAACAGTTAGAGTTTTCTGCAAAAGCAGCACGGCGCCGGTTACAAACTACAGTCTCTGAACGCTACAAGCAAGTTCTTAACAAACTTCCAAAAGATGGCAAATCTCACTCGCACTTGACTGCTGGGAATTTCCATTTCAACAAGCATTTATGGCACTTTATCGATCATGACTGGAACTATTGTGAGGTACTTCTTGAACTTGAACCGCTTCATGGACCACATTCTGGTGGTTATCTAGGCTCTTTTTTACTTCGGCTATTGCAGCGATATAACTCAACATAATAAGAAGCGGGAGAAATGGAGATATAGAGAAATGATGTTACTGGGGTTGAATAGTAATTTTCGATTATTACATTCTATAATATTCTAGCTTTATAAGTTACCAGCTTGGTCATTGGGTATAGCGCATAAGGGTGGGAGCAAGTACAGTGAAAAGGTAAAGGAAAAGCGGATGACGATGATATCTAATGAATAATATCGGTGCTACTCAGTCTAATATTGCTAGAAGAATATGTAACTACTCAGTAATAAATGCTCGGCTTATATCAGTCTACTCTAATAGTACATAGTTATGAATACAACCCAAAGTTTCTCCAGACTGATGGCCTTTCCACCAATGTTTTGCCAAGTTGCCTCGGGAATGTTCGGTTTTCTCAATACGAGACTTCATTTCCTATCGAAGCCCATTCGATAGCTTATTTGGGTATGCGTTCAGCCTCTAATTTGACTAATGACATGCTGGAAGCCATTCTCCTGAATAGAATCGACAAGCCCATAGGAAAGGTGGCCGGCAGGGATCTGGCACGAGCACGCAGGGTTATATGAACAAATGTTGTCCCCCTTGCGAATATTAGCACTCCATCGTGACGTTGACCAAAAAGGTTCTCCAAACTCACATTGAGGCAAAAGTCTAGGACTTTACCACTTGTATCCATCCTGGATGACAACTGGGGAATCGTGTCATTGTTAGAAGCCATCGTCACGAACATACCAACCGAAGTATTCGCTTCATATTGTGCGGTAGCATTCACGTTGGATATCTTGCCAGGTATACGGTAAGGATTGCCGACAAGGATAACGGACTTCACAGCATCAAGCGCCTCATTGCTAAGCCGTTCAAGAGCTCTCAATACCAAAGTCGCACCCTGAGAATAGCCGAAGAGGGCGTATTTCTGCTCGGGGCAGTTGCGAATGCCTTGGTTGATAATATCGATAACAAACATCTCTCCACTGGCGGTATTCTGGTCAGGACCGGCCGGATATTCGACGGGCAGGCTGACTCCATTGGATACGTTGGCAAGAATGTTTTGAATCATGGGATAGAACATGGTGGAAACGCCTTGTGGTTCACTTGTGCCCCGCGCATCGATCAACTCTGGGATTGTACCCATTATTAGTACAAGTATACTGTGTTCAAGGCTTCGAGTAGAGCTGAAACTTACTATAGTCCGAACAATGCTTGGCCTCGTCAGGAGTGGTTATATTGGCATGAGGCAGAGACAGAAATGCAGACATTCCGCAGCGACATTCGTACATCTCGACACGAGCCTCCCTTTCGGCAATCTCAACAGAGCAGCCAGACGTATAATCAATATTATTGGAAGCATTGTGATCAGGGCCGCATGCTAAAGTGGCGACGGTGGACGAGAGGAGCAAACCACAGAGGCGAATGGACCAGAACATAATGATAATTTGATAGATGGGTTCCTAAATCTGCCACACTCTTTGCGTAGGAATTCAATGTGACTTTATAGTTTCTTTAATCCTCTGGAACCAGCCCGGTCCTGCTCCAACAAAGCAAGAACTGGACCTTCGACACCGCAAATAGCGATCGATTTCGAGCACTAATGTCGTACATCAATCTCGTACACTCATCTCGTACACTCATCTCGTACACTAATCTCGTACACTAATCTCGTACACCATCGAGGGATAGGGTGGTGCTCGGTTTCAAACCCGAACTGGGTGGAGACGCCAAGGTGCAGATCCGTTTTTATTGAAAGTAGGAACGGAAATTGACATTTTCAAAATTAAAAATTTCATGGAATTAAATTCCCTTTCGTGAAAGGGAAAACCGCTTTCAAACTGCCAAGACCTTTCAGGCCCATTTTTATAATGTACTTAATAGTGTAATAGTTAGGAGACACTATTAATATGATGAAGCTCGAGAGCTCGTAAGGTGTAGAATGCTTGAATTCTTATGAAGCAGGCAATGACCGCTGACCAGCTAAGGACCCCTGTGGGTCACATGTGCACTAGACTACAATAGGACTAGACTGAGCCATGGCGGTGATAGTCCGCTTTCGGCAATACAACAAAGTTTTGCAGCATGGCGGGGGGTATCCACTTCCCTTGTTGCGTGGGTTGAGACCTCGTCCATCACCCTGTCTTCCATTTTCCCTTGCATCTCCGAATGCCGTCGCGGCGGATGCACCGAAAATCCCGATGGGGTTGCACTGAATGCAAAAAAAGACGAGTAAAGGTAATTTTAACTCTATCAATCACATGCCACGCTGACCGCTTTAGTGTGATGAGCTGCAACCAAGCTGTTCAAATTGCTCCAGGCGACAAACACAATGCGAGTACCACTTGTCGGGAAATTCAGTCTTCGTGGCGCATCATAGTCTCAGTCAGCGCCACGGAGCTACTCGGGCAGGCGAGTCTGCGTCAGAAGAGGACAGTATATTAACGCTTCCGGGAAGGCTCAACTCACGGGGATCGACCAGAGACTACTCCACCCCGTCATTGAATCTCACGGATCTGGAGCTTCTTCTGCATTGGACGAACTCAACGTGTCAGACCTTTTCACGAAATGATGAAACAGCCTACATATGGAGAGTCTTTGTTCCTCAGGAGGCACTGAAGCAGCCATTTCTCATGAGCGGCATCTTAGCTCTATCTGCTCTTCATATATCGCGGGACAAAGGTGACGATCTAAAACCAGCATATATCAGAACCGCCTCTGCTCGGCAGGATGAAGCTTTATCTGTCTTCCGCGAGCTATTACCTGGCATCAATACCGCAACTGCGAAGGCGGTCTTTGCCTTTTCAGCAATTATTGTTGTTTATTCTTTTGCGTTTCCACACACATTAGATTCCAGTGATCCCTGGATCCCTATTAATGAGCTCTGTCAAGTTATTGTACTTGCCCGTGGAGCTCATCGTATCTTGATGCAGGCGTCTGATTTGGTACGGGATAGTATATTCAGTCCGCTGCTTCGATGGGACAGTTCAAGAGTAGCGCTCCCTGATGATGCGGTGGCCGCTTTTGGTTGTCTTCGCAGTGCAAATAAGCGCCTTGTGTTGGATGACCCACAACATGAACCCTTCACTTATCATGAAGCTATCGACTGTATACAAATGTCCCTGGAGGAAGCATCAACTCAGGCCTTGGGTACGTCCGCTGCGCAGAGAGCTGCAATCAAGCTACCAGCCCGGTATATCGACCTACTGCGTGAACGCCGACCCTTTGCATTAGTCTTACTAGGCTATTATTGTACCATTTTAAATCGGCTTAGACATAATTGGTGTCTTGACGGCTGGAGCATGCGAGTATGTGGCGCCTTATGGTCAATTCTGGATGATAAATGGAGGGAGCTGATGCGCTGGGCGACGGAAGATGTATATAGTTCAGGATACTGAAACGTTCTCCGTTGGACTAGCTGACGGAAGAAACGGGTGGCTGCGGTGCAGTGTGGCGGGTACCCGCATCCGCAGATGATCACTACATGTACTGTACTAGTCGGGATCATAATGAAGGGAGATCTGGAAGATAATCCTCAACGGGGAAACAGATTGCTACTAAACCGCCCACTTCAGCTGTGAGTCTCATGCAGCAATCCCTAAGTCAATCCAAGGTGTGGCCGGCCTTTCAACATGAAATCATCCAATCTGGGGTCTATCATCTATAGGTATTGACCTGGTTTCATCTTCTTGCCTTTTTAATCTCCTATGATGGAAAAAAAGAGTTGAAGAGGCCCATCTTGAGGAATATCAGCAGTTTAAGGCCTTCAATCCAAGTCTTTCCTGTAATAAAGCTCAAGCATACGACAGCCGGCTAGCAATCTGTGTACAATCATTGTTTTCTAAATGCCAAAGGATCGGTATGGGCCAAAAAGTAAAAAAGTCGAATTCTTATACAGATGCCTGCGCTCTGTTCTCCAAAGAAATTTCACGATTCTTTGGCCGTTTGAACAAACGAAGGGGAGAGTACCCGGTGTACTCGAACTGCGGCAACAAAGCATTGCAGAGGAATCGATCCGTCGAACGCAATTGACCTGTCTGAACCATGCGATTTGCTAGGCCGCACAGAAAGATAAATGAGAACACATAGCCGAGCCAGTACAGCACCAGCAGAGTGATCTTGATAAACGGTCTACTGGCAAAGGGCCATCCCACGAGCATAAAGAGGGTCAAGGGAACTAAATGGAAGTATGGCCGCTCGAACAATGACAGGACGAGCGAGGGGTAGAAAAGAATGGCACCTGCCATGGTGGCTGTGATGCGGCGGAGAACGATCATGGTGTAGACGAGGAAGGGGACAGCTAGCGCAATGAGGACGAGAATTACGCGGACTTCGTGGAAGTATAGAAGGGAGTGACGGTGTCCCATCTCGTATAGTGTTCGTGCGATCTCGCTGTCGCTGGGGAGGAAGTCGTAGTCGTCGTAGAAAAAGAAATTCACTAGCGAGGGCTGATGGGATGGAATTGTCTTTTCATAGAGCTTTGTTGTCGCCTGGGCAATTGAATTCGGCTGCGACCATTTCTTTTCTGCCTCCTCTGACCAGCGACTGTGATGGCAAATGGTGGGAGTGCTCATCAGCCACGGTCCAAAATTCGTGTTTTTGTTGCCAATGAGAGCCATTGTCAGGAGGGTTCGTGAGCGATAGAAGCTGTGGCCTTCACGGTACCACAGAGGCGTCATTTGGGGGGTGGGGAACATGCGTAGTAACTCATTCCAGATATCAATGAAATAGGTCTCATCCCTCGCCGCCTCGTCCGAGGCGCCTGGATGTCTTCCTAGGGGCTTACTTAACATGACCCTTGCCCATTGCTTGGCTTGCCTGAATTGATGCCAGGGAACCGGCGACTGTGATGTGTGGTAGAGAATAGGAAGATACAGGATATTGAAGGGTAATACAACTGCAGGCGACAGTAGATGTACGCCGGACTTCCACAGGCAATTCATATACAGGTCAAACG
Organism: Aspergillus ochraceus; assembly: GCA_004849945.1. Classification (NCBI taxonomy): domain Eukaryota; kingdom Fungi; phylum Ascomycota; class Eurotiomycetes; order Eurotiales; family Aspergillaceae; genus Aspergillus; species Aspergillus ochraceus. Next base: position 3,861,546 of record SSOS01000003.1, read on the forward strand.
GGTATTGGCAAAGGTGGGCTCTTCTGAACTGATGAAACACTGACAGAGTCTCGTCGGATCTCAGCTGTTGCTGTTCGCAGATTAGCTGGAAGATACGTAGCCCGTTTCCTTCTTTGAAGAGACGCTGCGGGAGTAAGGACGGACTGATTTGCTTCATCAAGCCGTCTTCGCCTGAGTAGAGCCCATTCTTGGAAAAAAGGAACCGCAGAGTGCCCCTATTGATCAATGATGGCGAGAGAATGTAGTCGAATACAGTTGAGTAGGGAGTTATTCCCTCATCGATCTTAGCCCCATTGTCGAGGAGGAACCGCACTAAAAAGTGATATCCATGATCGAAAGCATGCAGCAATGGTGGGATGAAAAGATAGTATGAGTTAAACCAGGGACTAAAAGGAGTGACAACCGTCCAGCTAAACAAGCTTTGCAGTGGGCCGGAGTAGTGGTAATCCAAGCCAGCCTCGAGAAGCGCATTCATGAACCAGCTATCTTTCGAATACATAGCCACCAATGAATAACAATTCAGAGAGTGTGATGGATAATCACTGGAAGATGAGCTTTCCACCAGTCGCTCAACATCTGCATTGAACTCATGCAGTATGTCGAGGAAAGCCTGTCTCAGGCCCATCATGATGGTCAGATGAAGCAGGGTCCGGCCATCTTTGTAGAATATCTTGTCAATTGGTCTTCCCATAGGCCCGAGTCGTATCTGTTTTCTCGTGTCAAGAGCTGTAGATGTCTCGCGTTTGCAGGTGCAAGTTACACGGTCCCTGCCACGGATACGAGACTCTAGCTTGGTGTTCGTGTATGTCCGGAGGAAGATACGAGTAAAGCTCGAACTGTAGATCTGTAGGGCAAAGAGCAGCGTGTCCTCGTAACAGCAAAGCGCCTTGGAGGAACTCCAGATAATCGAGTCCATCGTGCTACGAAGCCGTTCGTGCCAACTTGGCCCATGGCAGCAAATCCTCCACCAGATATCAGGGGACCTCCAGCCATCTCTTCGAGTGGACAGCCATCCTTGGGCAACGGCATCCATAAACCCCTTTTGGAGGCCGTCCATTCCGAAGGTTGTGTCTTCGACAGGAACAGAGTACCACTCGTTGTCGAGATCACCAGGATCGTTGGTCGGCCTCTGTCCTCTTGCATACATAATTAGTGCCTCCCTAGTATCGGGGAATAAGAGAGTAGATGCCCAGCGAATCATCTGCCGTATGAGGTTGCCGTCTCGCGGCTCACCGGGGGGCGCAAGCAAAAGAAACTCCTGAAGGAGAACAGTACGACCCCGTCCGGCCAGGCGCTGGATCGCCTTCCCCGAAATAACGGGAATAGGGTCAAGCTCTACCATAGAGAGGGTATGGTCATCCTCGGGACTGCTTGTTGCGACGGCCTCAGGAAGAAGATGAGAGTCTGTTTCTATCTCCCAGTCGATTCCACGCTCCACCAGCTCATGCAAAATGACACTCCCTTCGTCATCGGTAAACCGCCAGAGGTGGTGCAAGCAACTCTCGTTTCGCGTGTTGACTATGTTGACATCAGCCCCGGCCTGCATCAGACACAGCGCGGCTTCCAGATTTCCCACACTGCATGCGGTGATCAAGGGGGTATCCCCATAATCATTCTGGACGTTTATCTCACGGGCTACATCCTCGTAGTCGAGAAGATGGTGGAGATGCTCTTCCAAATTGCAATACGCGGCCCAATGTAGAATCGTGTCTCGGTCTTGGTTGGTGATTATCCTTTCCTTCCATTGCGTTCCCGCAATCTCATCAATCAGCTCTCGGAAATGCGACACATCGAGGACGGCTAACGGCGAGCAAAAGCGAGACGCGGCACGTCGGTACAAAACCCATTCTTTGCCCTTTCGGTAAGCGCCTCCGTCGGTGTATTCGTGGAATGCGACTTCGTATCCAGCTACTGCAGCCTCGGCGACCCATTCGGCCGGCACCCTCAGCTCCGGCAGCAGGACTCTTTGCCCATTCACTCCTTTGGCAAATGTCTTTAGAAGACGCCTGATGTAGGCTCGAGCTGTAGTTTCACCGTGCTCCGCTGCTTTGTGGACCATCAAAAGAGCTGCCTTGTAATCTGAATTCTTCGGATCGCCCAGTCCGGCTATGTTGCATATTCCTAACTCATAAAGAGCTCGTGGTCTCCTGACATCGTTCGTGTCCTGAGAGATCCTATAGAGAGCTTCAATCATTTGATCGCGAACAGGACCTCGAGCGCGCTGGAACAATTGGTAATTGATCAGTATCTTTTGAGGCAGATTATTCGGTAACGGGCTTGGTGGAATCGAGTTCACCAGGCCCATGATGGCAGCCAACTCCTCACTGTCGAGAGCATCCTGTCCCGTGCGCAAGATTAAAAGGATTTCCTGCTGAATGCTGTCCAGACGACGAGATTCGGGGACTAGAGAAAGAGAAGCACGGAATATATTCCGAAGAAACGACCACCTGCCCTCGTTGGCATCCTGCTGTAGATACCGCCGCAGCTCACCCAGAATTGACGAAAGATAGGGGTCGTAAGACGAGGCGTCTTGCAATGCACCGTCTGATGGGATGGATATGGGAATCTGCGCATCTCTCACGAGGACTCGCCACAGGGTAGCGCCCAGGGAGTATATGTCGGCCGGTCGAAAGTCGACGATCGTTTCGCGGCGAACAATTTCTGGTGCCCTGTAATTCGGGGATCCAACCAGCCGCCTGCACGGAACATTCTTGCTCACCCAGGAATGACTGAAATCCGCAACCTTCGCTGTAAAGGTGCTGTCTGGGCCCGTCGAAGCGTGGCATAGAAGGATATTGGCCGGCTTGATATCACCGTGAATGATGCCACACGCGTGGATTGCCGACAGACCGTTGGTAATGTCTAGCGAGATGCGGATTCTGGTTTGAAAGGGAATGTCGGCGGAGCTCTTTAGCAGGTTGTCCAAGGACTGATCGGCAACCTCGAGGACAAGCTGTGGTTGCACTGCGGGCGACCTGACGAAGAGGTCGAGATACCACGAAATGCCCATCAGCGTGATGATATTTGGGTGCCAGTAGAGTGGTCGGTGGGAAAGAATGCGAGCTTCCATGAGAAACCCTGCGACATCTTCGGGCAGGATGCATTGTCCTGAGGCGTCAAACAGCGTCTTGGGTTTTTTGAAGACGACCGGCGTGCATTTGGTGTCATACTGGCCGATCCGCGTCTGGGAGGGAACCTTTTGTTGAATCTCTCGCCTGTATGCAACGAAGACCGAGCCCTGTCCCAGGAGAGACTGTTCTCTCTCCCTTGGATTGCCGTCTACATCGTCAAAATTGAGGTACCGCCCGCGACTGTAGACGGTGGAGATAGTAGTTACTGCGGAAATAAAGTCCAGTGGAGTGGATGAGTTGTCTTCGCTGTGGGACTCAGAAGAAGGGTTCGACCGTCGAGACGCCATCGAGAGAACTAGTGGGTATGTCACGGCATCAGGTAATGGCCCTCACATCGAGATTATTTGTTCTATACAGACACATCTCAACCGTCTGACATTCGTGGAGCCCGGTTATGTTAATATAGGTCCACGTAGCCTTTGGCGCGTGAAGCTAAGAAAGCGCAAAGCCCGCTTGGCTACCTATATTTAGAGCCCAACCCAAGCCACCAAATGTGGCGGAGGCCATGGCAAACAGGAAGAATATGGCAAGAAAAAATAAGAGGAAGGGAATTTCGTGTGCCGGAAAAATAAGTACTTGGGAAGAGCAGACGATTCCTTCATCATGGAGCCTGCTGGACTGGCTATCGGAGTGATCGGCCTGACCAGCCTCTTCGATTCATGCTTGAAGCTATACGAGCACGTCAGCAACGCCAAGCGCTACCCGGAAGATTGCAAGCGACAAGTGCTCTTCCTGGACTTGGAGAAGTCGCGATTTGATCTTGTCCGGATCGAGATTCTGCAAGGCGCACCAAACGCCACTGATGAAAGTGCGAACTTCTCTACTGCGACGAACTTACAGAGCGAGTACCTCGGTCGACTACTAAGCAGCGTTCAGGGAGTTCTAACGGAGGCGCAAGCGATCGTCGAGAAGTATCACAATCAGATACCCGACCCCAAACGGAAGCTGAGAAACTTCATCTCTTCCAAATTACATACGAACCAGTTGTCGTGGATCGCCGACGACAAGAACCGGTTGAAAGAACTAGTCGAGAACCTGCGACAGCTGAACGGCTATCTAGAACAGATCCTTCCGGAAAGCTCTCGCCAGCGGCTTCAGCTCGGATTCGGGGCAGCGGTGGTCCTGTCGGCAGGCTTTGACCGACTGCGAGAGATCCAGAAGGAAGGTTACAAAGGCTTGGAACAAGGCGCGGCAGTCCGGATAGCAAAGCTATCGCTCAATTCCGCTCCAGTTGCCTCTCCACCTTCGGGTCAGGACCTTCGAATCCACAACCCATGCATCCAGCAGCGAAAGCCTCTCGCTGGCAGCTTTGGTGTGTACAGCTCAGCCCTCTATGAGACCGGCTCCCCGGGACAGCTAAGCAGGCGAGGCGTTCTGCTCGAGCGTAGAGGCGCATTTACCACGGTGGATTCCATCGAGGCAGCGGAAAGACGTCTCAATCATTTGGTCGGGGCCGTTCAGTCCATGCAGTTGCCTGCAGCAAAACAGACTCAGGTCAATAGCACCGTTGCGTCGAATTCGGTGGGCTTCGGTGTGCCTCGGTGTCTAGGATGGATAGCTCCAGAAGGCTCTGAGCTAGACGTGATCGAGTTGGTCTACGAATACCCACAGGATACAACGCAACGTCCTATTTCCCTTCATACGCTCCTCCAGCGCCTGGAATCAAGCGACCGTCCCTCTCTCGGCGCTCGATTCAAGCTGGCGCTCCGTTTAGCGCACTACTACGCCAGCTTCATATCCGTCGGGTATTTCCACAAAGGCTTGCACAGTCACAACGTCTTCTTCTTCAATGATACGCTTGATCCGTACATACTTGGCTGCGCAGAGTCCCGGCCCGAGATCACTTCCCAGCATTCATCCCCCCTCTCCGACGCGATTGAGGACCGAGAGCTGTATGTGCCCTGGGAGACGGTTATGGCGATGGAGGAGACCGATCCTTCGAAGCGGACACGATGGAGCGCGGCCGCAGACATCTATGGCTTGGGAGTGATGCTCGTAGAAATTGGGAGATGGAGCTGTGCTAGTGAGGCCTGGAATACGGCAAGCTTGTATGACTTCCATCGGACTATACTACCTCGCTTGGTCGACGAACTTGGGTACCAGATGGGAGACATTTATCGGACTGTGGTACGGGCATGTCTCACCGCGGGTGAATTTCGGGCTGCAAGTGAACTTGGAGTGTGGCAGATCTATGCAGACAAAGTCCTCAAGCCCTTGGAGATTTGCCGGGCTTAGACTTCAAATGAATTGGCATGATTTGATCGCAGTCTCTGAGATTGTGTGGTAGTAACGGGCAAACATTTATGATGATGTCATCTTGTCGAGATGCGGTTTGATTGACGGGCTTTAGTCCTAGCTTGAGCTTTCGAGTGCAATCTTTCCTATAATGCTCACGTTCAACTCCAGAACTCAATCTTCATATGAATTGGTAAGTTGGTTCCTATCAGCCCTTATCATCGGCGTGATCAAACTAAGTGGCCCGTCCTCGGGTAGTGGATGCCGTCATCGGACTGGGCCCGATCCAACGACTTTCCCTCTTAACATCTTCTTCAAGAATTCATACGAATTGGACTGAATATTCAAACTTCCAACATTCAGCAAAAATGGCACACGACGGCATTGTCGTTCTCGGGTACCTCCCCTTCAGCAATTGACCACATCTATTGTATCTGATTCATTCCCACTTCCAGCGCGGGTATCGTCGGCTTAAGCGTCGCTCTGGAATTATCCAAGCGTGGCTACGGCCAGCATGTTACCGTTGTAGCGGAGCATCTTCCAGGCGATAAAACTATCCACTACACGTCGCCTTGGTACGTGGATTCTCGTCGCCTTCACTTTGAAAGACCAATTGAGTGTTCCCCGTATATGGTATGGGCATGCACTGACGTTTGTGGTAGGGCTGGCGGAAACTTCTCTGGTATCTCAGGCAGCGATAAAAATGCCTTGCACTGGGATCGATTGGGCTATTTGACCATGATGGACTTGGTGGAGAGAGGTGTCGATGAGGCGAAGTATCTGTCGAAGACGGCGTCAACGGAGTATTGGGATGAGTTGCCCTCGAGGGATAAGATTCAGAGTATCGTGGAGTATCTGCGAGATGTATGTTATCTTCCACACATGGCGCGTCTTCTTGGTGATAAAAGAAAAGGGGAAGAAAGGCTAAACCTCCTCCAGCCCGTCCAGATCCCCAAAAATGAACTCCCACCCGGAGTTTCCTTCGGCCTCCGGTTCACAACCATCACGATCAACGCACCAGCCCATTGTCAGCATCTCCAGGACATCTTGTCCAAACCGCAATCCGGAGGCGTGCGCTTTACGCGCCGCAAAATCGCATCCCTGGCCGATGCATTCCTCTCGCCAACCACGAAAATCGTCTTCAACTGCATCGGCAACGCCGCAGCCTCGTTTCCCGGCGTCATGGACGATAAATGCTATCCGACACGCGGACAGATTGTCCTGGTCAAGGCGCCCTCAGCCACGCAGAATATCATGCGTCATGGAAAGGATTATGAGACGTATGTCATTCCGCGGCCGCTCTCCGATAGCACGGTCGTTCTGGGCGGGTACCTGCAGAAAGGCAACTGGGATAGTCAGGTCAAGTCGCATGAGACGGAGTCGATTCTGAAGAGGACTGGGGAGTTACTGCCTGTGTTGAAGAATGAGGAGACGCAGATCCTGGGGGAGGCGGTGGGGTTTCGGCCGTCGAGGGAAGGCGGAGCAAGGGTGGAATTGGAGCAGATGGAAGATGGGGTGAATATCGTGGTGCATAATTATGGGGCTGGAGGGACGGGGTTCCAGGCTGGATTGGGGATGGCGAAGGATGCGGTGGATTTGGCTGATGGGAAGTTGAGAGATATTAAGGGGAAGAGTCGACTGTGAATATGGGCTTGTGGATATATTATTTCCAATGATTTTGTTCAAAATTATTGATATTGGTGCTTGTATTCCCATGTATTGGCTGTAGCTAAATAAAGAAAGCGATCAAAGTTCATAAGTACCACTTATCACATATGAAATTGGGAGATATACCAAATTTAGAGGATTCTTCTTTGAATATTGGAGGAGAGTGAATATTTAGCAAACTGTTCTTTGATTACAAAACCCAAAGATATGAACAAATTCAATCACACTTATGAACATAATCCCATTTTACTTCGTAAATTAAGCATTCACATTAACGTATCTTCATCTTCAAATTAGGATCTTCCACCATCTCATCATTACTCAATTGAATACCATTCTTAAACACTGGCCTTCTTATTCTCCGTCACTGCCTCAACCGGCACCTCAGCAGTTCCTTTCTTCTGCTTCTTCGCAATGCGGAATCCTCCTACCGCCAGGACCAAGGCCTCCAAGCCCAGAATAACAGCCAAGGTCACCATCGCTCCAATGACACCAGCGACAGACCGAGAAACGCCGCCGTCATCCTTTGACGAGGCGCTCGCCGAGCCCGAACCAGAGTCTGAGTCCGACCCGGAGCCAGACGAGGAGCACTTGCTATCCGCGTTGCCGCAGACATCACACCACTCGGCATCGGACGTGATGGCGATCTTCTTGGTCTGCTCGACGAACTTGTCCCACGGGATCGTGGCGTTGGATTGCCTGTACAGAGCGTACTCGGACGGCGTGCTGCCGTTCGTGACCGTGCCGTTGTGGAAGACGAAGCGCACACTGATCTCCGACGTCGAGGGGAAGTCGGTGCCCGGGGCGTCTGTCACGAGTTCCCAGGCCATCGAGGACGCGTAGTCCGGAACTCCGGTGAAGTTGACATTCACGGAGGGGAGCTGCGCTAGGCCAAAGTAGGACAGGAAGGTGCCGTAGGAGCCGAATTGGATGTTGAGTTTCTTTTGCTCGGCCTTCGTGGCAACGGTCTCGTTGAGGGCTGAGAGCATCTCGCCGGCGAGTTGAGAGCCCGCGACGGCCCGTGCCGTATCGGTGGAGTTGTAGGCGAGGTTGTATTGCTCGACGTTGGCGAGTTGGAAGAGGCGGCGGAGTTGGCTGTCTGAGGGCGTGTTGGAGGTGTTGTGGATGGAGGCGACGTTAAGGTAGTCGAAGATAGTGTACGCGTTCTTGAAGCTCATTTCGGAGTCCGAGAAGGCGCCGGAGAGCATGGAGGAGAGGGACTTGTAGAAGGAGGCGCTGGAGTCAAGGATCTCGTTGTACAGCTTCGAGCTGTAGTAGTTGTTGCTGCTGACTTTAGCATTCTCGCAGCCGGTGGCGTCTTGCAGCCAGGTGTTGTCCTCGCTGTCAGTGCCCTGGGAGACGAGGGACAGGGGGATAAGCTGGTATCCGTTCAAGGGCGTCTCAACGGTGGTGCCGTTGCTGAGGGTTTGGTTGGAAGATGAGCCTGCGGGAGGGTAGACTCCCTGCATGAATCCAAGAGCAGAGCTCTGGAGCACGTTGTCGGAGGGCGCAGAAGTGTCGATCTGGCTGAGCTGGACGATGCTGTCGCTGATGCCCTCGATGTGAGTTGACGAGTCGGAATCGATGTATCGGTCATGGTAGTAACTGCCGGTCTGATAGACCTGGCTGTATCCCAGGTCGGTGAGTTTGGTGTTTCCCAGAACTTTGGGAGTGCGGTCACCGTGACGAGCAAAAATATAGGCCCCGAGGACCCGTTCAGCCGAAGCGAAGGGAGCAAAAGGCGTGGCCAGGAGGGCCAGCAGTAGGCCCGACTGTTGCGAAGAAGACCACATCGTATAGGAGAGAAGACACCAAGGACACCAGCAGCTCGAGGGTTGGCTCTTCCTAAAGAAGACGGAGGGATGGATGAAAGAGGTTATATGCGATAGCGGAACAGCCGCGGAGAAAGGAATGGTCGAGTATTATCATCATGACTCTTGACTCACGGCGGGGTCCGCAGATAAGGGAATGCGACTACCGGCCTCGTCGGAGTGAGGGGACATTTCCGCGGTCGGACCCAGGGCCTGCAGAAGCTTGCTTTTGGTGCATGAGATGTCCCCGACCACGCCTGAATTGAATTTCCCAACTGGCGATACCAACCAGGGCCATGCGGGGAACCACCCAGTGACATGGAAGAATTTGTCCGAGGAGAAAAGGATGGGCACGAGAAATAAATTCATTAGCTAATTGCATCCTATCAGCTACGAGTAAGATAACCTGCATCTAGCCTCCCGATCTTGGCAGCGAATTAGTTGATCTAACGCTCTTGGCGGCCATCGGTGAGGTCCGCTAATTCGGTTAAAGGGCGTCGGAGAATCAATGATGGTGGAAGTTGGGTTACATGGGTGTGTACTACCCAAGAGCAAGAGGTATATACCTCCAGGACAGGGGCAGTAGATAAGATGAGATGAGATCGCATCGGATAAGATCAGATAACGAGGACCAAAAGCTCTCCAGAAAAGTTAAGGTTCCAGTCTGATTGCTTTGTGTTTTCTCCTTCTGTGACGATCCCCAAGTCCCATCGGTGGAAAAATTTGTTCAGGCGTTGATCTATAAAGTCAGGTCGAAAATGTCGGGCCACCCCACCTGCGTTGTACCCTGGGACGGACTCGAGGCCTAAGACCATGGGCTGCACACCCCCACTTTTGGTATAAATTGCACATACTCCGTACGGAGTATGTATGATCTCGGTGATACTTGCCGAATTGATAATGGTCGCATAGTGTAGTATCTGAACATGCCATGGTGGTGAGCATAAATGATATATTCTGAATTCATTGACTGGATCCAAAGACACGGGGTCTGCTTTTCAATAATAAGCAAACAAGATTACCTTAAGCTAATCTTGCACACTGTGGTGATTTTTTGCTTCTCATATGCGGAGAATGTTACTCATTTCTTGATACAACAAGTCTGGATGACCACTAGCCTACTACCACCCGGAATTGGCCGAGAAGACCGCGGCCTAGAAGGTTGTAGAGGCGTTTTGACATGAATTTCTTGCCAGAACAATTCTGCGGTCAAGAATATGTAACTTATGAGAGTTTCTCCGATCTTACCGGTCTAATCAGTGAAATACAACCGGAGCCGTAAAAGCTTGGCTTAACATGAAGAAAAGCCAAGGATAGTGGGGTATAGGGGCTCAGAGGTCAGGTCGAACGAAGGGTTGAAACGACTGGTCTGTGATCAATCAATACCTGGACCATCGATAATTGCTGGCTGTTGCAAGCTCGACGCAATGGCACCCTTGACCAAGTCCCGTCCAGTTGGAAGCCTTATAAAGTGAATTATTCATCTTACTCCGTTTAGGGAAGCTCCTATATAATAAGGCAAGTCCCGGTGGTGATCTATTTAACTGGCCTTTTTTAAAGGTCATTGGCGTAGTAGAAATAAAGAAAGTAGCAGGGGTCAAAAACAAAGGCAAAAAACAAGATTATATTCCGGTGCGGGGAATCGAACCCCGATCTCCTGTGTGAAAGACAGGTATGATAGCCGTTACACTACACCGGATTCGGAAGACTTCACCACTAAGCTATTACGCTAATGATATATGGTGGGCCGCAGATCTTGCATACAACAGGGTGAAGCATATCGTATGGCTCAGATGCTAGAAGTACGGTGTAGTTATAGATAAGCCGTCTGCTATCAGGCCGTTAGATGCGATGGTCCCTTCCCTCTGTTGAAAAAGTCTCTTACATGTCCTGGTAATCTACCCTAGTACCTCGGGAAAGTGTGATACTCAATACCGGCCAGCCGTTCCAGACAAGCGGCATGTGTTGCCCTGCTCTTTGCATAGCTAGATTGTCTTAACCAGAATGGCCCGTACAATTTTTCAACACCCATCTGGGCATGTTACTATTCCTTCCTTGTGTATTGTCGGATGATCGATATACTAGGCATTCAACTAAATCGTGGTCACTTCTTAGACACATTATAGAGTGCTCATGAGATGTGTTACGGGCCCTGGCGCATCGTCGAGCATCAGCTCATAGATCAATACCTCTTTGATTCAGTCGGCTCCAGCCTTTGATTTGTATTCTCAAACAATGAATTGCTTATCTCATCGACCTCCGGTGTAGTGTAACGGCTATCATACCTGTCTTTCACACAGGAGATCGGGGTTCGATTCCCCGCACCGGAATATTTCCTTTTTGCCCACTTTTTAATTCTTTTTTCCAGTTCCATTGCTCAAAAAGCAAAAAGCGCATTATGGCAGGATGAAATTTTATTCCATAATATCATTCTTGGGATGGTGAGAAGCCTCGAGTCAACTCATCCTATCATGTCAGTCCACCTAGATATCTTTGGGAACAATGAATGCTACGGAGCTTTGGCAGGCAAAGATATCATGGCTGCTCAACTTTCTGGAAGGGTATTCGAATCTATTACTTTTGCTATTCTCGACATTAGATGATGGTCATACAGAGACACTCTTATCCCCCATCAACTCGCAACCGTTTCGTACAACTCCAACCAAACCACCTGTTTGCATGCTTTCGGAACCGCCACTGGCCAGGCGCCATTCGATTTCGGCAAGACCCTCTAACCAGGTAATTCTCGTCTGTGCAGGAACCTCCAGCCGCTGCAACTGATCACCTAAAGCCGCGAGGATGTCGGCCAAGGCAAGTCCCTTGTTAGACTTGAGCGTATTAACCGTATTGAGGCATGAAGTTACGTCGCTAGTTGCAAGGAGGGTCGTCAGGATTTCTTGGATGTCAGATGGATGCGGGGCGGCAATGCAGTCGTAAATCGTCTCGTTCGTGATCAGCTCCGGTTCGGGGCGCGGTTGATCTTTAGGTGCATTCTTCATGGGGAGGGGTATGCCTGTATGGTGTTAGTATCGTGGTTGAGAGAAGATTTTGGGAGCATACTGCTTGCGTGGCAGGCCTGGAGCACGTTCAATGCGCGACGCATGTCACCCTTGCTCAACGTGACCAGGCTATCAACAGCTTCTGGCTGAATGTTGACTTGTTCCTTCTCGACTACCAGATCGACCAATGACCTGATATCTTGCTCCTTCAACGGACTGAAACGGAATCGAGTGCATCGGGATAGAAGCGCCGGGGAGAGTTTGTGCGTATAGTTTGCAATGATACAGAATCGTGTGTTGGCGGTGTACTTCTCCATAATCCGACGGAGTGCCATCTGCGCGGTCGAGGTCATCGCGTCAGCTTCATCAAGGACGATCAGTTTATACGAGGCGAGAGACGATTCGTCGGATGTCGACTTGGGTGCCATGGAGAAGATCTGTTTCGTGCCTTCGCAGCGCCTAGTTAGCCTGGGGTCTAGTAAACAAAGGGTTGGCTTGGGTAGACGAACTAGCGAAGGTTTTGATTTGCTCTCTGACCACGTCAATGCCTCGGTCATCACTAGCATTGAGTTCAAGCACCATTTGGCGCATGTTCTTCTCCCCGTATATCCGTCTTGCGAGCGCGAGAATTGTGGATGTTTTACCGGTACCGGGAGGTCCGTAGAGAAGGAGATGAGGAAGTCGCTGCTCGGAGTTAGCGACGATTCTTATCCAAAGTATTCGTAGAGGATGTATTTCCAGACGTTGGCTTCGACAAATTTGTCGATCGTGGCTAGGATGTCCTGGTGTCCGGAGACATCGTCGAGTGATACGGGACGATACTTTTCTACCCTAGATCAGGTCCGTCAATGCCGAACATAAACACAAATCATGAGATATCATTCCCTGTGCTTACCATGGGAGGTTATCTAGAGCTTCCACCGGCAAGTCGGCCGCAGTCCTCTTCGCTTTCCCAGCGGTGTTATCGGAGCTGAACTGCAGAGCGCCCTTGGAAGGGGCATCCACGTCCATTTCGTCCTCGTAATCAGACATTTTCTGGGTTCTTCGCGAAAGCAAAAATCACACGATGATCAGTATAATTGAAGTCAGTAGTAAGCAGGAATAATTGGTAGCTTTCAGTTCGACAGGGGAATGGGGGGAAAGCAGACGCGTCGGAGGCCGCCCGCGCGTAAAGAGGTTCGGCGCCGGAAAATCCTGGGGCTCGGTCAGCCCTACCGGTGATGACATGCAACTCCCGCCGTCTGGCAGCACTGCCTTCCGCGACCACCTCCCCTGCGCTTCCCTCCAACGATCCCCTTTAAGACCGGCTCTAGGAGGATTTTTTGACCCATTGGGACTATACAACATGCCTGTATGTGCCATCGCACAGTAATGCTGATGATCTTTCAGTGTCTGACTCCAATCTAGGCATACCACTCTATCTTCCTCGAGGACCGGGATGTCCCCGTAATCGGTACGACCAGAGCTCTCCCCACCCCCGGCCTGCGCATCCCCTAACAGAAGCGATATCCCCTTGAAACTCATTCGCGAAATGTATCTACTCGCTTACTGACCCTATACTTCGTCGCAACAGGCAACTTTCCTGTCCTCCCCCTCCGCACCCGCACTCGCGGCCCCGCATACACTCTCCCCCCGCTACCGCCCAATACTTCCGATGCCGATGTTCCCCCAGACCACGAGTCCTACGACTGCGTCGATGAAATCCTGTCTCTATTCCGCGCCAATGTTCTCTTCCGGAACTTCGAGATCAACGGCCCCGCCGACCGGATGCTCATCTACGGAACTTTGTTTATCAGCGAATGTTTGGGGAAGGTCCGGCCGTCGATGTCGAGCCTGGAAGCTAGCAAGGTACTTTATGAACATGATAGTGGTTTTGTACGGAACATACAGGTTGACTTGGCTTGCTTTTTAGGCCCTGAACAACGTCGCCCTGGATCAGTTCGCTATTCCCGGCGATGCGTCGTTCCCCCTGAACCAGGCCTTCGAGCCGCCTCGGGATCGCCAGGATGCCGAGGGCCTCAGAGCGTATGTCCCGTCCCAGTCGACACCGATCATATGTTATGATTATATTCGATCATCTCATACTCATCATCCTTGCCAGGTACCTCTCCCAAGTCCGACAGGAGATCGCCATTCGCCTACACGCTAGATTATACCCCGGTGGAGTCGGTCCTTCGAAGGTAAACGCCGTCCCCGTATATATCCCTGACTTGTGCTAATAAATCTAAAGTGGTGGCTCAGCTTTGCGAAGAGAAAGTTCATGGGCAAGAGCTTCTAGGTTGAGACATTTCTTTTTGTTTGGTCGCCATTCAGATTCAGCGTACAGTTCAACTTATGAAAACCTTCAAACTTGCTCCGTATATCTGACTTCGATACAATTGGTACCTTTACTGTGATATATTCGTATGTGTTATTTTATAGATGGGGAGAAAAATACAGCCATTTTGTTCTACAGTGGCTGTTGCCTCCAGGCAACGACGTTCCCGCTAGCAGTATTCGGGATCGTGTTTATATATATGTACCTATACGTAGCCTTTTCTACAGTAGTGTGGATCCCCTATTTTTAGTCACGCTGCTTTAGTGAAGATACTCAGGAGGTTTGCTCAGTACATATCTCAAATTTCATTATGTGAGCCCCACCTGTTCTTTAATGTATATACCTAGGGGGTTCGATGACCAAGCTCCTTAGGATTGCTCGGGTCCATATACTATCATACAAAATAACGCAAGTAGAAAGCTAATAGAGATCTACAAGACTTTGTGTAATGATATTAAGACCAAGCGACTATTTTAGGGCAACCATAGGACGAAAACGATTCCTAATAAAGCTGTAAAGGCAGGTTTATTCCCCGTCTCCTATCATAGAGCCACTATCGAAGAACTTGCCTCGTGGTGATAACTCTAGCGTGACGTATTTTAATGAGGCGATCCTACTCTGGCTATCCAAAGCTAATCAATGGGCGAAAAGCCGCGATAGGTGAGTACAAGTGGCTGAGCTGGGTAGTAAATCAAGGACGTATGTTACGCTTCTCCTAGGCACACAAATGCTCAATTTGTAATTTCCTCATGTTATTCATGAAAACGTAATAATATATGATGTACTTTTGGTCATAATTTCTAAGAATGCACTCTATTCTACAAGGATGGAGGTATGCATGAAGTTTGTTCCCAGAGTCCAGATCATTTGGAATCAACATCCATACCGCTGGCACTGTCGGCCGTGGCGGTGGGCGTCTCGGTGGTGATTTTCCTCTTCTTGCGACTTAAGTTTCCGGCCGCGTGAACGGCTGCCTGAGTGGGAACCACTCGCACGGCATGGAATACATAGCCCTCGGCACCACCGCGTCCGGACATTAGCGGATGCGTGCGGCCCGGTAGGACCTGCCAGTGGCGTACTCGGGAGGTCTCAAGTGTCGGCGCCAATAGAAGCGAAGGGTCGAGGAAGAATTCATCAAGGAGCTCGGGAAACTCAGTGACCGGGGGCTCTGCGTTGCCGTCCGCCGTCTGATCATTAGATTGCTGCTGCTGCTGCTGCTGCTTTTCTTTCAAATCCTGTCTCTTGTTGAGAAAGGCAGTCTTCCTCGGCGTGGAGTAGAGATCCATGAGCTGGGTGAGAGGCTCGATTGTTGGCGAGTAGACTGCGACCTGAGCTGAGCCGGCTAAGAGGGGAACAGCGTGTTTCAACAAGCTGTCGGGATCGGAGAGACTGGCAACGACCAGTCCGTCGTATCCACCAGCCCGAACTTCGTCCACGACCTTCTGAACTCGCATCCATCGATTTCGCTTTCGGTAGTAAGTATTGCGTTTGTTGGGCTTGAGCGTGGCTAATTCGGAGTCTGGAACGACAGGAGGCTCCTGGGAATATAGGCTGTCGGCACTCGGGTCTATTAACTGCAGCCAAGACACAGTTTTCAGGTGCGCATAGAGAGGGTGCGTCGGGTCGGGGCTATCTTGCTCGTATCCAAAATGCTTGAGAAGAGAAAGGTTGGCTTGCATGTTTGCATGGACAAGCGTAATTGTGTTGTCCCGCGCAGACATATGGGATCGGCGATTCGGACGTTTAGGGGCGGCGTTGTTCGCAGAAGATTGAGCTTCCTCAGTGGCTTCAGTATCCTCTTCCGTCTTGGGCGCAAGTGGCTCATTAGCCGACGTCTGCTCCTCTTCGTCCTCTCCATCATGGGGGTAGAGGATGCCCATCCGCTCGGCCATGGCAGCAACCACCAAGCCACCCGTGTCATCAATAACGAGGTAGCGTCCATTGGGTTTCGTGGAGGTGAGAGCTTCGTCTAGAGAAGAATCCGATCCGTAGTGTACGTTTCCCCAACAACCTAAAAGACCTAGCAATTCGTCGCGCAGTTCCAACGTCTTCGAGGCGTCTTTCTCATGCAGTATATAGTTCGTCAGGAGACTGACGTCCAAGGGTAGCACAGTGAAGCGCTTCATGTACTTCTTTCGCTTGCGCAGGGTGTATTTGGCGAGCGAGAACGCGGTTTTCTGGTCCAGAGCCGAATGCGATTCTAGCAGTTTGGCGATAATATCCCGCCCCGCACCACCGGACTCTTTCTTCAAGGCTTCGATCTCCTCCACCGTCATGCTTTGGGCCGAGTTATCGTCTAGGGTTTCGCGATTGGTGCGCACGGGGGGTTGATCCATGTTCATTTCGGCCTCGTCGTCGTCGCCCTCCGCGTCCCCAAATCCTTCCCCTTCGGTAATCAGTGATTCAGCATGGATTTCGGCCGCCGAGATTATGCGCAGGGTGCAGTTGTCGGTTTCGCCCGGAGTGCTCACGATCTCGAAGGTCAGGTAGAAGGGTCGGCCGATGATTTGGTTGGAAGGGAAGCTGCCGTATTTACCCAGAAAGATCATACTATAGAAGCAAAAGAGTTAGCAAGACGAATATCTAAGAGCGACTGACTTCCATCAGGCTGAGCAGGCACATACGTATTCGGCACGACTTTCACGATCTTGGTCGAATCGGAGGGCAGTCGCAAAGCGACATGTTGATGAGGACGGATGTATGAATGCATGGTGTTGGAGGGTGATCCAGACCCAGAGATCAGTATGAAGCCCTCCCAGTAGCCAATGCTAACAACAAACGAAGAATGGGGCAGAATTCGAGGTCAGATCCGGTCGCCCCGTGAAGCATGAAGACTTCCTTCTTTTTTTGCGATAGCGCACGGACCCTGCGGAGCACGTTGATAAAGATTACCTAATCCATTTCCGGAACAACTGTTGACCCGCTGGCCTCAGGCTGGCGTAATGTGGCTGACGCTCTCGTGGAGAAAGTTTACCTTGTCTGTGGCGGTGCTGTGACTTCCACCGCGGGGGTGACCGTACCATACATAAGATACAACAGATACGCACGTGATACGGCGGAACGCGGCCCAGGGCAGGTACGGTACGGTACGGCCGGACCAGGGAAGGGCGGGCCAGACGGCGTGTGGCTGGTCGGCGGGAATTCGCCATCGCCAGAACGGAGGATCCACCGATGATGCTTTATCTCCATCCTTAATTATGTTGACTGGCTGACCCGCTCGCTGGGAACTTGGATGCCTGTTGTCCTTGTTCATCTCTCTTCCTTTCTCCCTCTTTTCCTCTGCATTAGTCCCCCGTTTTTCTTTTTGTTGTTTTTGCCCCCCTTCTGCTATACAGCCACTAGTTCAGAGAGGCTGACTGGGGCAAAGGCATGGCTGGTCGCCTCCTACGCTTGCTTTAACTTCACAGTAGCGTGTTTCGTTGGCATAGCCTGACCTCACCTTCTGTTCGAGCCAACGGTTGCAAATCTGCCTGGAGCATCCCCAAGGGAAGTCTCGAATTACTCGTGCATCGGGCAGTCTTACTCATTCGTGCACGACGGTCCAACAACATTGGCTACTGGGGCCTAATCCTTCTTCCTCCTTTGTATTCTCATTGGCCCTTGCCCCCGGTTCAGTCGTTCCAGGTTGATACTCGCGAATCCGGTTGCCCCCAAACCGAAATAAATAAATCTGCCTTCCATGGTCTTGCGAAAACGAGCTCCGCCACATCTTTATAGCCTCAGTCAAGGGAATGCTTGTTTCGCACCTCGCGCTACAGCTGCACAAACATCCCCGACCGCGAAATCTACTGCATCTCTATCCCCGAAGCGTCTGACTCGTCCTCGTCGAGCCCAGAGCTCTCCTCAGCCTCGGCGTCTCGGCTCGCAGGAATCGATATACTCCCCTGACCTCAACACATCTCCAGCCTTCGACCTGATGCCACTGGAACAGGCTCAGAAGTCCCCCGTCCGGTCATCCGCCGGTGATGCGCCCAATCCGTGGGCCGACGAATTGGTGGAGAGGCCGGACCAGAGACGCCAGGATTATACTAGCCCGGAGCTTCCACCAGGTGGTAATGGCTCGCAGGTAGAGGGACATACCAATGGGAATGGACCCAATCGTGTTCCGTCTGCTTTAGTTGCGGGTACGGAGAGGAGGACGGCTGCCAACGAATGGCAACAGAACCAAGCGCCTGGCGATGCTTCCGACTGGGAACATTTAGGAAGTCCCTCCGCTCTACGCTCGAACAATCCATTTTTGAAACCCAAACAACCTGAGCAAAACCCGTGGGAGGATCGGAGCTCCCGGCCTCATTCCGAGGACACGGCTTCTTTATCGCAGGATGGCGCCAGTACGCGACTCGGTCAAGGTAGGCTAACTCTATAAGTCTGGAGTTGAAATCGAACGCTAACATTTCACAGACGAGGGTTATATCCCAATGACAGCTCGTCTTTCTCTTTTTGACCAGCCGGCATCCGAGTCTCCGTGGGCCGAAGAGCATTCCAATGCTGCAATGCAGCCACCAGCCTGGCATCAGAATCAACAATCAACTGTCGTTCCTCATCGAATTCATCCCGGCGAACCTACAAATCAATTCGCGTCCAACCAATTTCAACAGCCTTATCCGCCTTACCCTCCTTACAACGATGCGCAGGCCCCTCACGCTTCCCAGCCGTCCCAACAGCAACAGCAATATGGGATGTTGGCGCCGGACAATCGAATTAATACGCCGGCCACTATCTCCACCGCAACAAGTGGTTCCTCTCATGTTCTCATTGACTTCGACGAAAACCTTCAGTCACATGCTGATACGGACCCAAGCAAGAAAGGTCCGAATATCGTGAATCATGCCCAGGAGTCCCCGAAACCAGGATTCGGAGGACCTGGAAGTGCCCCGCCCTTGCCAGACCGTGCTAATGTTGCGGGTGCTGTTCGTGGTGCCGTGTCTCAACCCACCACGGAACCGGAATCCAACCGACAACAAGAACAGAAGCTGGAGACCTATGCGATAAGACATGTTAATTGGACAGATATTACGGGGAAGCTGCGAGACTCCCCGGTGTTGTCTCAAAACAAAAACGGCCCTTGTCCGTTACTTGCTCTGGTCAATGCCCTGGTACTTCGCGCAAACCCAGAAACCCAGCCGCCTATCGTTAGAGCACTCCAAAGAAGAGAGCAAATATCTTTAGGACTTTTAATTGAAGCATTGTTTGACGAGCTGACCACATGTTTGGGCCCTGATGATGAACTCCCGGACATCGAGGCACTTAGTCGTTTTTTGACTATGTTGCACGCAGGCATGAATGTCAATCCACGCCTGACATTGGTATGAGAATTGTTTCTGCCGTTTTTGCCGTTTTCCCTCAAAGATTGCTAATTGTGCCCAGGAATCCCAACACTCAATTGGTACATTTTTGCGGACTGATGATATCAAACTTTATGGCACTTTTGGCGTGCCATTGGTTCATGGCTGGATTGCTGCTCCATTGAGTGATGCCGATGCTGCATTGGCTCGTGTGGCCCCATATCACGAAGACATTCAGTTACTGCATTTTCGTAAGCAAGATCTCGAAGACTGTGTCATTCGAGGAGGGTCTCTGTCGGCACAGGAAGAGCAAGAAATGAAGGATATCCAGGCTATCCAACAATTCACCGACATCGACAATGCAACCCAACTGAGCTCGTTTGGACTGGATCATTTAGCCGAAAAGTTACCCCCAGGCTCGTTTTCGATCCTATTTCGAAACGATCATTTCACGACTCTTTACAAACACCCGCAGTCCAATCAGCTGTTTACCTTGGTGACGGATGCGGGCTATTCCAACTACGCAGAAGTTGTATGGGAAAGTCTTGTGGATGTCAATGGATCTGGCGCTGGTTTTTTTGCAGGCGACTTCCGACCTGTCGGGCACACTTCTGCTCCTGAAACCTCAGACCCTTCTGGCCCAAGAACATCCAGCAATATCCAAGGCTCCTCAGCCCCAAGCGGCCATACAAACACCACACTCTCTGCTCAAGAACAAGCCGATGCGGACTATGCTTACGCACTGTCTCTCCAGTATCAGGAGGAAGAGCGACGAGAAAGCGCCGGGAACAACCGAGACAGCAACCAACAGAGCTCAGGCTCTACTCCTGCTCTCAGCCAATCGCAAAGATCGTCTGCAAACAATCGCTCCTCCGGGTTCACTAATGATACTCCATATACCTCCTATTCAGGAAACCGGTCCTCCCGCCAAAGCCTCCCTCCTAGGCGAAACTCGCAGTATCGACCTGAAAGCCACCGCATGACGAATAACGAAGCCGATGACGCACCCCCTCCTACATATGAGCAATCTGCCCATAGCCCAATCTACACGGGCCCTCCAAGCGGCCCGAATGCCTCAGAAACCCCTCACCCAAATCAATATCCCAGAAGTCCACTGGGACGACGACATCCTGGGGGCTCGATCTCGGTAGGGCCGTCAGATCGCATTAGGGAACGAAACAAGGACTGCATTATCATGTGAACATGACCCTTGGTAGATGCTGTCCACATTTTTGTTTATTTCGGTTGTTAAATGCACGGATTGATTATGAGGCAACGATATGTATGACTGTTATGTGTAATTATAATAGAGAAACTTCGAATACCACTTTTGCTTCTCGCCTTACTACGACAGTCATGTGATGGCCTGATTGAGAGCGGAGCTCACGCCATCTTCTTCCTTCTTCCTTCTTCCCTTTCCCGATTGTCCACGGCCAGCATAAGCATCACGGAGCTTCCCCTCACACTAACCCTGCCGAGATGTGGGGATTAATTTCCCTGGATCGATCAAAACCTGTCGGCGATTGTGGTCGTTCATTAATCTTTCCTTGGCAGGACCTTGGAGTCTGCAGCCAAGCGGCTCTATGTTCAATATGCAGGCGCTGTCCCCGGGAGCTGTGACACTCCATCGGAGGTTCTGACATTCGAAAGATCCCTGTTCCTGTAGACCATTTATTCGATTGGAGGGAATACTCTCGGACTTCCTGCCCCTGGATTCTTCAGTCTGCAGATTGATCTCCCCCTCGAACACCTTGGATTTCCTGAGGCCAAGGCACCTACCGGAAGAAGCATCCCATCATCTTGTCTTTTATCCCTCTGATAGTTTCTGATTCGCATCGTCCGGTCCGGCGGTCCGGCGGCTAAGTTGAGCACATGCCCTCTCAATGCCGTGATTTACCGTTCGAATGGCTGCCTTTCAATTATGAAGACCGGCTAAGAAGGTAGAGTCTGTTCTGTAGGGACCGTCATGAGATATCAGCAGGAGCGCACCCCCTCCATTGCGCGAGAACTGCTCACTAGTCAGTCAGCAAGCACCAGTGGCATGTCTCCAATGATGACCCACGCTTCGGAGTCATCTCCGTTCAATATGCCTCATCTTGGCCGAGGTACAATGTTGGTTAATCTATGTGGTCTGCTTTGAACTTATAAAGCGGCCGATCAGTGCTGATCCTTTAGGACGTAGCCGTTGATTTGGAACACAAGACTTTGGGTCGTTGTTTCCATCCTACCAGAAGCCATGCAAGTACTGCGAGCTGCTGCTCTTGCGGCCCTTTTTGAAAGCACTTGGGCGGCCGTCACTTGTGACGGGTCGTTCGATGCTATTTCAGCCAAAGACTACGTAGCCAAACTTCACCCCGGATGGAACTTGGGAAACACCCTTGATGCTATTCCGGACGAGGGATCATGGAACAATGCTCCTGTTAAGGAGTCGGTGTTTGACACTGTCAAGGCTGCTGGCTTCAAGAGTGTGCGACTTCCAGGTGAGATCTACATTCATACTGGTTGGCGCAGAGTTGCTGACATTAAGTAGTAACATGGACGCATCACTTTACTGGAAGCTCTCCGGACTGGACTGTTGATCCAGAGTGGCTGCAGAGAGTGGCTGATGTCGTTGACCAGATCACCTCTCGTGGTTTCTACACTCTCGTCAATGTTCACCACGGTAAGATTGCCGTGCCATATTGAATCGAATTGAGTGATTGATTGTGGTAGATTCGTGGGAATGGGCCGATGTCACCCAGCCCGGTGCTGATATTGCCGAGATTGAGGAGAAATTCTACCGGCTGTGGTACCAGATTGGCACAAAGCTGGCTTGCAAATCCAGTTTGGTTGCTTTCGAGTCTATTAACGAGCCTCCAGTTGAGACCGAAGCCCATGCGACTGAAATCAACAAGCTGAATAAAATCTTCATCCAGGCGATCGGCGATGCCGGGGGTTTCAATGCGAAGCGTGTCGTCAACCTTGCCGGAGGCAGCTCAGATAGTGTGAAGACATCCCAATGGTTTGAGGCTCCTGCCAACATTCCCAACCCTTACGCCATCCAGTTCCACTACTACAGTCCATGTAAGTCTTGTTTCGGTACTCTTTACACAAGATACAATCGCTCATCTGATTAAAACTCTAGATGACTTTATCTTCGGCGCGTGGGGCAAAACAATCTGGGGATCCGATGCTGAGAAGGACACTCTGACCACCGACTTCGAACTGATCCGCAACAACTTCACCGACGTTCCCTTGGTTCTCGGTGAATATGATGCATCCCCCACAAACACCGAGCCCGCCGCCCGCTGGAAGTATCACAACCAGCTCGCCAAAGCCGCTGCTCAATTCGACATCGCCACCATCCTCTGGGACAATGGGTTGGACCACCTGGACCGTGATGCGGCCAGCTGGCGCGACAAAACCTCCATTGACATCCTGACCAAAACGACCGAATCAACCTCCAACAGTCTACCCGACAGCACCGAGGATGCCTCCGCGACCAGTCAATCCTCCTCGGCTTACATCTTTCACAAATCCGGCACACAAGTCGCCGCCCAGACCTTGCCTTTCATCCTAAACGGCAACACCCTCCAATCGATCAAAGAGTCCGGCGGCAGCACTCTCTCAAAGGGATCTGACTACAGCGTTTCGGGATCCAACATCGTCTTCTCTGCTACTTATCTCTCCAAGCACTTCTCCTCGTCCACGAACCCCGGTGTCGTTGCTACCCTAACACTCCAGTTCTCCGGCGGCGTCGCCTCCCCTACGATCCAGCTCGTCCAGTGGGACAAACCCACCCTCTCGTCTACCTCCGCCTCTGCGTCCTCCGTTTCCGGCTCGGATCTCTCGATTCCCGTCACTTGGAAAGGCCTTTCCAAACTAGCCACCGTCAAGGCCCTCACATCAAGCGGAAAGTACCTGTTCGATGACTGGACTCAATACCTGGGTCCTTTGCAACAGGCTAGAACAGTAAGTGCAATCCATCCCTCGCTTTGTCTGAATCCCTATATATCTCCGAGGATATGACCGGTCAGTGAGTATCATGCTAACCGAGGCTCTTCTTTTGCTTCTGCAGACATACTCCGGTCAGTGGAACTGGGATGACAAGAATGTTATTCTTACGTCTGCTGCTATCGATGCCGTTGTGTCGGCTGGTGAGACTACGACGTTCACGTTCGAGTTTTTCCCTAGGGTCAATGGCACGGCTAATACGGTTGAGTTTAAATTGACTGTTTAGTTTGCTTTGTATCTTTCTTTGATCTAGTTGGGTTCCTGAGTAAATTTTCCGTTGGTTGTTTTGTGTCGCATCGGGTGTTGTAGTAGGCCGTTGGCCACAATGATATGTAGTTTTTAATTGGTTTTGGCAAGTTTCAATAGGGCCAAAGCACTGGAATGAAGCAATGGGTCAGTAGGAAAGACAGGCGTTTACACATTTCACAAATTAAATAAACAGCCAAATCATCATTTGTGGCTAGTTCATTATCATGTAACAATAGTATCATATTAAAAAATTTGGCCGCTATAATTCACTGCATAAAATGACCATAACCCATAAACTCATACCGGATTCAGGCCGACGTACTCTACTCCCTCTACTCTACTCCACCCATCTCTCACCTCATCGCCCTCAGTTAATACAATATCTTCCTCTCCCAGAGCGGAAGATTCGGATCATATTTATCCCAAACGATCTTATTTTTCTCATCCAGATGCGCTCCCTCATCCGTGATCGGGATGATAGGATCCGTCTCCAGAATCTCCTGCTGACTGAATCCCCACTTGTCACGAGGAATCCACAGCGTAGGGGTACGTGCTGTGATGCACGGCTCGTAGTAGGCGTTGAAGCGCTCTTCTTCCGAGTACGTGATCTCGACGTGGTTGCGACGGACCTTGCGTCGCAGCGCCGCGTAGTCCCGGTACAGGTTCGGGTGGAACCATTTCCAGATGGCGTATAAGCGGTGTTGGCGAGGGGGGTGGGCTAGCGTGTAGGCTTCTTCTTTGGCTTGTTGGGCTTCTTCTTCGGTTTCGAGGGTTCGTGGAAGGAAGGAGTTAAGCGGCGCTAGGGCCTCGTTGAGGGACATGTGTGCGAGGATGGTGAGGAGGGTGAAGAACGCCATTATTATGAGCGGACCGATGGCGCCGCGGATTGCGAAGAGGCCGATCATGCAGATGTCCGCGAGGTAGAGGCCTGTGAGGAGGTGTTGGAGGGCTCGTGGGTAGACGAGTCCTTTGGTGTCGGTTTCGAGGTCGTAGACGAAGAGGAAGTTATAGCGGTAGGCTTGGTAGACGAGGTAGAGGCCGATGAAGGCGAAGCCGAGAATTAAGGGGGCGATGCAGGAGTAGGTTAGGGCTGGGCGAAGTAGGGTTAGTCAAAGATCGTTGACAGGTAAAATATCAAGGGCAGCAAGTACCTATGACACCCATGTTGGTGAAGACAGGGAAGACGTTGCCCCAGCTGATGCCGCTGAGTGCTGACCATCGTTGGTATAAATGTCGGGGCGAACGATCGAAAAAAGTAGTCATGAACTTGAAGACCAAGACCCCAGCCACCTGTACTACTGCCATCGAGCTCATAGTGAGGCCTTGAAGTAGGAAGTAAGAGATGTAGAAATTGGTTGCTTTAGGCAGGTTTTCGGCAAGAAGGTCCTTGGCTGACAAGGGATCTTGGATGATTTGCGCAGTTGCAGCCGACGCAGCCGAAGTCAAAGTCGTGACCAGGAACACCTGGACCACCTGGAAACAAAAGTGCGCGCTTTGAGTAAACAGTTCTACTCGCGAGGTTGAGGGGACACCGGCACGTCGTGCACAAACTAAAGAGATCGGTCAGCCTGCCCTGCACAATCATTCAAGGAATAGGTAGAACTTGCATCGGCAGATGATAGGGACCAAGGACATCAGCATAACGAGGGCAGCTGATGGCAATAACCCTGCAATCACCCCTTTGATCGTGTCCGGGAGATTATCAATAAAGCTAAGGGGTGGAATCATCTTGGTGAGGTACGTAATGTTGGAAATAGTTCCGACAAGCGCCGATGGGATTGACCAGAAAACAACAAGCGCTGCGATTCCGCCTTTAACCAAGAACTTGCGCACAATGCGCTGCCACCAACTGAGGTTCAGGGCAGACCACACCACTTCCCTGGGAGAGATACCGATGAATCGGGGGGTCATATGCAGGGGTTGGTGATGGGACAGGGTTTGCAATGCAATCTGAGCATCAGATTGTGTATTGAATTCAATGAAAACAGCAGATAGGTGTTTCATTTCTCCGTCTTTATGTTTCTGTTGTAGATTCTCCACTTCTTCTGAGACTTCGACGAGTTGTTTTCGAAGCCAATTGATGGTATCCACTTTCTTGTCTAACAGTTTGGGACGGTGGGTTGGCCTCCGGATCCCATGGTACCAGGAGGAACTCTCTTCGCAATCATAAACGGCATCAGGAGGAAGACCCCCTTTCTTCACAGCTTTTAGACGCAGCGAGTTAGCCCGTCGAATAAGCCTCGTCTCAGCCTTTTCCAAATTGTATGACAACTTCTCTCTCTTTCGGACCTTCTGTTCCAACTCTTTGCAGTTAGAAGTAATCCATATTCGCCGAATAGAATCGCCGAAGACCTGACGCAACGTCTTTTCATTCTTGTATTCATCAGGAACTGACATGAAAAGCACGGTCCGAGAGGATATACGGTTGACATACGCAGGTGAGTGCAGGTATGCCTGGCGCAAGTTGGCGTAGAAAATACTTTCACGTGTGACTGTGTAAAACACCAGGGCTGCTATGGAGTGAGCAAATATTCACCGTGTTTGCTGTTAACGAAGCCACTTACTGAAGAAGATACATGCCATGGCAGCATGTGCATAATATCGCTTTCCGTCCTTAACATTGCTGAAGCTCAGTGCATCCAACTGAGTATTCCCTGCACCACCCGTTGCATGAATGGGGAGTAATATAGGCCATGTGATCACACATCCCGTAAAACAGATTGAACACAAAACCCTTAGAAATCGAAGAAAGAGATAGCCATCCATAGATGAATGGTGCAGGACGTGAGTATCCGAGAGTTTGAGGAAATGCCCAAACCAGTTGAAAAACCCTGACGGGAGTTCAGGGCTTCGCTCACTATACTATCTGTAAATAAAAGCACCGATCATGCTAAAGAGAGTCATTCTTACTGCTTGTGCCAACATGGTAGGTGTGTTCTAGGCGCGTACCAACGGAGCTGGGTCCTTCGACAGATCAAGAACAGGCCGAACCAAAACGCCGCAACCACCAATGCCGGAACGAGAGTTGTTAGGAAAGCCGAAAGGGACGTCGAGTCTTCCACCCCCATGTTTTCCATGGCCTCGGAAGTTGTCGAGGAGGCATTGCCTCGGGATGAGCCCACGTTGGGATCATTGCTGGGGTCCTAGATTGGATTCATCAACGCTTTGTCGTTAATGGCTGTCATGTCAACTGCTGCTTACAAGGATGTCGGCTCGCCTGAGGATCAGATTCAATAAGGCTGAATTGATCATAGTGAACGCTGGAGAACCAGGCCTCTGGTCTGTATTGTTTGACACAGACAATAGTAGGTGGTGGGCACATTGAATAGGGAGTCGCTTGTATTACGGCTACCCCTGGGATGGGCCTTCCCACCATAAAAGACAGGAAGCCTTCATGGCATGCAGCTCAGCCTGTTTAGTAGGTTGGACCTGTCACTGAGAGGGGGTGGTCGGCATCTGGTCCAAGCATGCAGCTAATGGAGGGTGACAGGAGCGGACTACCGGTCGAACCGCGACCCAAAACCCGAGGCTGGAATGTGTTCTGTAATGTGAGCTTGGATTCTCCAATCTAGGTTCTTTGATTGGCCCACAACAATGGACAAACACATTGACAAGGCCGCGTTGGGGGTTGTCTGCTCTCTATGACCGCGTGTCAGCTAGGGGTAGGTCCGCCGCGCTGAATTTCTGGTCAAATCTGTTCCCCTCAGATTTCCATTTTCACAGGAACATGCATGGAGATCGGCCTTCAGAGAGGAACCGTCGTGGCTAGTAATCACTAGTGGTCCATATCGGGCCTGTGGAGACCGCTGATCAATAGTGCATCAAACCCTCTCGGCTAAGAATGTCCTGGGGACTAGCTAGAGAGTAGAAAGCACCCATCACAGTTCTCAACGAGAAATCATCGTTAGCAATTGAACATGTTACCAGTGTTGAATTAATCATCACATTCTGTCCAGTGATTCCTAAGAGTTATCTTGTTAGATCGACTACCATTCGCTTGATGTATTAGTAGATGAAAATCGCGCAAAAGCAAGCAAAGAGGACTCAAACTATCAGCCCACGATCTCGATAGCGTCATCCTTCCAGGTCAATGCACGACTTGGGCCTTTAATGTGCCAACAGGGATGGCTTCCGCTGCTCGAGGGCTGGCAGACAAACTACTCCGTACTTTGTACAACCAATCCTAAGCGCTCCCAGACAATCTAAATCTTAGGCATAGAACGCACTAATGCAAGGGATACCATCTGTTTTGGGTAAGCCGCTCCAGGCGGGAGGCAAAGACCGTGTCGCTGTGAAGATCCCGATTCTTTTATCATGATAGGCAACGTACGCTGTGATTCGGGGCCGTTTCCGCCAGTAAGGGGCTGGATTAAAGCTGACGAACGCTTTTAACGAGCACCTACTGTAGGCTGTAGGTAATTACCAGGGAGAGCTCAGGCTCGGCCCATGTGTTTTCTTATGGAACTGCACATTAGCGAGATCTTCGCCGGAAACGAGGGTATACGGAGTACTTTCGAATCCGAATCCGCGCCCAGAGTCCACTACAAGAGTGATCGAGCTGAAGGTTCGGCCTATTCGAAGAGGGGTAGGCATTTGGGTTGCTGCTGAGAGCCCAATGAAGTAATGTCCTGTGCAGAGTGGCGGGTAAGAAATTCGACCCAAGGGGGTGGCAGAAAATCGTAGAATGAGAAGCTCTAGCATTCCCATGACATGCTCCCCACTTTTGTACAGCTCCCCGATCATAGCCAACAGTGTGCTTTGTCGCAGGTTCCATTCCTCACTGTTATTGTAGACTCGGGGCCGATGTCAGGTCAAAAGAACAGATTGAAGCCAAGCAGAAGCAACGTGTAGGTATGTGTCAATATCCCTCTAGGTAAAGCATGACGTGGCTGCCTTTCTCCATGATTCTGCTCATGCAAGTACCCATCAGCCTTTTAGACTCGTCAAGCTGCGGTGAGACAGTCGAGGGTGCGTGGCGCCGTGGATCAATCCAACGTCTACCGATGTATGTACAGAATAAGCTTATCGAGTGTTGAAATCAGACAGATTAATCCGTTATCCGTACTCGGTAGGGATTCATCGTTCTCTCCTTGTTCACCTATATCGGTTTCAGAACCGATCCTTCATAGGTAGTTGTTGACCTGAAGGAGTCGCACGAAATGACTTCATAATTTGGTGCCTGGAATAGGGCGGTGAGGCTAGGCAGTATAGCGACTGTGCCTGAGGACGCCTCGCGACGACCAGCTTCGCCCGGCTTCTCTGCTTTTGCTCACGTCACCATGCCCAGATCCACCAGCAACTCGAAGAAAAAGCCCGAGTATCTGTCCAATGACTCGGAAACTTCCTCCGCACTGTCCTCGTTCGACTCAAAACAGCCATTCCCTCCCCTCGCGCCCGACGATCTTGCCGCAACCACTCCTTCCTACGACGCGCAACACGATTGCTATACCGAGGATGACCCGGACATCATAACATCTCCTCTACATGCGGATTCTGAGGCTGAAGAGGACGAAGCTGATTTCCAGACCCAATATTCCTCGAACAATCAGTACTTTTCAGACGCATCCACGGATTCGGAGGAACAGTCGCCTGAGGATGGCATTGCAATGCATCACCCGTTTCGACAATCGTCGAGCTCGCTACATGGCCCTAATGCCTTTGCTCCGCCCTTCTATAATCGACCTCCAACTCCTCTGCCCCCTTCTCCGTCGCTGACCTCCTTGTTGCGCCCTCCTTTCTCTACAACCACGTCGCGACCCACCACCCCTGACAGTTCGGACGTGGAAACGCCGAACGATACCGAAGCTGCGGTCGCGAAGTCGGCACGGCGCGCAACGACAGTTCCTCGAGCGAGTCCGAAGGTTCCGACCTACGAATACTATGGATTTGTGTTATATCTTGCGTCGTCACTGGCCTTCTGTAAGCGGATAGTCGAGTTCTAGAACCCAGCAGTCGGATAGTTGTTTCTAACGTGCGATTTTAGTGATGTATATCCTTTGGTCCTATCTTCCGTCGCCATTTTTACATCAGCTGGGCATCTATTACTATCCTAATAGATGGTGGTCGTTGGCCTTCCCGTCGTGGCTGGTCATGTCTATCATCTACATCTACGTTGCCCTGGCATCGTACAACACAGGGTACCTGACACTTCCCATGAACAGTGTCGAGAACATTGTTGATGAGGTGGCGAATGTGGCTGTCATTGATGGTAAAGGGCGACGACGCCCCGGTGGTGCCGCGAAAATGAGACCAGGCGCAACCTCCTTCCAAATCATGGGTCCGCAGAACCGGAAGGTGAACTGGAAGGAAATATGGGGCGAAGGCACTGATGCCGTGTTGGATGTTCCCGTTGGAGGTGTATGTGAGGTTCTCTACGGACAGGAGAGGGACGACGATGAAATCTACGATGAAGTATCCGGCGTTGGAACGAACGGTTTGGAACACGACGGATGTTCCTGAGCTTCTTGGAACTCTGCTTGATCTCTACTTATATGTCCATGATGCTACTGGGTGTCTCCTATCGGAGTCTTTAACTCGTGATTTAAGCTCAACGTTTGCGATCATGGGAGCAAGGACTTGCTTTGCGCCCCCGAGATAATTGTTCATGAGTCTTGTTAACATCAGTCATGGCCCATTTGTCTACTCTTTTACTCCAAAGGCTTTCGGTTTCTTGACCAGCAAAGAAACAAACGATGAAAGCAACAGCCACGTTCATACACCAACACCATGCAAAGGCTGAACAGTGTGTGAACCTCTAGGAACAGGCTTCAAAACCGAGCATTCACATCAGCTCCATGTTTGATCAATAGCTGCACTAATGGAACGTGTCCATTCTGTACGGCTAAATGGATTGGCGTCAAACCGGCCTCGGAAGGGACGCAAACACTCGCTGCAGCACCATTCCCCAGCAGGATGCTGGTTGATTGCTCGTTTCCTCGAAATACGGCTAAATGGAGAGGGGTGAAGCCATCGCCGTCCTGCGCCATCACATTCGCCCCGTGTTCCAACAAAGCAGAGATCATGCCCATGTTATCATGGAGTACCGCTTGATGCAGAAGTGTTCTGCCGGGTACCTCCGATGACTGTTCCGAAAGTGCTCTTGAGTCGATACTATGAGTGGGTGGCTGCTTATGTTAGACCGAGAAGGCTAATATGCAAATGGGTGATTTACATTCTGATATTGGTTTGCATCTTTATGTGGCATCTGACACTCCGGTGAGAAATAGTTCCACTCCCAGTTGAGCGGGTCTAGATCGTCCACCGATAGCAGGGGCCCTTCATCTTCGAGGAGATGAATCGTTGGCTCTAGATTGACGGAGGATCCGAGGTCTGTTGTGGGCTCATTATACTCCTGATTAACAGGCGGCGTGGGTAATGTCGACGTCGGATGTACCGTGTGGTCAGATCCTTGCTCAGATCCATCCACAGGGTTCTTGTCACCGACTTGGTTTCCCCCTCGGAGTCGTTCGTACTCCTGCAACTTCTCTCTCACGGATTTACCTATTGCACAGTAGTCAATTAGCGTGCCTAGCTCCGGCAACAGATAAGATAAAAAAGGGACCTCACGGTGATTGCGCTGTGCCTGTCGATTGCGCGCCCGTCGCTGATCTTCCTTGGACGAGTGTATCGATGGCAGATCCGATGGGCTGGATCCCGGAAGATCGGGGAATTTCGTCCTTCGCATGACCATTTTCGCCGCAAACGACTATGTTTGAGGCTCGCTATGAAAGTTTGCCTTTTCGCCGAGGCTTTATATCGAGCCAAGTTTAGCTAAAGTGGCCGAATTCCAAAAAACGGAGCAACGCACAGCCCGACTCATCGTGAGGATCTTTCATTTGCAAATATATTGACCCATGGGGCAAAGAAAAACATGATTCGGCATACGCAGGCCTCTCTTTGAGAGCCCATGGTGTAACACTGCAACGTATGCAGTCTATTCCGTACTTGCCAGTCCTCCGTAAGCACTAACTACTCTACTAATAAATAACGACATCCTGTCTTCAGGACGGACTGGGAGCATTTTCTCAAAAGAGTGTGCCTCGAACGCCACCCTTATTTAAACTAAAGCATCCATTCTATAGAACTAAATATAGCTCTTCATGTCCGTTGATCTATAACTGTCAGGGCAGTCGAACACATTTCTTCACGCGGCCGGAAAGTCGGCTTTTAGAGCTAAATGGCCATGCACGGATATGTCGGCTCTGAAATATGATGCGTTCTCTGTTTAAGTTGGTTATAGCCTGACTCAGGCGTTTTAATCATGCCAGGCACAATCAAGCCAGTGTCATAATAGATAAAGGGGACTTGCATCCGCCTTTGACCGAGCTTAAACGAGCGTTCGACATCCGTAGACTTTGGTGTGGGAAGAAGCCACTACTCTATTGGAGAAGTGCCATGACACTAAGTTAGGTGGTATAACTAATGCACTGATACATTCGGACAAGCGAAAAATCAGAAACCCATTCCTCTTCCCAGTCTCACTGCACGGAGAACGTACTCCGTGCTATCTAGCCCATCTCCATCCAGCCTAGATCTCGCTCGCTAAAGACACTAAATAATATTCGATGATTGCATTGGTCGGGGCTTTTCCCGTTACTGATTTTCCCTCAGTTGAAATGCTTCAACAATCCTCAGCATCACGACAGGGATCGTTTTCGTAAAGTGCGCCACTGCCTTCTCTGACACCCGGCCGGTCCAGTACGGAATCCTTGCGTTTAGCGCGCCATCGATTTCGTCAATTTCGAGCACCATTGAGAACTGGAACGAAGGATTGTGTCAGTCTCGTCTCGTCTTATCCTGCAAGGATCTGCCCATCCTGCAGAAACCCCTCCTCCTTCGATGGCAAAAACGTGTAAAAGGAATAAAGTAATAGCGGAAAAGGGAGGGAGGGACTTACATGGAAAGGATCGACCGCCTCTTCAATCACCAATTCGTGTTCTCGACTCTCACTCTGCGTGCCAATGCTGTCGCCATCCCTGCTATTATTGTGTTTGCGGTAATTCACGATGGTGTCATACAGGCTTGGCCCCGCCGTCGATCCCCGAACCTGATGGGCTAGGGACTCGAGATAAGCCTCATCCAAGCTTCTCAGCAGACCAGGGATCCCAGTGGTGGCTGAAGATTCTGAATCAAAGGAGATACGACATGGGACGAAGTTGAGGAATGGCCCTGCGATCTGGTGCACGTCAGGCAGCTCGATATCTCGACCGCTGAGCACCACGCCGAAGGTAACGTCGTCGACCGCCAGCCACTCCCGCAGAGCCTGCGCCCACGCCAGCCGAACCACGCTAGCAAGGGATATTTCATGGTTCTGGCAGACTGCGCGTACTGACGGAGTGACCGACCCCAGTTGCACGCCTGAATACCGAAGCTTTCCGAAGCAATGATCGGCTTGTGTAGAAACAAGACTGGCTGGGGCATTTGCCAACCGAGCGGTCCAGAATGCCTCTGCAAGCCTCCTGCGTGAGGGGTCGACTGCATATGCAATCAGATCTTGGTACGAGGAGCCCCCTGATGGGGCCAGAGTATTTTTGAGGGCATTGCGAAAATCCTCGAAGACTAACTCCATCGTCGGGAAGTCGACCAGGGCGTGACTGATTTCGAGGAGTATCAGCTCCACTGATCCTGCGTCCTGCTCGTAAATGGTGAGTCGGTGATGAGCTTCACGCTCCTCCCATGGCGAAATTGGCAGATCGAGGCGGATATCTTCTCCTGCCGGATGGGGAAGGTAGGAAATGAGCGGTTCAAGCCTCTCAAGCACCACTTGCAGCGGATCTCCGTCGGAGCAAATGCCAAGAAAGACCGTTCGAAGGATCGCGTGGCGACGCACAGTCGACTTCCAAGCGTCGGCTACTCCATTGGGTGAGATTCCAGCGTTTGGTGGCAGCCTAAGCACGAATCGGGGGCTATATAGGGCAGGAAAATTCGACTGGCGACTCAACATCACTTGTTGTGTTGGCAGCAGGGGATAGACTCCTTGCACTCCACCTTCTCCAACTGCCTTGGTTATTTCGTCCAGATCATGATACGTGAGAGAAGCCAGCGGAAAGTCACTAAGAGAGTGCACGGGCTGCGCTTGCTGCTCCAGGGCGTGGTTCATTCCCAGCAGGACCTTCCTGTATTGATGGACGAATCCTTGGATACGACCCTGATGAGACATCTCTCGATTGTGCAGGCTGCTGACGGCAACTTGGCCCTCGTGGATTTGCACTGCAATCTCAATGAGGGCCAATCGGGGCACATCGTCCGCCATATCCGCCAGGTCGCCGTTGTGTTGTGGTACGAAGTGGAATAATCCATCGGGCCTTTCGAGTTGCTGAAAGATGCCCTCGTAATTGAAAAGGATTTCTGGCGGCGTTGTCGCGCTCCGTTGGTCGTGCTGGGTCGTATTCGCTGCATGGCTAGTTTGATTGCCAGTCTCCTGGAGCCAGTGACGGTTATCCTTCACCCGACGCAGCACATCGACAATAGACTTCCCTGCAATACCCGGAACATAAATTTGGGAGAGGCTAGTGAACCAACCAACAGTCTCCGTGATATCTAAATCGGAACCAGATGGCTGTCTGCCGTGGCTTTCGTTGAAAATAGTTGGCTCTGCACGGTCAGGAAAGATTTCGCGAAAAGCGATCAACAATGCCGAGAGGAAAACATCTTGGGGCTCGGCTCCTAAAAAATCGGCGGATCGGCCAAGAAGGCTCGTCGATATTTGGGCGTCGAGCTTCGCTTCCAGGCGTTCTACCGATCCGTAATGGTTTGTCTTGCCTGACATACCCCAGAAGTCGTGATCGGACGATGGGATGCTCAAAGTCGACGCCGGGTTGGGAGACACATTGGATAAATGCCATCTTGCTTGCTCTAGGCACCATTGCTGGAAGGTGACCGAGAACGGCTCAGATAGAGCTTTCGATTCAAGCAGGGCTTCCAAATCCCGAAGAATAATTCTCCAAGACACCAAATCGACAACGAGGTGATGCGCGGCAAGGAATAGAAGAGAGTCACCACTCTGGAGATCAAAACGCTCTGCTACTATTGTCGGACCACGAACAAGGTCAAGCTTTGCTCTTGCGGATGCGGTTCTCCCTGGTACTTCGGCGGCGGGAACGGCAGTTTTGTGATCTGTAAGTTTGTATGATCCTCGAGCGTCTGTCGTGATGCGCTGTGTCCAGTGTCCATTGGCTCCCCGGGAGAATCGAGCCCGCAACATAGAGTGTCGTTCGACAACTGCAATAAGAGCGCGTTCAAGGGCGACCGGAGAAAGATCTTGCCGTAAACGTAGGAGAAAACTCTGAGTGAAAACAGGAATCTCGTCTGTCGGAACGGCATCCATCCACAGCTGCTGTATCGGAGACAGAGAGAAAGCTGTTTCAATTGGTTCCGACTCTTGTACAGCTGGCGTCGATGCAAGCATGTCTCTCGTTTGAAGCCGGTGCGCGATTTTGGAGATGGTCTTGTATTTGAGCACGTCAGTAACACTGATGGTCAGTCCTTGGGCACGGCATTGAGAGACTAGTTGCATCGCGGAAACGCTGTCACCTCCAATCCGGAAGAAGGAGGTTTCGCCATGAATGCTGTCTCCAGGGACTTGCAAAAGGCTTGCCAAGATATCTCGGAGCACCTCCCCCATTGGAGTCAAAGCGGCGTTAGAGGTCGACTGATCCTCGCCCTCACTTATCTTTGAAGCCAACGTATAGTCTTCTGCTGTAATCTCTTCGACATTCTGGATGAGAAACTTGGTATTGGTTTTGGCTGCTGCCGTAAGCGGAATATTTTCGATCGCAATCCAATCATCCGGGACCATGTAGGAGGGGAGCTCGCTCAATAGCTTCTCTCGGATTGAGGAAACCACTTTGGATGCAATCTTCTGTAGATGCGTGGGTACCAACCTGAACGAGTCATCGGTGGCTGGCTGGCTTGCTCTTAGCGTGAAGATCCCAACCAGCCGCTTAGAGTACGGTCCACGACGAGGTTGAATCACCGCACTTCGAATGATATCTGGATGCACGACACAGGACTCAATCTCTTCCAGCTCGACCCGCTGTCCTCGGACTTTGACCTGCAGGTCCTTGCGTCCAAAGTAGTACAGGGTCCCATCTTCGTTCCAGCGAACCAAGTCCCCTGTCTTGTACATCCGTGTTGACTCGGTCGATAGATCTTGAATAGTCCTTCGCCACTGAGGGGTTGGGATGAAAGCTCCTGCTGTCTTGATGGCATCGTTGAGATACCCGCGCGCCTCAATGGGTCCCTCGACAAGCATCTCACCAACAGTACCGATGGGAACTAGTTCGTTGGAATCCTCAGGATCGACGGCCCACAAGGCGCATCCACTCGGGTAGCCGATCACGCCCACATCGCCCTCGCTCCTGACTTCATTGACGGCACAGACGATGGAGCATTCGGTAGGACCATACGCATTGAAAAGCCGGACATTTCCATCCCATGTCGCGATCACCGATCGGGTAATAGCCTCTCCGCCCAAAACGAGAGTTTGAATCGATGGCGCGCTCTCCGGAGATAACATCTGGGCGACGGAGGGAGTGAGAAACACCCATGTTGGCCCGTAGTGTTGAATTGTCTGGCTAATTGAATCCATGCATTCATCGAGAGACGGCGTGCAGACGGTCGCCCCATTCACGAGTGCACTAAGAAGCTCGAGAAGCGAAGCATCAAATGAATAGGAGGCAAACTGAAGTGATCTCACATTTCCATGGATTTGCAAACGGCGGGAGTAGTTGAGAATGCTAGTGCATATTGCCTGATGCTCAATAAGCACTCCTTTTGGCTGGCCTGTGGAGCCGGATGTGAAAATGCAGTATGCCAAATTTGTCTCCGTCGCTGACGTAGAAGTAACGGACTCGGCGGCAGGTTGAGGGAGCGCGGCAATGGTATCAGCATCAATTGCGAGAAGGTTTATGTTATCCCACAATGTCTGAAATTGAGGAGAGGTGATTAACATGCGAGGCTTGATCTGGTCGACAATACCTGCAAGACGCTCAGGAGGATGTCGAGAATCTAAAGGCACAAACGCAGCTCCAGCTTTGAGAACGGCCAGCATGCACACAATGGCATATGACGATTTCTCCAAACATAGTGGGATGAGATCATCATTCCGGATGCCCAATACCTTCAGGTATGCAGCCAGCCGATCGCTGGCATTCCATAGATCCTGATAGGTATACGATCCATCCCATCCCACAAGCGCTTCTTTGTCAGGGTTCTCGATAACGCGCTGCTTGATGAGTCCATGAAGGGTCACCTTTGCTGCCTTTGGGATTGGTGCATTCCACTGTGATAATTGCCGCACCTCTTCTGGGCTCACTGGCGATATTTCCCGTAATTGCCGGTCTGGGCTGGTGGTGTACAATTGGTTCACAACATGCTCCCATTGCTTCAGGATGCGTTCCACCTGTTGCTCGCCGATCAGAGAAGAATCAAAGTGTGCCCTGACTTCCGATAACCCGTCTTCATCCAACTGAGCCTCAACAGTCAGTCCGTACCCTGTGATAGTCTCATGGGAGAATGTCAGATTATCTGTGCTGAACAATCCGTCTTCATCTTTTGGAGTAAGAGACGGCTGGACAACAAACAAAGTCTGGAAATCACAAGCACGTTGCGTAGCTGCAGTCAATTTCCTGAGATTCTGGAGGCCGATGGTTTCAAACTCCATCATATGCGCTAGGTGATTCTGGAATTCTCTTAAGAACAAGCCAACGGGCTTTCCGCGATCCATTCTCGCCCTCAAAGGAACGGTACTCAGGGTAGGACCCGGGATCTCGTCAATGGAAGGTAGGGAGCCGTACCGACCACTCAATGTGACGCCGAAAGCCACGTCGGTGGATTCCACATAACGAGCAAAGACGATCGCCCACGCTGCTTGAAGTATTACCGAGTTAGATACTTCCACCGAGGCCCTATCCTGAGTTGAAGGATGAAGCGTTATCGTTCGATCCGCAATTGGATGGTATTCCGGATTGCTCTTTAGTGGAAAGGTCTGTGACGAGAAACCATCGAGAGATTCACGCCAAAATGTAGCAAAGTCCCGAGAATCATCGGTCAGTGACTGGATGTAGCTGCTGAAGAGAGGCCTCTGAGGATGGTACCCTGAGTTATAGACATGTTGCACATCTCCTAGTACTAAAGACATTGAGTGACCGTCATAAAGTGAATGATGAATGGTCCACACAAACCAGTTCCCAATCCCTTTGGGATCTGGAATGAGGGCAAACCGCGTGAGCTCACGTCCAAATGCGACAGGTATTAATCGGTCATTCTGCACGTACTCCTCCAAATTGGAACTCTGTAACCATTCAATATCTTCAGCAAGAACGACTTGGTAAAATAAGCGAGACTTGGAAATAATGCGTGTTCGCAGAATTGGTGTTGATCGAAAAACGCTATCCCATGCCTTCTGAAACCGCTCGATGTCGGTCCCAACGGGGAGATGGTACACATATTGTGCGTTGTATGCCTCGTGGTTGTGTACAGTGAGTGATAGCAATGCCTCTTGTGTCGAAGTACAAGGGTAAATATCATGAATTGCATCCGCTTTCGCTGAGCATTGTTCTGCAGCAGTTTCCAAAAGCCCAGGGAGAGCACTCGGCTCGATGAAACCAAACGGGATCAGATCCACTGTTGCTTGTGACTTGCTCATCGGTCGTACCTTGGATGCCATATCCAGTATGCTGGGATTCTGGAAAATCTCCGCGACGCTAATCTGTAGCCCACTTTCTTGGAGTCGTTTTGCCAGTTTGATTGCGGCCAAAGAATTGCCCCAACGGAAGAAACTGTCATCCACACGAATGTCATGTTGTGAAATAGAAAGGACTTGACACCAATTTAGCTGGATGAGCTCCTCTGTTTCCGTCAGGAGCCTGTCCTCCTTTAATTGCCCAGATGAGTGATTCCCAAGTACGTCTGTCGCTAGAATGCGAAGGGCAGCGCGGTCTAACTTTCCAGAACTTGATAAAGGGATATGGGAAAGGTAAATGATATCAGACGGAAGCATATAACGAGGAAGAAGGGATTTCAAGCGGGCTTTCAGATCTTCTATCGAGGCGACATGCTCGAAGGTATCAAGAGCATGCAGAGGACGATGGTTCTTTCCATCCTCGTCAGCAACGAAAGCCACCAAAACTTGATCGTTAGGCATGTTAGGTCGGGAAATAACGTCCACAACAGCAATGGTCGATTCCTTGCTACTAGTTATTGCTCTTTCTATTTCCCCGAGCTCAATGCGTTGGCCGTGGATCTTCACCTGGCGATCGATCCGGCCCAAATACTCCACCGTGCCATCAGCACAGTAGCGAACGAGATCGCCAGTTCGATAAAGTCGATTATCTTCTTGCCATCCGACGACATTCTTGAACCATTCTGGTGGATCGATAAACGCCTTTGCAGTCTTCTCGTCGTCGTTGAGATAGCCTTGCGCTAGTATCGGCCCACAAAGAAGAAGCTCGCCAGGAGCCCCTATAGGCATCAATCGATTCGGATCGGTTGGGTAAGTGACGAACGAAAGGCCTCCTACAGGTCTTCCAATGTTGGCAGATGAATGAACATCCAGGTTCAAGTTTCCACTCATTGAGAAAATGCTGCATTCTGTAGGCCCGTATGCGTTTATGAGTCGACGACCAGGTGTCGTCCATTGTTCGACACATGCAGTTGAGACAGCCTCCCCACCGAGGGCGAGGGTTT
The DNA here is from genome assembly GCA_004849945.1 of Aspergillus ochraceus. Lineage (NCBI taxonomy): Eukaryota > Fungi > Ascomycota > Eurotiomycetes > Eurotiales > Aspergillaceae > Aspergillus > Aspergillus ochraceus. The sequence goes on from SSOS01000003.1 coordinate 3,900,921, forward strand.
TTAGCCCAGGGACGTCTTTGGACAATAGAATTTGCGCGAACGATGGCGTGAAAAATGCCCAGTTGACATCCATCTGGTTGATGCAGCCAACGGTGTCATGTAGATGATCTGTTGCTTTGGGAACACACACGCAGCCTCCATGATACAACGTACCTAGGCATTCGGTCAGGGAAACATCGAAGGTGTAAGAGGTGCCTTGCAGAACACGCGAAGTTACATCCAAGCCGAAATATGCGCCATGAGCACGAAGACTCGCATTTAAAGCCCGATGGTCGACCACCACCCCTTTGGGTTTGCCCGTACTACCAGAGGTAAAAAGACAGTAGGCGACGTCTGTAGGAGCTGGTCGATAATTCTTGGCATCCCCTGTGATTTCCTGCTCCCGTAGATTGCTGTCAACGCGTATGATGCTCAGTACTGTGGAAGACTCCGATACACAGCTGTTAGTGTCAGCTAGGGTGGGCGATGTTAGCAGCAAACGTGCTTTAGTCTGCTGCAATATCTCGGCCAACCTCAGTGGTGGGCAGGCTGGATCGATCGGAACAAAGGCAGCACCAGCCTTATGAATTCCAAGCATTGCAATGATTGCCCATGCCGACTTTTCGAAACAAACAGGAACATATTCCCCGCGTTGTACTCCATGGATAAAAACTAGGTTTCTGGCCAATGAGTTGGAAAGACGAGATAGTTCACCGTACGAAATTCTTTCATCCCACGCGTCTATAGCTGGAGAAGCTTTTGGCCATGTTTCTATGGCTTCGTAAGGGCATTTGTCATCCTCCCGAATGACAGCAGTAGCAGCGGTCCACTCTTCAATATGCTGAAGGGTATTGGGCCCCACAAGACTCAACTCATTGAAGGTTGAAGAAGGATACTCTCTGATGGTCCGAAGAAGGCATCGAAATGTGTCTGCGATATGATCTGCCAAATGAGACAAACTTTGGCCCTGGCGAAAACTGAGGAAAACACGGCATTCGTCATGGGAGACCACGGCGGTTATTAGGATACTCCGCTGCTCTGTGTCAGTGCACTCTCCAAATCCTCAAAACCGCTCGTGCATACCTCCTGCGGCGTTGAGTCCAGCAATAGCCTTGCATAGGCCTCTGTGACCATTGTTCCTTTCGGTGCTCCCCATATCTGGATCAGGCTATCCTGTCCAATTTCCTGTTTGTAGTTGTCTTCCGGGTCTTCCGCTGATGGTGAAGACGTGATTTTGTTGAAAGGTCGGTCTCCAGGCATAAGGATAGAACGATTTTGTGGAATGAAGACTTCTTCGTATCCACTCTTTTCGGTGCTTTCAAAAGAAGACGAGATGAGGCACTGGTAGCCAAACTTCACCTCGTCTTGGCCAGTATACACCCGCAACAGAGTTCCCCAGGCGAGCTGTAGCAAGGTGGGCAAGGCAATACCATTCCCAGGTTCTATCTCAGCACCATCCTCTTCCATTGTGATTTGAACGGGTACAACCCTCCATGTGGCTTGTGGAGAGGCGTTGAACGAGTTTGTGTCGGGCATGATGTCGATATTGGTTTATAGAGAAGGACGGCAGATGTTCTACCCAGCTCTGCGTTCGCGGACCACTCCATTCTTGTACCTGCTGGATATTTCTCATAGTTCTTTGATTACTGTATGTTAGTGTTAATCTTTGGGATCGGTTTTTGGAAAATTTGGTGGTATCCATCTTGTTATAAAGGGCTGACTGTGCAGCGTTGTTTGAACTCCGAAAAGTACTCCGAAGATCGCAAGGGGCGGAATCCGAGGTATTGACCCATTTTGCTGGAGCTTAGTTCTGAAATTTGTCAACTTTCCAGTAAATGGTTCATTCTACTGCTCATTCCCGGGGCAGGCATTTCGGAGTAAATCTGTGGTAGGAGTTCAAGCGGATTCCAACACCGATCGATGCTCGCTCGATGGAGGCTTTCAGTCACCATACACCACATCATGAAGTGGAAGAAAAATCGAAAATTCACCAAGGTCTATCGGGTTGAACCATCGTATTCTATAGTATAGGTATTTGATAGATGGAAGCGATGAATTGATGAAATATGCTGAAGAATATTGAAGAATTGAAGACCTTGAAGTTGCTCAAAACTCAGTGGAGTTGACTAATCTGGAAGGCACGATATCAAGATGTCTTCCAAAAAAAAAACTTCAAGCCAAATTTATTCTATGGTGAAGACGTTGACAATTGTATCTCGTAGAAAATGAAGATTCGCATGTTTTTAAGGATCTGGCTCAACACCGAGCAGGTATTTTTTCCACCATTTTTCTTGAGTTGTAACGCTGCGTCTCAATGCCTGCCCTGCCCAGTAGCTATGCCCTTCTCCCTCCACGAGCAAAAGCTCTGATACCTTGTCGTGTTGTTCTAAAGTATCATGCATAATAATAGATTGCTCCGGTACCACCACTCGGTCCTCTGTTCCCTGCAGTAGAAGTATCGGTGCTTCAATACAGTCTACATGAGCTACAGGGCTTCGGTCATGATGCACCAGTTCGTGCTCTTCGCCGGGTTCAGAAAGCTTCACCGGGAGCAACTGTTCTGCATAACCACTTTCAAACTTGTGAGTCGTCTGCGCAAATCCCTTTGTGTCTGAAATCCCGAACACCGAAACTCCGGCGGCCCATACATGAGGAAAGTCGCAGACAGTTTTTAGTGCAAGGTAGCCTCCGGCGCTCGGTCCCACGATACCAATTCTTTTGGGATTGACCAAGTCCACCGTGGCCAGGTAGCTAGCTGCGCTAGCTGCATCAGCAGAGTCTATTACTCCCCATTGCCTGTCCAAAAGCCGACGATAATCTCGTCCATAACCGGTGGAACCGGCGTAATTCAGAAGCAGGATCGCGTAGCCACGGCTGGTCCAGTATTGTTGCTGCAAAGAGAATCCGGGATGGAAATGGTTCGTTGGCCCGCCATGTGCCCACACTAGAAGAGGTGGCTTTTCATCCAGGGGCGCCTTGTATGCTGGGTTGCGAGGGAGAAGGAGGAATCCGTGAACGAACCCACTCTGATCTGGCCCGTAGGTACGAGGAAAAGAGATTAACTGAGACTTAGATATGAGGCCAGCGGGCAAGTTCACAGTCGGCAAAGATTGAACCTGCTTCCAGTGAAAGCCTTCTTGCTCAATGCTCACTAAGAACACGGACGTTGGAGCCGAAGGTGTGCTTCCGACCAAAACGAATTGGTGGTCGTTAACACGACGGACTCCATCAGGAATGACATGCACTAAAGGCAATTCTATCTGTTTGGCAGTTTTGGAATTTAGATCAATCAGAACCACTTGGCTCACGGCATGCTTTGTAGTTGCGCACACTATCACATCTTTTCTAAGAAATTGATAAGAACAGCTGACAACACTCGTTAGCAAATTCCCTTACGCTATTCATCATGCCCGAAAACTCACTTGCCCAGGCTGAACTCGGCGTTCCCGAGATCACAATCTTCCAGCCCACGAATGTCAATAGGAGAAGGCTGGTGGTGTGCAGAGTCCACAGCCCACAGTTGCCAGAATCCAGAGATGTCATCGAGATAATACAGTGTACCATCACTGCTCCATCGAGGCTGACTTATTCCTCGGGCTCCCGGCTTTCCCGCAATCCGTGCCTTTTGGATTATTTTGTCGCCGTCAAAGGTCGCCTTATATAGCACAGCCCCCGTAAAAGGCATGTGAGGATAGTTCCAGGATAGCCAACTGATATGGTGCCCGTCAGGAGAAAATCGCATCTGTGAGTAGAAGTCTTCTGATTCATCTAGACTTATCACCCGCTTCTCGTGTGTATCAATGAGAACCAGGGAATGTTTGGGATGCTCCGGTATCGGCCTTTTCTGGCTCTCTTGAATGGCAATCACCAAATGAGAGGAGCTCGGATGAACGTCGAAATCCGCGAAGCGTAAGTGCGGATCTTCTATGATTCTCCAGACTGTCGAAGTATGCGGGTCGAGCACACAAACGGCATTACTCGGGCCATCAGAAAACACTATGTTGCCATCCTTCTTGCCTATCGCGAATGCACCACCGCCATACTCGTATACTCGTGCTCCAACACTGTACGGAACAGGGAGGATTCCTGGCGAGTCGGTTGATCCGGTTTTGCCTATGGATACGATCTTCGTCCTGTCATCGGGATCACTTCGTAGACCATACACATTCCCGCTTGTCTCCTAAATTGAGATTGCGAGTCAGTGCTCATCGGAATGAGAACGGGTTCAAAAGACAGACACACGTCAACTCGCACGCTACCTAGAGAGCTCTCTCGACATATGGAATCCATAGTCACTGGACTTTCCCATAAACCATGCTGCAAAATTGCCGGGGCCATGTCCAATGTATTTCGGGGTTCGTGCTGCATGAGGCAGGATAATCTAATTCAGAAAGGTAGGTTGATCACACGTCAAAAGCGTAAAATTGATTCAGAGGTTCTTTTGAGAAATCACCGTAAGCAAAGCTAGCGCGAGATGACCCTAAGAGCGTAGCAGCAAGCAATCCGAGTGGTCGGAATTAACGCCGACCTGGACCGACCGGAAGTGACTGTGCATTGGTCAACAGTCACTTCATACGTTCGTTTGTCAAATATCCAAATGGAAGATAATCTCTGAGAATCAAACAATGTATAGCGCCATTCTCGCACAATTGCCCGACCGTAGTTCCTTCCATACGTATCCACAAGATGATTGAACTCGATATTTCGAAAGAACGTCGAGAGACATGTCACGAAGTTGGCGCATCCGGTGTCTCATGCTCTTCACCCGATGTCGGTATATCAGATCACTGAAGCAAGCTAGTTTGTCCAAACTGACTGATTCTCTCAGTATCCCCTACTGATCATTACGTCTGCGGTGAATAGTCGCATTGTGAAAACGCCATTGACTCAAATTGCAGGAGCGGATTCACCGGTTGATTACAAGTTTTTCCTGAAGCGCGAAGAGCAGCAGGTCAGCTTCAGCGCCCATGTTCGAGGTGCCTATAATCGAATGAGCCAAGTCCCGCCAGAAGAGCGTTGGCGAGGGATTGTTTTCTCCGCCGTTGGTTACGGTATGTCTGTGCGGCTGTGATTCTTTGGAAAGACTCGCGATATTAATTCTTATTTTCGTTGCATAGAAAAATATGCAAAGGCGATTGCTTGGGCATCGCGACTGCTGCAGATGCAAGTTACAATCACTGTCTCACAAGCTATGAGCGCCCACGAGATAAAAGAGCTTCGCTCCTTGGGATGCGCTGTCGTCCAAACATTCCATAAGATCAACGGCAGCCAGATAGGTGCTACTCCTTTATCAGTTCAAGACCAAGTACCCCATGTCGAGCCGCTGGCCGATCCTTATTACCTTGCCGGCATAGGGACCGTGGGTTTGGAGATCCTGCAGCAAATCAAAGAGGGCCCCCCGTTAGAAGCTGTCTTCTGCAGCCTCCAAGACAGGGCTACACTGGAGGCAATTGGAATATATTTGAATCGTTTTGCGCCCCAAGTGAAAGTCATCGGGGTAGGTCTACGACGAAGCTCGGAGCCATGCGATCAGGGACCTTTCAAGCCTTTACCCGTCATCCTGAGGGAGATGACAGCAACCAGCCATTTCATAGAAGCATTGAGCAATACAGTGTTGGTTGACACCAGCGACGTGCTGAAGGCGATCGCCGACGTGTTTGGGGAGACGCGTGTGGTTGTGGATTTGGACAGTGCTCTGGCGGTCGCCGGCATGAGACAATACGCGACGAAGAATGGCAGGTCGGACGGAACCCTGAAGTCATTAGTTGCCGTTACTTCGAGCGTAGACGTGGCATTTGATAGTTTCATGGATTCCATCAGAGTCGGATAGAGAAGACCAAACTAGTTGAGACGCGAACCTGGAAAGAAGGGAGTAAACAATGAAGACGCTAAACCTGGAAGGGAAAGGACCGTGCCGAAAGTGAACTCCGAATTCCGAACTACTCCAGAGTCAACCAGAGAAACATGTCTACGCACGAACCTTCTGACGGTATCTGAGTCCAAGATAAGATATATTTTTGTTTCTTATTTACTGCTGAATAACACACTCAAATCCCTTTCGCACTTGCTCAGCTGCCTCTAAAACACCGGCACGACCCTCATATGAGTAAACAGCAAACCCCGAAAGCCAGGGCGTGGTGCTTAGTTTAGGGTCAGCCACCCAATCCCCCTTTTTGAAGTTCATCGGACTCTCAAATACTCGGCTAGATAACTCTGGGCTTCTCTGATGGAAGTCTTGCCACGGGTCTTCAGATATAATCGTTCCCGACCTGTCTGCTTGGATGGCACTAATGACTACATGAGGTCTTGACTTGAATGGAATCGAAAGTGCTCGGATCCGCGCTTCGTCTTGCAAAGCAAGAAGCAGTTGTAATGCAAACATATCCACACCGTTGGTAAAGGCGCTGGCGCTGGCATCGACATACCCGGGTGGTCGAGCATTGACTTCAACTAGAAACACGCCGGGTTCCTTCAAAGGAGCAGTCAATTTCGGACGAAGGTCAAGACTACCAGAAGCTTCGTCTAGCCTATACTCATAGGTGGAGTTGCGCACTCGGGCTTCAACGTGGAAAATCCCAGATTCGTAACCCAGCCGTCGGATGGAATCGTACAACGACTGGCGCAATTGCAGCTTCTCGGCTTCGGGTAAAGCAGTGGGAAACACCAATTGTGTTTCTTTGAAATCTGCATTCACGTCTCCTGTGCCGCTATCGGCTGTGCATGGGAAATTGTCCACGACTTCGAAAAACAAGATATCGCCGCGCCAAAGCACGAAGTTCGCGTCCACTTCGGGCCCGTCGCAATACTCCTCAACGAGGACGTTGGTTTGCCACTTGGATTCATTGCAAGCACCACTTCGTGAGTAAGCTGTATGTCTCGAGACAACTTCAACTGCCGCTTTCAGCGACTCTGTGGTTGTAGCCTTCATAACGTTCAGACTATGCCATCCATTGCAAGGCTTCACGATCCAAGGTACTGGCGGAAGACCTTCTCCGCCGCTCGCTAGGAACTTGTCAAGCTCCTCAGGGCCCGAGAGAAGAAGACAGGCATCCGATCCTTGTGTTCGACGAGTCTCATATTTATCCACCGATTTAGCAAAAGCCGTCGATGGGGACGTAGGGAGCCCTAGTATCTCCGCAGCCTGAGCCACTGGGATCAGGAGGAATTCTGTGACGGTCGTGATGCCATCTATGGGGCGAGAATAGTTGCGGATTGCCTCGACTATGCGTTTCGGTAGGCCTAGATCTACTTCCATATCCACTTCTATGAAAGCCTCTCGGAGGTTCGAATGGGTGGAATTCTCGTCTTGTAGCCAGTGACCAGCAGAATCGACGAGAACCAGATCAATTCCAAGAGCGCGTGCAGCCTGAAAAATTCTCGCACATAGATGGTGAGGACGCACTTCTCCGACGATTGCAATTCGTCGACGAGCGATCGGAGTTGTCGAGAGCCATGGAAATGCCAGTCTATCTTGCAGTTCGTGTTGCGTTTGCTGGTTGACGGGGAATCTGCTTTGTTCTTCCAGAACGATACCGCCCACGGCTGATGATAAAGAACCCGTGAATTGATGCATCGTTGAGGCTCCCTCTGAGGTCTGCGGTCGTACGAATTGTCCAGGCCGGACAAATCCGATAGCTTGACGCACGCCTTGGGATCCTCGGAGACGCTCCTCCACAAAGTCACTGCGGATGATATACCCTTCCTGTTGAGGAACCACCAAAATCACGGAAGTTCTAGTCTCAAATGTCTTATTGGTGTTTAGCAAATGATGCAACCAGATGAATAGCGATTCATTGTCTGTCGATGCCACATCAGCAGACTCTCCGGAGTTCAGATCTAAGGTCAAGAGGCCTGAGCTCTGTTTAAGCGACTGTCGAATCCGTTCCGGCATTTCATCCTGAGTGGCTTTCAGGGCAATATGGACCAATTTAAACCTGGCTCCTTCGTCAAGGTTTGTATTCTCAAGAGTTTGCAAATCAAAATAGAATCGAGCTGGGTAAGCATGTCAGCAATGCCGTCAGGTAGCGCCGCTGGGTGGAACTCACTGGTTGACGCTGGGTCGATAAGAATGTAAGAACTCGCCATGGTGCCAAGCTGCTTTGCTTTCCGAGAATGGATAATGAGGAGACTTCTATATATCTCTTTTTCTTGGTCTGTCATTCTTGGCCCAGACTATGTCATCCCTCACGATCTAGAACCGTCCGACGTCAGCCTTGAGCACCGAACTCCGTTCCAACTCCGAATCACTTGCCCAATTGTTATTGGGCTCGAATTCACCGCATGATAAGAGATCAAACATTATGATTAACTAACTGAAAGTCGGCTTAGTTTTTAAATATTTTTTGTTTCTCTTTCGTTCTCTTCCTGTGAACCGTCTATCCAGCATCCCACGCATATCGCGACACCATGCACGAGCTCGACGCAGCAAAAGCCGAGTCGCAATCGGTTCCATTAAGCTCGAACCCCACGCCAGATGGGGCAATTGCGACAGAAAACGAAATTCGAGACCTAGAGCATGTGGCGGACTCGCTTCCTCTCCGAGTGTGGGTAGCAGCGTTTATAGGCATGGCGGAGCGGTTCGCATACTACGGAACCCAAAGCGTTTTCCGTATGTTCCTGGCAAACTCAAGCAAATGGAACAAAGCTGACCCAATTTTCTGCATAGAAAACTATCTCCAGAACGAGCCCTCAGACTTAATTCCCGGAGCGCTTGGTCTCGGGAAATCGCGCGCTACCACAGTCAATCTCGCATTTACCGTACTCGTCAATATCTTACCCTTGCCATGCTCCATTTTGGTAGACGGATGGCTTGGAAGATATCGGTCTCTACAAATATTTACAGTGTGCGCTCTTTCGGCTCCAAGTTTATTTCTTAGGTTCGCTAATACACCTGCAGAATCTACATGCTTGGCTCTGCAGTCTTATTAGCGACTTCATTTCCGTGGATGATGCGCGACGGCATAGCAATAGCGGGATTTATCCCCGGGGCAATTTTGATCGCGATTGGCCTTGGAGGAGTACAGGCCTCACTACAGCCTTTTATTGGTAAGTGTTGTTCTTCAATGTCTCGATCATTATCTAATGACGCACAGCGGATCAATATACCGAGCATGAGATGCGCATCAAAACCACGAAAAACGGCAAGCGCGTAGTTGTTGATCGCGAGTTGACTATCCAGTACATTTATAACCTCTATTACTGGTAAGTGGCCCTATGATATCTCCATGTGAATATGCACTCATTTTCTTAGGATGGTAAATGCCGGGTCCCTAGGCAGTATTGCCACCACCATGATGGAGAAATACATCGGCTTCTGGTCGGCCTATCTGCTTGACCTGTGTTCGGTCGTTTTATGTGTCATACTGGTGCAGGTTGCAGGACGGATATTCGGTAAGCGAAGCTATCTCGTTTAAATCTACTTCCAGGCCACGCTGATTAACACCAACCAGTACACCCACCGGCGCAGGGATCTATTCTACCTAAAGCTTTTCGCTGCCTATGGTACGGAGCTAAAGACGGATTTGACCTGAACGCTTCTTTGCCCGAAAATCAAGAAAAGAAGCATGGGCGGATTGTCCCGTGGGAGAAGGAATTTATCGCAGAACTGCGTGGCGGACTCTCCGCGTTTAAAATCTGGTAAGTGCTCTTCAACATCTGCGAGGTAATCCATCACTGACTGGTGAGATTTAGTATTGGATGGCCTATATTCTGGCTCTGCATGGGCGAGGGCGCCCAAGTCGCCATCTCACAGGCAGGTCAAATGGAAACCCATGGTATTCCCAATGATCTGATCAAGTCGTCCAACCCCCTCGCGTACGTTTTCTTCGGTCTCGTAATCCAGAAAGGGCTATACCCGTTCCTCAACCGGCGCAAGATCCGATTCAGCCCCATCAACCGCATCACACTAGGCTTCTTCATTATGTCCATCGCCATGGCCTACTCGGCCATCGTCCAGGCCCTCATTTACGGTGCCGGGCCTTGTTACAATCACCCGCTTGAATGTGCGGCATCGGACGGACGGACCCCGAACAGAATTCATGTATTGATTCAGCTGCCCACGTTTGTGATCATTGCTCTGGCTGAGGTGTTTTGCTGGCCCACGGGATCGGAATATACGTACAGCCACGCGCCGAAGAGCATGAAGTCTGTACTTCAGGCGTGCTATATCGGAACTTCGGGCCTGGGTTATGCCCTTGGCATGGCTTTCTCGCCCCTCGCTAAGGATCCATTGTTGGTGGTTTTGTGGAGTGTTGTGGCAGGTATGATGTTCTTGACGGCTTGTGCTTTTCGATTCGCATATCGGCACTGGAAATAAGTCCTTGGTTATGAGAATTATGTAGAAAGTTGCCCTATCATTCGTGTACAGTGTAATTGCATCGTTCTCTATGGACAGGCTAAATCAAACCTCCCGATGTTCCAACAATGGGTCCTCCTCTGATGGAGCCCTTTCATTCCCCCTTGCCTTGCCATTGCTCCGATGTCGATAGAGAACATAATGTTGCACCATGAACGTGATATCAAACAGCATCGTGACATTTCCAAGCGCGAACTTCGCACCATATCCAGTGCTCATCTGGAACCAGCTCCCTTGTTCGCTAACATCCAAGAGCAATTGTAGGACCGATAGCAGGCCGCCGGCGAAATCGAAAAGAATGGCATAGATGCTGAAGCCCTCGGTTGATTGGCGACGGTAATTGTGGAACACTTGAGGTGTGTATTTCACGACCGTGAGAAAAAGTTTAATGTTTCCTATCGTGTACACCTTCGGAGAATGTCAGTATGTTAAACCAGTCTTGAACGACAATTGTTAAAAAGGGTTAACACTGACCACATCAAGCCACTCCCACCTTTCAGAAAGCCCAACCAAAACGCCCCCAACACCAGCAAGGATGATCCCAATGCAGGCCCAGAACACCCCGATGGCACCCAAGCTAAGAGCCGCCTTTGATCCACGAAATCCCCACATTTGCGGCCATTGCGTCTGGCTAAACATGACCAGGCAGATTCCTGCCCCATGAGCCGCGTAGACTAGATCATTGAATTGCACCGGGGGCGTTGGGCTTCCCGGTAGCCGGTTGGCATATTGGGCGCGAACCACGGGCGAATATAGAAGCATGGCGTTGAATACGGTGTAGGCTGTCAGACCCAATGCATTGAGGAGGGTGAAGTCTATGGATAGGCCGGAGCTCGATTTACGATTCAGGTTGGTGAGGACTTGCGGGTAGAATGAAATGGACCAGAGAAGCACGTAGATCCAGCCCACCGTGCTGGAGATGACGGCGACTGGTGACATGGTTGTTTACGGGTGTGGTATTTCTCAGAATTGAAGATGAATTGTCAAGGGATTGAGATCGTAGGATCCAAAAGAAAAAAAAAAAGACAGATAGCAGAAATGATGCGTCATCTCGGAGTACCGTTCTTAGTATACGGCGTTCGGCATTCCTTCCAAGGAAATTGGGCGACGTTTCGGAGTTCGGGATTACGGTGCAGAGTGATTTGGGCCTAGAATTCCGTCATCCTTGTCCTACCATTTTTCGCTTTCTTCATCTTTCTGATCTTCATGTCGGTCAGATATGAGTAAGAAAATAACATGTATCTGCACAGTCATTCCAGATTTGCCATACGTATCGAAGGGTAGAGCGTCGCTCGCGGGATGGCCTTACTTATATTCACTATGCGGGCTTTGAAGGACGGGAAAAGAAGTGGAATTCTCAAATCAGCGATCTCTTAATTAAAAAGAAGGATCATTATACGCTCTAGAAGATTGCGCCCTTTTATCAGAAATAAAATTACCTCCGCCATGTTGGAGCAGCCTATTCAGCCCGGCGCTCAACGCTTTGAGACGCTACAGCTTCATGCCGGGTAGGTCATTCATGATTGCGTACACTTTCCATCATTCAAGAAAGCTAATGGTCATATAAAGGCGCTTCCCGGATGCTTTAAATAGCTGTGCTACCCCTATCTACTCTTCGGCGGTTAGTAGACCGTCCATCAACTAGGCGTGCGAAGACTGATAGAGTCCCTCAGGCTTTTGCTTTCAACAACTCGGAGCATGGCGTCCGGCTACTTGAACTCAGCGAATTTGGAAACATCTACAGCCGCATCACGAATGTGAGATCGCCTGTCCTTCCCAAGCTTAGCAACCACAATCGCCTAACAGTAGAACAGCCCACGGTCAGCGTCTTCCAGAACCGCATGGCTGCCTTGGAAGGGGGTGTAGCAGCATGCGCCACGGCCTCCGGTACAGCAGCTGTCTCTATGACACTTATGGCTCTTGCCGGCCTTGGCGATAACATCGTTGCCTCTTCAACAGTCCATGGTGGTACATTCCACCAGTTCAAGGTCCTCGCACCCCAGCTCGGGATCGAATGCCGCTTCGTTTCGTCCAACGATCCGGAAGAATTCCGCGCTCATATCGATAGTCGAACGAAGTTCCTTTTTGTCGAGAGTATCAGTAACCCGAAGTATGAGGTTCCGGATTTCGAGGCCCTGGCAGAGATCGCACATAGTAATGGGATTGTGCTGATTGTATGAATCTTGTCTGCTCTCTTGGTTGACTCTAAAGCATTTTCTAATATATCTAAAGTGCGACAACACTTTCGGATGCGCAGGATACTTCTGTCGTCCGATCGATCACGGTGTGGATATCGTGCTTCACTCAGCCACGAAATGGATCGGAGGTCACGGAACCACCCTCGGCGGTGTTATCGTCGATGCCGGTAACTTCGACTGGGGCCAGCATCGAGACAAATACCCTCAGTTCCACGCGGACGGCGCGTCGGAAGGAAGCGGCGAAGTCAGCCTGTGGAAGCAGTTCGGTCGACGCGCATTCGCCATACGATGCCAGTTCGAGGTCCTGCGAGATCTTGGCGGCACGCTCAGCCCGCAGGCTGCTCAACAGTTGCTGATCGGACTGGAGTCGCTAGCTGTGCGATGCGATCGGCACGCCTCGAATACGGAGGCTCTTGCCCAGTGGCTCGCTGAGCAACCACAGGTCTCGTGGGTGCGTCATCTAGGCCAGGAAGACCATCCTTGCCACCGCAATGCAAATCGGTACCTGCAGCGCGGGTACGGGGCTGTGTTCAGCTTCGGTATAAAAGGTGGCAAGCAGGCGGGGTTCCGGCTATGTGATAATTTGGAGATGGTTATCAACACGACCAAGTCCGTATTACCGCCTCCTGGATGTCCCTGATTGTTCTGTGCTGACGGTGTCACTAGCCTGGGAGATTCTAAGACCCTCGTCGTCCATCCGTGGACCACTACGCACCAGCAACTTACCGATGCAGAAAGATTTGCTGCCGGGGTAACTGAAGATCACATTCGTCTCTCCGTTGGTATCGAGCATATTGAAGATATCAAGGACGACTTTCGGCAGGCATTTGCGGCGTTGGATAAGCCAGCCACTGAAAGCCAAGCGGCGATCCTGCATTATAAAGAGCAGAAGGAGATTATTCGATCCTTGTATGGGACGCTAGATAGTGCTCCAGAGCAGCCTCAAGTCAAACAGACCGAGACAAATGGGGTTCACTGACTTCTTTGTCGGGATGAATGGAAACGATGAATGGGTCTGGCAGAGAGAATTGATTACGTTTTGTAGGTGCTAATCTGCACTATATATTTGTATGAATTGATGCCGAAGAAACAGGTGTTGTGCAGTCAATTGTATCAGGATTACCGGTGCTTCATCAGGATTGCCTCTCCGAGAGCTTATATAGAGACACTATCATGATCACTATAATGAGAATCCAACAATAAAATGATCAAGGCCCAGAGGATGTGAACATCGAGTGAGCAAGACGAAATGCTTGGCAGATGCCACCTCAGGCAGTAAGGCATGCATCCGAAAGGGGAAGTGGTAGCAAAACAACAAAAAAACACACGTCAACTCTGGAAGTGCAGAACCTGAGTTCGAGCAAATCTTTTCATTTTGATGACGAGTGAGGTACTTTTGTAGCCCATTGATCAGCCCATGAATCCCCGCCTGATGCAGTCCCATGCAGCCCGACCGTACGGAGTAGAGCGCGGATTAAGATAATCTACTGATCACAAAGAACAAAAATAACCACACGTTTTCCTCCGGCTAGTCTGTGCCTAGGTGCCTAGTCACTGGAGTCTTTACACGTCAGTTCCTGGCGGTGATTGGTGGCCTGTGCCTCTAGTGGCCCTGCAACCTGAGGCAGCATCGGAAATCAGGTGCCTGGCCTGAAGGATTGAAATGAGGATAACTATCCTTATTGTTATTAGGAGTCTGCTACACGGCACACGCAAGGCACTGAGGCACCGACTCCTGTAATTTGACTCGCTTGCCTCAGGCAGATACCATCCCAGCGCTTACGGCGGTTACGGCCGCGTGGGCGTTTAGGGGAGCCAACGAAAGCGCAACCCGCAGCGGTGGCTTTCCCCGACCTTCAGCGAGGAGAAACGCGCACCAGTCTTCAGCTCGATCTCCCTTGGCCTCAAAACATCCCCCTCCCCCCGTTCGTCTGCTCTCCATTGCTCCGACAGAATTTTCGTCTCCGATCACCTCCCTGTTTCTTTTAATACCGGCGCTGACACGGCCAGGAACCGTGTTTCCTGCCGTTGTCGCCCGTGTGTGCCGATTGTTGGCTTACATCAACAGACTTCATTGCGGACACGAGTCCTCCCACCCTGTCCACGCTCTCTCCCACCACACTGAGCCCGAGAGCTCCTGTCTTCTCGGATATTTCCGTTGGGATCCTTCCGCTCGCTAAAATCGTATGGCTTGGCAGTCTCCTTCGATAATGGGGGGTGGAGGGTATGTCGGACCGGATGGGTCGTCGAACGGACAACCTCAGGGGACGGAATACACGTTGCAAGGTGCGCTTGTCCGCAATGGCCTGGGGCCAGTACTTCATATCTACGAGACTAACTTCGCTTCTCCCTTTCTAGGTGTGATGCGCTTTCTGCAAACCGAATGGCACCGTCACGAACGAGACCGCAATGCGTGGGAAATCGAGCGCGCGGAGATGAAATCCCGCATTGGAAGATTGGAAGGCGATGTCCGGACGAGCAAGCGTTTACACGAGTCGCTAGGCAAGCACGTCAGGCTACTAGAGGCTGCGCTAAAAAAGGAGCGCGAGAAGGTCAAAAAACTCAGCAACAACGAAAAGATCGATGACACCAGGGACCCCAAGGAAATCGCCCGGGAAAGCCTGAGCGCCCTAAAATGTATGATTGGTTTATCACTGCCGCCTCAGACCATGTATGCTGACCGATTTATTTTTCCTTCTAGCCCAACGCCCCAAGTCGCACATAGATCCCGGCGATTCCGATCCTAACTCCGACCACCCACATGAGTTGCAACAAGAAAATGAGCGAGACAAGTCGCGCCTGTATTTGACGAAATGCTCACATGAAATCACATACCATGTCATCCCCACCTCCCACCCACCCCCAGACCTCAGTGACCCGGACCTCGCCAACCCCATGTATGGCAACCAGCAGCTGTCGCAGCATAGTCTGGAAGAAGCATATCTTCAGCAGCAAAGGCAAAAGCAGCAACACCAACAACAACAACAACAACAACAACAACAACAACAGCAACAGCAGCAGGCCAACCATATGATGGCACGCGAGGTCTCTCTCCAGAACCACCAGCCGATCGTGACCCATTACCCCGAAAACACGGGGCTCCCGCGACCAACAAACCAGTTCGGCCTGCCGGGCCCTGCCAGGGAGGCGCTGGACCGAAGGCCCTTGGAGCCTCAGCAGACGCCGGTAACTGCGATTGACAACCGGAGGCAGGCCCATGATCCTACAATGATTGATGAACGCACTGGCGGAGAGAGACAGGGGTACGATAACTACGGTCCCCAGGTGTCGGTGAAAGAAGAGACAAAGCCGCAGCAGATTGAGGAAAGCGTCGAAGACCCGGACGGCTGGAACTTTGATGAACCGTCAGACCAAGAACCGCCCACGGAACCGATGCCCCCTCATCGTCCCGATGTCGACGTTTTCCCCAATGCCAACTTTGTCCGACCGAAGTCCCCTTCGAGGCCCGGATCGATGTCACATCGACGAAAGAGCTCTGGTGCTAGGCGCAAGAGTGACGGGGCCATCGACTTGAGTTCGAGTGCGGGTGCGAAACAAGATTCCTCCTTCAAGGTTAGGTTCGCTCTGCGCGGGCATCTCGATGTCGTCCGCTCCGTGATATTCACGGGCGGCGGCAGCCCTTCTGAACCCGAGATCTGCACGTGTAGCGACGATGGGACGATCAAGAGGTGGATCATCCCGGCCTCGTACGGCAGCCTTGGTCATCACGGACCCGGCTCAAGTAATGACCTGGACATCACCAGTTATTTCACCCACCGAGGACACGTTGGCGCCGTGACCGCGCTGGCCGCCTGCTCTCCGTCGCAAAACATTTCCAACGGCGGTCGCGCTTTGGGTGATGGCTGGGTGTTTTCCGGTGGGCAAGATGCGAGCGTGCGTGTTTGGGAGCGAGGCCGAGTTGACCCCAAAGCCACTCTGGATGGCCATACCGATGCCGTGTGGGGCCTGTGTGTCCTTCCAGGAACGACCGGGTCTGTATTTGGAGATTCATGCAGTAATTATGGAGGCACCGACCGAATCCTGTTGGCATCGGGCGGAGCAGATGGACACATTCTGATCTGGGCTGTCAGTGCCCCTCCGCAACTCTCGTCACCGCAGGCTGGCTCTCGAAGAGCTGGAGGCAGTCGCCGGGCTAACTCTATCTCATCTGGATCCAACTTCCCATCGTCACCCCAACCCAGTATGGCAACGGCTACGCCATTCCACTACAGCCTTGTCCACAAAATCGCCCGACAGGACTCGCCATCTCCGACCTGCATCAGCCCCTTGTCTCTCGCCGGCGTGAACTTTGTCGTTTCATTCTCCGACGCTTCGATCCTTGTCTATGACACACGAACCGGCGAGGAGATTGTTGGAATGGCCAGCCTGGAGACATACGATGGAACGCCCTCTACGGGTGTCAACTCCGTTGTGGCATCCACCATCGGGTTTGACGGGTCTGCTGGCCTGGATCCGAACCGAGCAATGGTAGAAGAAGAGGTGGTTCATGGCGCCACTGGTTCGAGTGGCGTGGAGGGAGTGGTCATTAGTGGCTACGAAGACAAGTATATTCGCTTCTTTGACGCCAACAGTGGTATGTATAGCCTCTCCCGTTTCATGACAAAACTGACTGACATCTTTGCTTTTCAAGGACAATGTACGTACACGATGTTGGCTCATCCGTCGGCGATTGCTTCACTCTCGC
The DNA here is from genome assembly GCA_004849945.1 of Aspergillus ochraceus. NCBI lineage: Eukaryota > Fungi > Ascomycota > Eurotiomycetes > Eurotiales > Aspergillaceae > Aspergillus > Aspergillus ochraceus. The sequence goes on from SSOS01000003.1 coordinate 3,918,157, forward strand.
TGTCGCCAGATGGACGTGAGTTGGTGTCCGCTGGACACGATGCTAGCTTGCGATTTTGGAACCTCGAGAAACGGAATTGCACCCAAGAAATCACCAGCCATCGGGTGATGCGTGGGGAAGGGGTGTGTTCCGCCGTCTGGAGCCGTGATGGCCGTTGGGTCGTTAGTGGTGGTGGTGACGGAGCAGTCAAGGTCTTCTCGAGACAATGAGAGCCTTTACTGGTGATGTATGATTTTTGTCTTATAAATTTCCTTGGACGCATGACATGGATGAGCGCTTGGCCAATTCTTGAGCATTTGCAAACGGTGTCAAGTTACCTGGCATATGTTCCTTTCTACTCGTGTGGTTATAGTTTCTTTACTTCTTCTTTCTCCTATTCTTTGCTTTTCTATGTGACTCATAATCACCTTTACCTTCTTCGCGTGATGACAAACCATTTCTTTTCTCTATCTTTCTTGTTGTCTCTTTACTCCTCTTCCTTTTAACGCTACCTTGCCTTCATGCTCGTTACCCACACTGCAAAGCTTCGCGTGAAACAACCGACTATTACGAGTGCTCCTGTTGTTACTTTCTGCGATTCTTGACATAGCTTCACTTGCATATCCCAACCCATTTTGACTTCTTCGTTTTGTTACCCCATCTTGGTCTTATCGTTCCCTCTGTTTAGGATGATGGCACAACCCACCACCCCAACGTTGTACAACAATGCCACGTCGGATTCCCCTTTGAACATTTCCTCTCTCTTGATGTTACATGTGAATCTAAACCGGGTAGAAAAATAGAGTAACTTGGCTCGTGTCGACAGATGACCCAGTCCAGTTCAATCTTGACAGGCATGCACATATCCAGAATGTTTCAATCCTCGTAGACGTAGGCTATATTCGACAGGTTCCCTGGCTCTGTACATAGGCTTCAATCCATATTTCCCCAAAGATATCACGCAATCAACCCATTACCACCACCTCAAAGTTCAATTACGATCGACTCGCCGTCCAAGCCCCCTTAAACAACGTCGTCAACTTCTGCGCCTCCTCGACATCCTTCAACCTCTGCTCCAAGTACCCTTCCAAGTCACTCCAGAACGCATCCGTTTCTACCAAAGCCTCCCCGCTAGGTCCAATCGCCGGCTTCGGAGACGAAGACGAAGAAGCCTCATTATTACCCCCGGCCTCCTCAATAGCCTTGGCCCCTCCCATGATCATCACCCCGAACTCGACCGTCTTGCCACCAGCCAGCAACTCCGGCTCGTCTTCAAGCAGCTCCGCGATCGTCTTGCCTGACACCGGTTTGCGCTTGTATAGAATCTTGATCTTGTCGAGCCCGATCTTCTCGTTCTGGGCGTCGATGACCCGCTCGCGCACTGCGTCTTTCAGGTCCGATACGGAAGTTGTGGTGATCGGGGTGTTTGAGACGGTGAATTCGAGGGCGGGGTTTCGGGCCGACTTGAGGTGCACGTTTATCGATTTCGAGGATCCCGGCGCCGCGGTGGATTTCACTTTCTTGGGCATTTCAGGTCGAGGGGATGAGAGGCGGGGGAGGAGGTACTGGATTTAGTAGAGCTGGATTAGAGATAGATACTTGGATAAGAAGGTGTACTGTAGGGGATCACGTACAGGGACCTTGAGTCCGACTCGCTCGGGGTCGAAAACATAGTCGGCGGGGAGTTTAATCGGACGGGAGTCCAGCGAGGAGAGGAAGGATTTGATGAAGGTGAGCTCAGACATGGTTAGAGGGTGTGGGTTCGACAGTAGATGTGCGCTGAGACGGGGAACGTTGAGTAGTTGAAGAGGCGAGAAGTTGCTGAGACACCGCGGGGAGCGCAAGCTGACCATCTTCATTACCCGATTCGGGTGGGCCTGAGGCCGAAAGGCTCATTGACACCTCAGGCACTAAACCGGCTCACCGCCTTCGAAGCATCTTTTCCTGCCACCATTGACCGCCCGCGGCGGATGAAGAAAAAAAAAGACGAGAGAAAAAAAGTTGAGATCTTTCCGCAGTCAACGGAAAAACACTCGATTTCCACCACACATCCCATCCTCTGTCGCAATGGGTAAAGGTCGTCGCATGAAGAAGCAAGGCCCTCCGGCTCCGCTGGATGAGTCGAAAATCTCGATGCTCAAGAACCGCAAGGCTGCTGAGCCTCAGTCGAAGGCGGCGCCGGGCAAGAAGCGGAGAAGAGACGATGTCGAAGAGGAGGCGCCCGTGAAGAAGAAGAATGTGCAGAAGAAGACCAATGGCGCAGCTAATGGCAAGTCCGCTAAGACCCCCGAACCGACGAAGAAACCCGCTGCGAAGGAGATGGATTTCATGGACTCGGACGACGATGAGGCCTCGGCCGACGACATGGAAGACCTTGAGGGAGGTGATGACGAATTCGGTGATTTGGACGGCATCAGCGAGGGCTCGATCGATAGCCAGGAGGAGATTGACTCGGGCGACGACGACTCGGTCATGAACTCGGACGACGAAGATGATCACCCCCGCGAGACCATGTTCTCTGACGACGAATCTGACGCCGAGGAGCAGCTGACGGCGGCTAACATCGAGGGACTGTCTCGGAAACTGGACCTAGAGAAGCAGGCCGAGGCGGAGGAGGCCGAGCAAGAATTGCAAGAAGCTGCCATGCAGACCAACATCGCCGGTGACCGACCGGATGTTTTCGAAGAAGGTGGTGCCGGGCACGGGTTGGCTCCTGATCTTCAACTGCTCCGCACAAGAATCACAGACACCATCCGAATCCTGGGTGACCTGAAGACCCTGGGTCAGCCCGGCAAGTCGCGCGCCGACTATCTTCAGTTGCTTCTGTCCGACATCTCGACCTACTACGGATACACCCCGTTCCTCGCGGAAAAGCTTTTCAACCTCTTCACCCCCATGGAAGCGTTCGCCTTCTTCGAAGCCAACGAAACCCCTCGTCCCGTCGTCATCCGAACGAACACTTTGCGCACAAACCGTCGGTCGCTGGCTCAGGCCCTGATCAACCGTGGCGTTGTCCTCGAGCCCGTCGGCAAGTGGTCCAAGGTCGGTCTCCAGGTCTTCGAATCTGCCGTCCCCCTGGGTGCTACTCCTGAATACCTGGCTGGTCACTACATTCTGCAAGCCGCGTCCTCCTTCCTCCCCGTCATGGCCTTGGCCCCGCAACCCAACGAGCGCGTTCTGGATATGGCCTCTGCCCCCGGTGGTAAAACCACATACATCTCCGCGTTGATGCGCAACACCGGTTGCGTGATCGCCAACGATGCCAGCAAGCCCCGTGCCAAGGGTCTGATTGGTAACATCCACCGTCTCGGATGCAAGAACACCGTTGTCACCAACCTGGATGCCCGTACTGCGTTCCCCAAGGCCCTCGGCGGTTTCGATCGCGTGCTCCTCGATGCCCCCTGTACCGGTACCGGTGTTATCTCCAAGGATCCCAGCGTGAAGACCTCCAAGAACGAGCGCGACTTCCTCGCCATCCCCCACATGCAGCGCCAGCTTCTCCTCGCCGCCATCGACTCCGTCGACCACTCCTCCAAGACCGGCGGCTACCTCGTCTACTCCACCTGTTCCGTCACCGTCGAGGAGAACGAAGCCGTCGTGCAGTACGTCCTGCGCAAGCGCCCCAACGTCAAGATCGTCGACACCGGCCTCGGCTCGTTCGGTAGCCCCGGTTTCTCCAACTACATGGGCAAGCACTTCGATGCCAAGATGCCCATGACCCGCCGTTACTTCCCCCACCGCGAGAACGTCGACGGTTTCTTCGTCTGCAAGCTCAAGAAGACTGGCCCCAGCCCCGCCGAGACGGTCGCTTCTGCTGATGGCGCCGCCGCCGGTGCCGAGTCCAAGACCTCGGACGCCCGCTCCGCCACCTCGGACGACGAGACCGTCGACAAAACTCCCATCGCTGATGAGGACGGCATGGTTGTGGACACCGAGGGCGGAGCCTTCGCTTCCTTCGAAGATGAAGAGGCCGACCAGGAGCGCATCCTGCGCGCGGAACGCAACCGTCTCCGTCGCAAGGGCCTCAACCCCAAGGGTGTCTTGAACAAGCCCAAAAAGTCGAAGCCCGAGTCGAAGCCCGAGTCCTCGACACCCGAAGAAGCACCTAAACCTACCGCCGCGCCATCCCCCAAGCAAGACGAGAAGAAGAAGGCCAAGAAAACCGAAGAACCTACCCCCGAGAAGAAGACCAAGAAGCCCGCCGCCGCGGCGCCTGAGCCCGAGTCGAAGCCCGCGGAGTCAAAGCCCAACGCCGCCGAAAAGCCCTCCAAGAAGCCCGCCGAGAAGAAATCGCAGGAGTCGAGCGAGAAGAAAAAGACTAAGAAGAAGTCGTCTAAATAGATGATCTTATAGTTTCTTTTTCTTCTTCTTTCCATTCCTCTTGTATAATCTCTTTACATCATTGGTTTCTTTCTCTTTTCTTGTCATGAATTGTTCTTTTCTTTTCTCGATATAAAAAGCACCATGTCCTTCTGTTTCCGTGTGACTTACTTCCAACGAATCTTTTCTGGTATGGGCGGCGCATGCGCATCATTTTCATTGATCTAGTTTGACGGACCGAACTGTAGGTAACTGTCGAAATGAATCCAATCCAATAGATACCATTTCCGAGTTAGATCCATTTCTTTCTTTCTACAATAGGAATTCTGGTTGCTTACAATGCAGAATGAGTCGTAGAATGCCTGATTAATGATGAGTGACTGCCGATTTATTTTCGTCCATGAACACAATCCAATGTGTTGGAATAGACGTAGTAAACAGAGGTGAAACCAAAATAAATAAATTTATTGTCAAATCCCAAAACGAGTGAGGGTATGCTCTGATCTAGAATATTGTATGAGGTGTATGTATGGTTAGTTGTTCTTGGAATCAACCAAATCTGAGCGCAAAGATAAAGATGGGTTCGTGTCTTTTCCGTGAAGATTTCCAGGGTATGCCGTGTTGCCAAGCCGTATTTCTCCAATGAATATGAATTCGAATAGAATAAAAACTGATTAACCAAAAAAACCCAAACTAACCCAAAACTTAACATGGCTAGTAAATGTCAAATTTGTACTCCTTTCCCTGTTTATCCCCCCTGTTGATTCAGACAATTTGAAAACTTGTTGATTCGAAATGAACACGTCTCATGGCGTTTTAGGTTCGGTAAATTTTGACAACGCTGATGATGTTCTTGCGGCAAATGGGACAAATATCGACCTGCCGAGCGCAGGTCACGCAGGCGCAGACATGTCCGCAATCGTAGAACAAGGCGTCCTGCTCCTCGCTGTAGCAAATCTGGCAGAGATCCATCTCCTCCTCGGCGACTTCCCAGTAGCTGATGCCTTTGCCGTGGCGCTTGCCGTCCTTGTAGCCGCCGACGTACTTGTTGCCCGTCTTCTTCTCGACGAACGAACCCTGTCCGTGGCACTGATTCTCAAACCAGTCGCCATCGTAGGTGTCACCGGTTGGGTACTCCAGGAAACCTTTGCCGTGGCGTTTGCCGAACACGTGGTCGCCGGCGTAGGTGGCAGCGGAGTCAGAAACATGCGTGCCTTTGCCGTGGAAATAGCCGTTCTTGAAGTCACCGCTATAATAATCACTGGTGAACGTGGCGTTGATGGTCTTGGTCCCCGTGAAAGCTTTGGTAGGATGATTGCGAGCGAAAGCCCATAGGTAGCGGACAAGTTGATCGGGATTGGCAAAGAGGCCAGCGACGTTGAGTTCAGCGCGTCTGGATTAGATAGATTAGTAAATTGTTTCACAAAAGCAGAAATCCAGAACAAAGAACTAGGAAGGTCTGGAGGAAGGATTACCTATCCTTGCTGAGGCGGTCACCAACGATGAAGCAAGTACCGTCCGGCACAAAGCCGTCGAAAGTCTCCGCCGAAGACATGGTGGTGACCGTGGTCCCGTCAAGACGCTGCCAGATCAAAAAGTCGTTCCTTGCGGGCCATTGAAGATGCTTTCGCACGGCGGACTTGATGTTTTCCTCTTTCTGGGAAAAAAAAGAGCCCACAGTTCGCAGAGATTGTGTATCAACATCGAACATCTGGATGAAGTAGTAGACGTGATCCACCGGAAGTGTGATCTCCGGCTCGGTTGGGATGGTAGGCGTGGCGTCGGTCGCGGGCGGCTCGGGCTCAGCGGGAGATTCCTGAGGAGCTAGCTCCGGCGTGGGTTCAGTGTTGGTGGGCTCTTGCGTATCCATCTGCTGAACGTCGTCTGCAATAATGGCTGCAATTACGGCATCATTGTCGGCGTTTTCCGCGACCGTCTCGCTATTGGTGGTCACATTCGAATCGAGTTCGGGTGCAGCAGGGATCGGAGTTTGAGCCCGGCCCTCGGAAGGATCTTCAGGTGTTGATACTTCAGTAACTGCTGGAGCAGTGCTCGGATTGTCGCCGAGATCGCCTGCGGGGGTGGTCCCGGATGAACTGGCCTGAGCGGCGTCCCCTTCGCGTGCTGGCGTGAGATCATCTGCAGAATCCGAATCCTCCCGCTCAAGGATTGCCTCCTCTGGCTTGTTGCTCTCAGTTGTGATTGCGTCTTGAGGGTCCTTCATGGCGAAGTACTTCGCATCCACTGCCGTTGAGTTAGCTAGGTATTCCCAATGAACAACATACGGAGAACAAACCTTCTGAGACGACCTGCATCCAGAAACGAGCAACCTTCAAGGGAAGGTCCAATGTTGCCTTCAGGTCCGACACCCGTGAGAAGGCAAGAGTCGGCCCAAACCGATCAAGAGTGTGACCAATCTGCCATAGGCGGACATGTTCCGGGATGGTCGCGCTCTCAGCGCCTGCCGAAGCCCACTGGGCAATTTTCTTTCGCAGATCGATGAGGTTGGTTGAGCGAGGAACGGTGAGATACATGACGTTGTTGGCCGTCTTGGCCTGCGACATCAGATCGTATGTGTCGAAGAGACTGTCCAGCTCATCATACCGCGGGACCGAATAAATCTCAACTTGGATGTCTTCGGCGGGCTTCTCACCGGGAGACAGGGACAAAGGATAATCTCCGTTCTCATAGTATCCCTTCAATTCCTCGTTGACTTCCCAGGGTCCTTGAGGCCCTGGGAGATACTCCTGCACGGCATCGTCCCGGATGTACATGGCGGCGATTGCGACGTCATGCCCCGTTTTGTGGTCCACTTTCTGAGATGAATCCAGACCGACGTGAGGACCCAAGGCCGTTTTCCGCGTTAAACATTCCACGCGATTATCGCTGCCATCGTCAAAGGCCAGCCATTTGGAGCCAGGTCCCCCGGGGCGGAGGATGCTGAAAAACTTGCCCGAGGTTCGTCGACCACGGTGGACGATGTAGCCGTAAAGAACATATTTTCCACTTTGTCCATCCACAACCCGCGGCGCTAGATCAAGCTCCTCATCCAGCTCGACTCGATTGTAGAGCAGGCGCCATTGCCGGGCCGCTTTGTCGAGCTTCTGACGCCCCAACTCCACGTGAAGTATAGGTGGCAGCGCCCAGCGACCCGGCTTCTGTCCCAAGTACCAATCGAGGGCTTCATGCATCGTGCCGGCCTGATCGGCGGGCACGCAGATGCGCGAGTTGAAGTCCTTGGGAATGGTGTTGATCACATCCTCTCCGTCTGCAGCTGTGGAAGGGGGCTGCGGAGTGGGGCTGTCGAAGATGGCAGCGAGTTCTTTCACAGCATCTGTGCCTGCAAGTTCCAGCTCAAGGGTCCGCCGCAAGCGTTCCCAAAACTCACAAACATCGCCGGAATACTCGTGTAGGTTACGAAGGGTCGAGGTAATTGTGTCGGTGTCGACGTATTGCAGGGACTTGCCGCGCGAGCGCAGGTGCCAGAGGAACTTTTGCAACGCATCACACAGTGGCTTCGGCTTGACATCGCAATCGGTCAGGTGCTCCAGCACATTTACGTTCTGAATGATCTTGCAGAAAGGAGCAATGTGCAACCAGGTGGCCAGACCGGCGACCTCGGCACTGTGGTTGATGACCGAGTCACCCAGAGGGCGATACCCGGTGAGACTCAAGCTGTCCCAGGTAGGCTCGGAGTCGCTGCAATGCCACCACAGGGACCGAGTCGGGTCGTCGAAAATGCGGATGTAGGCGTTGAAAGTCAGCGTGTCATTACGAAGCAATGCCTGGCGTTGGCCACGCTGACGACGATGAATCTCGTCCCAGGGGGCGTGGAAATTGGTCCAACCCCAGTCCAAGTTATGGGCGTTGAACTGGTGGCAAGAGGACTGCATCCACCCGGTGCGAGGCTCGTCCGGGTTGTATGCTATGACGCCAACTTGAGCGGAGACTCGCCACGTATCGGCAGAAGGGTCCGCCTGCTCTATAGTGGGCAGATAGTGAGAATTGTAATGGTCGAGCCACGCCGTGGAGTCCTCTGATCGAGGATACTTGACATTCAAGGCCGGGGAAATGCCATTGAGATCGCTGTCGGCAGGACCATGAACGACGGCAAATTCGGTCTCCGGGTGACTCTTCTCGGGGACGGGCATGGTGGCAGAGCATTCAAGATAAACGCTCAGCGAGTTCACGTTGTTGCCGCGAGGGAAGAACTTGATTGTCCACCAGTACCCGCCAACGTATGCGGGCGGAGACCGCATGATTTTGGCATAGTTCGGCGACTCTCTCGTGCCCCGAACGCCTTTGATCTTCCACGTGAGGCGGGCCTTCTCCGCTGGGTGGTATTCCGGGTCGTCTAGCTCTGGTTCGAAGTTCTTCTCCCAGTAATCATCTGACAGGCCGAGTTAGCCCGGGACGCCCGATGACAAAGGCATGTGTCAGGTATAAAATATTTACGACTTACAATCGACAGCAGTAACAACCTCATCCCCCGCTTCGATCTCCTTCAATTCGGCCTCATCGGGAACCGAAGTGTCTTCTTCGATTTCGGCCCAGTAGGCATGTTCCTCTGGCGGAGGCGGCCGAGCGGGCGGAGAGGAATCTGCGGGAGCCTCTGACTGTGATCGGTCGGCGTCGACGTCTAACCGATCGTGGGGTTGACCGTTGTCTGTGAGGGCTTCTGGGATATCGCCGTGGGTCACGTCGATGGTGACGGTCGGCTCCCCGGCGACTTGAAGAGAGGTAGAGTCGGTGCTCAGGGTGATCGGGGGAGGCAGCTGCTCCACGGTGACCGACGTTTCTAGTGCCGTATCCATAATGTACCGCAAAGCTACCTAGATCTTAGGAGAGATTCCCCGGGTGACAGATAAGATAGCGAGGACAACTCAGTCCTACAAGGCTGAAAAGAGTGGAGCGGAGTCTGAACGCAAACACAAAAACAATGGGAACAACCACAAGAGCACAATGCCAGGAACTGAACAAGAGAAAGCTTGTCAGGTCTTCTTCCAAGGGTCAAATACCCTGTCGAATGAGTCAAAAGATGGAAATGCTGAGTGAGGCCCAGGAGAGAAGGAGGGGGCGCTAAGAGTCTAGACAGCCCGATAAGACAAGGGCTTATCAGCAAAACACGGGGGAAGGGCGAACTAAGCCCGGCTGGGAAGTGACACGACTGAAAGAAAAAAAGAGAGTTGTGGATTGAGTGGATTGACCGACGAAATAAATAGTTCAAGAGGGATGAACGAGAGATGGCAAGGAAGGAAGAAACGACCGATGGAGAGAGAGAGAGAGAGAGACGGGACGGAAGAGAAGAAGAAGAGGAAGAAGAAGAAAGGGAAAGCACGAAAGATGAGGCGGCAATGCACCTCAGGCTCCAAGGCACCGCCGAGCGATCACGGGCTCGCTCACCGCTGCTTATTCCCCGGGTTGATTGGCCGCCGTGGCTCCCAAACACTTCATCGCTTTGCCACTGCTGGAGCCATTTACCGGTCCTTTTGTCCCCTTTGATTGTCGTTAATTCGTTAATTAACGGGCAAAGTCATGAATGATCTGTCTTTTCTTCCTGGTTTTGTATGTATTTTTTTTTTTAATTTGATTGTCTGTTCTTTGTTGCGGTAACTGTCCAATATCTACAGTTCCTAGAGGTATGTTCTGCCCCCCGGGGGAACGACACCCGGACGAGCTTGGGCTGTAGGCTGTAGGAAGTCCCAACTCCCACCTCCGGAGTACCGAACAGAGTCCGTTCGGGTCGCAGCGATCGACCGGTGGAACGTCTCGACTCGCTCCACTTTTCTTCCTTTTCTCCTCAGGAACTTTTGCCTCCTCCCCCCCAAAACTCAACTCCCTCCTGTCGACCCGGATATTCGGGAAAAACTCTTTCCACTTCCTCCAAATCAGATCCCCCGGTTGTCCAGTGTCGTTGTCTCCCGCATCCCCGGTGGATTCCACCTTCCCCCTTTCGTGCCTCCCGTCCCATTTGCCACCCTTCGAGAATTCTCTCTTTCCCCTCGGAAGGCCCCAAACCGATTAGATCTGATAGGCAGTTGTGCGAGTCGGTCGGTCAGAGATCATTCGATACAGAAAGTGAGGTGTGGGGTTGGTGGGAACGAGGATTATCTTATCATCCAGAAGGGCCGGTCGGGAGACAACCTCATGGCAAATGTTCGGTGAATCCACCGCCAATTGTCCCCGGCATGGGGGATTCCCGTCGTGAGCTGCCGTTCGAACCGCCCGAGCTGCAATCAGTTACGAACCGCGTCGTCCACACTCGAGGCAGGCTGGTCGGCGCGGGCAAAGGAAGCTGCCACCATCAAAGGAAAGACGACGGTGGCTTCTGCATACACCTTGACCGACTTGGCGCCCACTTTGATTTTTCCCCAGCTAATGGCCTCGTCCGGTCGAGCTCCCGCATCGCTGCCATCAAACTCTTGAGCCGTATTCACGTACACGGCGTGTTCGGCGCCGTTTCGCATCAGGCACGCGTTGGCAATGTGGTGCTTGATCACCCCGCCCCCGAGAATGATCATCCCCGCACGAGCGGCCCGCACGGCCATGGTGTTGATGCGCCGCACGTCGTCCACAATATCAATCCGCAGTCGCTGCGGAGAGGACCGGAAGGTGTGGAAGTAGAGCATGTCTCCAAGAGAGCCGTCGGTGAGGGCCGGGCAGAAGATGGGGATGTCGTTGCGGGCGGCCCAGTACAGCACGGAGTCCTCGTGGTTGATTTCCTGCCCCAACCGCTTAATGACGCGACTCGGGGTCCAGTGCAGCTCGTCCTCCTCGTCGCCCGTCTCTAACGCCTTCTTCTTGGCGGCCTCTTGCTCCTCCAGCATTTTATCCAGGATGGGGACCAGCCAGTCTTCGAAGGCGCAGTAGTTGCTGTTCGGGACCAGTAGATTGCCGATTCGGTTCAAACCCTTGGCACGCAACCCGGCACCCGGCGCGGTGAATGAACCCATGTAGGTCGGAGCCAGACACTTGATGAGGTCTTCCTCGACACCACCGGCGGTGGTGACGATGGCAGAAACATGGCGATTGCGGACGAGGTAGCGGATTGTGTCGCGTAGCCCGGAAGAAATCAGATTGGACGTGTATCCGAGGAATATCGTGGTCTTTGCGCCGGTCTCGGGGTCTCGATAGGCTCGCTAGAAAACCGAAGATTCGCGACGGTGAGTGAGAGCTGCCACGCAAGGGGAAGAGGTGCCTACCATATCATTGATGATGCCCGTCGCTTCGGCCACGGCACTCCCCTGGAACCCCATGTACTTCATGTTGTCGACCATCTCTGCGACGGTAATGTCGCGGCCCTTGAACTTTTCAAAATCCACACCCTGGACCTGCTGAGTGCCCTCAGGCACGGGTTCCGAGGCCATCAGGACGGCATCGGTGGCGGCGGAAGGAGGGGCAACCTCAGCGACGGGTTGCGATTGAGACATGGTGGAAGATGGGAAGAAGAAAAAGGGAAGAATTGAAAAGACAATGAATAAGCGAGAAGGAAACACCAAGATAGCTATGCAAAAAGTAGAGAGGGAAACACCGAAGTGAATGCAAAACAAATTCAGTTGGCGGCGTTTGGACGAGTTGACGGAGAGTGTAAATAATTCTTTTTTTTTTTTTTCTTCTTCCTCTTGTGAGGGGAAGACCCGGCGGGGTGGCATGACTGGCGCGGATTCCTCAGGCTGCCAGTCTGCCGGGTGGAGCATGGAAGGCTAACCGCAAGAGGCAAGGCGCCCTGCACTGTACCTTTTCTTTGGCAGCCTCAGGGCTCAGGCAGTCAGGCCGGCAGGCAGTTCGTCCAGCGACCCCAAACCCAATCGAGCGGCAGCGTCCATTCATTCTGCTCTCCCTCTCTCCCTCCCTCTTTCGCTCTCTCTCTCTCTCTCTCTCTCTCTCTCTCTCTCCTTCCAACTTCTCTACTTTTCTCCCACTCTGTGAATCACCTTGCTCTCATTTGTTTGACGAATCTCACATAGATTTCTCTTGGATTGTCCCTCCATTTTCCTGATTTTTGTGTCTTCTTGGGCGTCATTGTCAATCTTTAATTTACCTTAATTTTTGTATTTTTGGCTGGACCGCGTCTGCCCCCGGCCCTGATCCCCGTCGAAAACCATTCGAGTCCGACCTAAATCCTAATATCGGCAGACGTTAGCTGGCAGGTCCACGAGTCTTCAAATTTTGCTGCCCAGCGTCCCTCCTTGCAGCTATCCGTCTGTCGAACTCGGTGACACGTTGCGCCGTCTCAACAGGTGCGGAGATTTCTATTTTCTCAGTTTGTTTTTTTTTGTTTTACTTTCGTCTTTTTCTTTTCTTTCCCTTTTTGTGATTTGAATTGCCATTACAACCTGGATTGGGTCATGTTCCATGCTGCCTTTGCGTTTGCCTGGACCACTCCCCTGGTCTCGGATGGGTATGGCCCTGCATCTTGACCTGACTCCCCAGCCCTTCCTCTCCTGCCTGTCCCTACCTACCTACGGTGTACTCCCTACTCCTACGAAGAAGGGTGCGTACGGAGTAGGGAGTACACCTTCTCTTCAGACCATCTGAAACACGCCCGCGCCAAGTGGCTGCCGCTAAGCCCGTCTGGGCCAATCATCTCCCCGCTGCCACCCGTCCCGATCGGGCCTAGCTGCTTATCTCATCACTCACCGGTGGCCCGTGCTTTCCACGCTTTCAAGGTCACGTGGACCCCACCTGCCGTTCCTCGTCTTTGCGCTGCTGCCCGTCTCTCCCTCTGGCCCGTCGTCCTCGCCGCCCTCTGACTTTTTTGGCTTTTTGGCTTGTTCTTTCCTTTTGTTGGACTCTTGTTCTTATTTTATCCTTAGTTCATCCATTCGCTCTTTCTGGTGGTCCACTATCTTCCCCGGAACTAATTCGTTGCAGGCTCTCTGCCAGGTTCTTCGTTCCCGCGCCTTTTAGCATGGTCTGGTGATGTCTTCACGATATCCCCCGTCGTCTGGGTTCAATTCCCGTGACCGTTCGCCGCCCCGATTCGGCGACCGTAGGCCTCCTGCCGGTCCTCGTGGCTCCGACGATGTGAACCTGTCGAGAGAGCCCCCCCGGGGCCCCAAGGCCTTGATTGACCACCCTCGCGGCGCGCCCTTTGGCGGTCGAGGTCGAGGCTATACGGGCCGCGGCGACTTCCGCGATCGAGACAGAGATATACGAGACAGAGATCGCGATCGAGATCGAGACTTCAGAGATCTTCGCGATGGCCCGCCCCCGTTCCGCCGCGACCTGGACCGCGATTGGGGCCGACGCGACCGAGATTTCGACCCCAGAGAACCACGAGTCGGCTTTGGCCGTGGTCGCTCCCGTTCGCCTCCGCTACCGCCCCGTGATTTTCGTGATATGAGAGAACCGTTGGGCCGCGATCCTGATCTAGTTCGCATGCGACGTGGGTCGAGAGACAGTCTTTTGTCGGCTTCGTCCGCCACCGCCGACGTGCCGTCTTCCGGCCCCAGTCACCACCCACGCGGCGGTCCCATGCGAGGTCGAGGTCGGGGTGACTGGGAAATTGGACGCGGCCGAGGCCGTATGCCCTATCTCGATGACCGTGATTCATTCCGCCGCCGCAGTAGGTCGAGGGATGGGCGATGGGACCGCGAGCGTGAGCGTGATCGCGACCGAGAGCGTGATCGTGACCGTGACCGCGAACGCGACCGAGATCGTGACCGGGACCGGGATCGAGATCGTGACCGGGATCGCCTGTTAGACCGAGATAGAGAGCGTGAACGAGATCGCGAGAGGGCCATCGACCGGGATCGAGAGATTGACCGACGCGACCGCGAACGAGACCGAGAACTGGATCGCCGCGACAGATTCGACCGCCGCGACGACTTGGATCGACGGATAGAGCGCGACGATCGGGACCGACCGCCGTTGGATTCTTGGAAGAGAGATCAGCCTCCTAATCGCAATGAAAATCGGATTCCGAGCACTTCGTCTGTATCGTCATCCATCCCGGCTGCAGGACATGCCGGCCCCGCACCGTCCGAGCGGATTCCTGATCATGCAGGCCTCGAACCGCCCCGCAAGCCGTCTGCAACTGACTCTCGCCGAGAGCCTGAACGGAACGAGACCCCTGCTGCTCCTGCTCCTGCCCCTGATCCTGCTCCTGCTCCTGCTCTTGCTCTTGCTCCTGCTCTTGCTCTTGCTCTTGCTCCTGCTCCTGCTCCTGCTCCTGCTCCTGCTCCTGCGTCTGATTCTGCTCCTCCTGCTCCCCCTCCTCCTGTTCTTCTTACGGCTCCTCGCGCAGATATTCCCATTGTCTCTCCTGCCCATGCTCCTCCTGCTCCTGCGGCAGTCCCCATCGCGGCTACCACTCCCGCCCCTGCTGCTGTCGTCCCAGCTGCCGCCCCTGTCCCCCGTTCAGACCCTCCCAAAATCTTGCCGCCGGTTGTCAAACGATCCCCCCCTCCGCCAGCCCCGCAGGTGCCTGCCTTTGGGTCGGTCACGGCGCCTATCCCCGACTTGCCCGCGGATAAGCCGCCCATTGATGCGGCTCCAGTCCCTCCATCCCTCCCACAGGCAGAGAAGGAGCACGATGACATTCCTCCGCGTGGCCCCATTCAACCACCCACGGGCCCAAAGGCGACAAGGCCCTCTTCGCAACTGCCGCTAGAGCAACGGATCCGGCGTGATGATACCCTAGATGCTTCGAACAAACCTCATGAGCCCACACCTCGTGCGTCGAAGCCTCATCCACCAGCCCCAGCTCATGTTTCACGGCAACCGGACCTGTCACCACCTACGGCGCCCGCGGCAATGGCCGGCAAGGACGCCGTTGTGTCTCACGGAGAGACATCTCCCGCAAGCAAGGCCGGCTCTGTCACTAGCCTTGTGGATGGTAGTAGGAAGCCGTCTTCTGCGGGCCTGGCATCTTCTCCTGAGCCTCATACATCCCCCCGTATGCAGCATTCATCAAACATCCCCACCGGGCCGCGGGCCCTACAGCAACGGCCTTCTGTGTCACGAGGGCCGCCTAAAAGCAACAAACAATGGGTCCGCCCTGGCTACAGTCGTCCCCCATCTGGTCCCTCTTCTACGTCGATCCTAGATCGTGAGGTTGTGGATGGAAAAGAGCGGACGCCATCGATCAGTCATGAACCCCAAAGGGAGCATCTGATGTCGATCGATGACAACATGATGGATTTAGAAGCTGGGGAGATAGCACCCGAGGATGATATACCATCCTCGAGGGCTCGTGTTTCTCCTGATTCTCCCAGGCAACCGAAGCCGCGTCATACAAGCCCTCCGCGGGCCGTCGCGGAGGCGCCGGCGCCGGCGCCGATAGAGAAACCCGTTGAAGAAAAGCCGGATGTGATTATTCCGGACTTTGGGCGATCTAGCGACGAGGAAGAAGATGACAAGGTCGTGTTCACACAAGATTATCTCGAAGAACGAAAGCGGATCTTTGAGAAGGATATTAACATGTTCCGGGCTGATCTCCCTCCGCCTCCGTTGCAAGACCCGGCTGTTGTGGCGCTACTGATGCGAATTCAATTGCTTGGGCAGATAGCCAATGACGTGGTCCCCGAGAAGGCACCCGAGAAGGCACCAACTCCTCCGGCCCCTGAAACCAAGCCTCAAATCGCTGACGAGGAACCTGTCGTTCCTCCCGTGGAGCCCAAATCCGAAAAAGACACCGATGAACCTGACCTGCTGGTTAAAGCCGCGCCGGATTCGCTGCCCCCAGCCGAACCCGTAGCTGTCGACCATCTACCATTTCTGCATTCCGGACCACCGACTCCGCTTTCCGATCTCGAGGTCTGTCACGAGAATGATGATTTGTACGAGTCACTCAGAGACGTCTTCCGTTCTGAATTGATGAAACGCAACAAGGAGATTGCACTCAAGAACGCCTCCCTTCGGGAAGAATACCTACACTATTACAAGCCCTGGCGATTGAACGTGTCTGAACTGGACTCAGCTAAAGAGAAACCTTCGGTATCTCCCGCACCAGTTACGCCACCTGCGCCTCCCATCGTGGTCACGCCTACCACAACTGCGGAGGGTAGACGGTTCAAGGGTAACAGTGAATTGGATTTCCAGAATGCGCTTCGAGCGTCAGAGATCTCAGCACAGGAGGAGTTGGAGCGGCGTCGCGGCAATAAAGCCACCGCTCAGCCAGATCTCACCCGGGAGGCTGTCATTCCGGAAATGCTTGAAGCGGTCGAGGCCAAGGCACGAATTTACATGGATACAAACAATGTCGTCGAGCCGGTCAACGCTAGAGCCGTATTTGGCTTCCTGCCCCCTCGCAACGATTTTACGCCAGAGGAGCACGAGATCTTCACCGACGCTTTCATGGCGCATCCTAAGAAATGGGGCAAGATTGCCGAATCTTTGCCTGGCCGAGATTTCAAGCAGTGTATTGTTCATTACTACCTAACGAAGGAGGAGATCAAGTACAAGGCGAAACTGAACAAGCGGTGGAGCCGCCGTGGCCGTGCCCGACGATCCGCTCGACCCAAGTCCAATGCTCTCATGGCCGACTTGGGCGTCGTCAAGCCGGATTACGAAGGCGAGGAAGACCCGGCCCCCGTCACAGACACCGGTCGTCCTCGTCGTGCTGCCGCGCCAACATTCGGGGACTCGTCTGCCGACACGGATCCGTCCACCGTCGGTCGACGCGGAAACGCAGCTAAGGAAGTAGAGCAAGGTGAGAGGACAGTTAGTCGACGCGGTCGTGCTGGTCCCGGATCGCGAGGTCGAAGAGGAAAAGCTGCCCAACAACAATTGCAACAGCAGCAGCAACAGCAGCTACAGCAGCAGCTACAGCAACAGCTACAACAGCAACAGCAACAGCAACAGCAACAGCAACAACAGCAACAACAGCAGCAGCAGCAACAGCAGCAACAGCAGCAACAGCAGCAACAACAGCCACAGCAGCAACAACAGCCACAGCAGCAACAACAGCCACAGCAGCAACAACAGCCACAAATTCCGCAGCCCGCACCTTCCGAGCCGCCGGTCAACGTTAGCCTACCTCCGCCATCGGCCACGCCCCCTGTGGGACCAGTCGTCCCCAAGCCAGAAATACCCGAACCATCCATGGATGGTACACATGATGGGGCAATCATGCGAGCTCGGGAGCCGACGGAGCGAGAGCCCCAGGAAGCACCTCCGCGCGTCAAGTCTGGTCGAGGTCGACAGAAGGAAGGCGTATACGTCTTTGAATCCGGCGAACAAGAGCCCCCGGCCGCCACCCGACCACAAGAGGTCGGTTACGGCTCGTTGCAACCGACCAGCTACTGGTCTGTTCCGGAACAGCGCGACTTCCCCCTGTTGCTGGCCCACTTTGGTCGTGATTTTGAGGGCATTTCCAATTTCATGAAGACGAAAACCACCGTAATGGTAAGGGCACCAAAGAGAGAAAACAAAATGCTTCCATACAATCCCAAACTAAGGTTGACTAACATTTTGGGCAGGTGAAAAACTACTTCCAGCGTCGGATTGACTCTGGGCAGAAGGACTTCGAGGACGTTGTTGCAGATGCAGAGAGTAAGAAGGCGCGCGGTGAGCGCACGGGTCCGTTGCCTGTGCCCAACTTCGCCTCTAAGCGGCGCTATGAAGCCACGCCATCCTCCATTATTCTTCCCCGGCCTCTGGCACCGCAGACTGATACCGCATCTGACACGGATGAGACGCGACCGGCGCCGAAAGGCAAGCATGCGGCTCCACCGCCGACCTCGGCACAGCCAGTGCCTCTGCAAGCCCGTCCCCCTCCAGAGAAGGAGCGCAATGTGAACAGATACCCGCCCCTTGCGCAGGCCAGCAGTGCGCCCATTGCACCCGGGCCAATTCTCGCCGAGGACACCACCAGGGCGGCTCGTTCCCAAGCTGGGGTACCTTCACGTATGTCCGGCCCTCGTATGGGGTATTTCCCTGATGACAGACGCGAAGTTCCAGCCACTGTTATGTCTCATACCACGACTCGGCCCCAAGAGGCGCCGGTTACAGCACGTCAAGCGCCGGTGTCCGCTCCAGAGATCGCACGCATGGAGTCTTTACACGCCCAAGGGTTCCGATCGTCCAACATGGATGCGCACGGATCACCTCTTGTCACGGCGCAGGGTGCTATGCCGCCATCACAGCCCGCCTATCTGCCAGCTCAGCCTCAGCCTTCATTGGTTCCAACGCCATCTCATTCTCGCCAACCTAGTCTTACCAAGCCCCCTAGCTCCCCCGTGCAGCCGCTGCAGAGACAAGAACCAGAAATGCATACCATCCGGCACGATCCAATTAGCCAACGGTCGTACTACACTCTGCCCGGCCACCCTATGGGTATGGCGCAACCACCGCCGATTCTGTCGCCCCCTAAGGAAATTCCTCGAGCTGGGCCTCCTCCATCGGAACCTCCCGAGGCTCCTCGCCAAGTTCCCGCCAAACGGTCCAACATCATGAGCATTCTCAACGATGAGCCCGAAGATCCCCAGCCGCGCAAGAGGTTTGCCAGCGATCAAGCTGCGTTGAGCACTCCGGGCAATGCCGCGTCGCCTTCACGGCCCGTTTACACGGGTGTGCAGCCGTCCCTTTCTCAACCGCCATCCGCCCCCCGTCAGGAGGAACCTACTATGTCGACGGCTCAGCAGAATGCTCCCACCTACCCCCAGCAGAGCCCGTACTTGCCGCCGGCTCGTACGTATTCTGATTATCAAGCTTATGGTCCTGCACCGGGCAGCTCTGCCGGGCCGGCCAATAACGACTGGATGGCACGGTTTGACCCGCGAGGCCAGCAATCGCAACAGCAGCAGCCCACTCCTCACCAACAGGTAAACAATCGGCCTGCCTCAACACTCCCCCCTCAGCCACCTTTCTCCCCCTACGCCTCCAACCAGACCTTGTCCGCCCACACCATGCCGAATCTCACAGCCCCATCTCCGGCTCCGACCCCTTCGCCGGCCCCTTCGCACCGTCCGTCGTCGTACCACGCCTCGGTCTACGCGCCGTCGTCGGCCTCACACGCGCAGGCAGTCGCTGCCAGCTCTCGTGAAATGGCTGCACAGAACCCAATGATGCGGTCGGCCATCGGGTCACCCACGTCGCGAAACAGCAGCCTTGCATATGGGACGCGACAAGGACCCCCCACCCCGATCCAGTCGCCCGCCAATCTGCTTGGGGTCACGTCTCGTCAGACGCCCGCAACGGCGTCCTATGCGTCGCCTGCGCCTCCAACGCCGGTGCCAATGACTATCCCAAGTCAGCAGCATCCGGGGAACCACCAAACCTACCAGCAACATGTGCAGACCATGGTGAGCGGAGCGCATCAACAGCAAGCTCATCGGTCTGCCCTCGGATACGCGGGCGCACAGTATGGCCATAGCACTCCCCCTCCGCAAGCTCAAGCGCCTCGGGTAGCAGGCTTACCCGGACCGCCCCCTCAGGCCATGCCAATGGGTCGCTCCTACACGCCGCCGGCGATCTTGCAGCCGAATCCTTCGGGCGGTATGAGTTATGCTCCCGGTGGACCAGCCCCGGCAGTTGGGGCCGTTCACCCCTTGCAGGCGCGCCCCGGGCCTGGTGTCTTGGGCGACAGCGGCAACCCCAGTCACGGTCACCATCGAGTTTATAGTCAGGGGTCGAATGCTGGGTCACTCCACGTACCAATGACACCACAACACCCACCTCGATAGATTCTCATTCAAGAGTCATCATATCATTGATAGTACTTTCACTGCATTTCTGGGATTTTGCATATGTGGACACCATGTGGGATGTGGATTGTTCCCGTGTACTTTACATTCAAAACGACTTTCATTTTATATTCCTTTTCGATTCTGTCTTTCCTTCTGATTTCTCCTGACGAAGATTCCACTCTTCTTTCTCGCCTTGCCTTGTTGATCACCGGGTCTTTTTTTCAATTTTGGGTGGGAAGAGGGATGCGGAGACATCTCTTACGATTCATGTATGTAGTTGTACAGTACCTTAGTAGATGATTCCAACGGAAGAATATATTGGCACCAATCTCATCCCCTGCAACGGACCCCAAGCGAGTCTGCCTCGAGCCCTTCAGCCCTGCGGCGGATCCCAAATCTCCGTCTTGGATCCATCCGCCCTACGGAAATAGTCCCAACGAACTAAGTCGCTAGTCGCCCACTATTGACACCAACCTTTCCTCTTCGGCGTCTCCAACTGCGAACGAAAAGTGGAGAGGCCCAGTACGTCGGCCAACAGCGTCTCAAATGAAACAGGCTGAAACTAGGCCCCTCTCCGTGCTGTCAAGGTCCAATCTCATCCCGTTGATCGCTTCCCCTCTGCCCGGGCACGGAGGATCTGGTTCCAATTAATCGATATTGGGTTCCAGTGTTGACTCGGACGCGGCAGACGAGCTGCGAGGTGGAGCTTGTTTCTTGTTGTCGAGTTGTTCTTTTTTTTTGAGTCTGTTGTCAAGCGCCAATTTGACTTGAGAAGGGTAAATTGCAGTGTCTTAGCTCTCACCGAGCATCGCGAGATCCTAACGGAGGAGTCCGTTAGCGGCACGGACTTTGCGAGATTAGCTTCCTCTGTCGTTATATTGCAGCCTTATTGCATTTCCGCTGTAACCCTATGGACTGCTCTCGTGGCTTTCCGCAAGGGGAGACTAGTTGTTTGTAGTGTCGCGTAGTATACCGTAGTAGGGAAGTAAATTATCCCTCTTCTCAAGCCCCAGTGGACCGTTCCCCTCTAGGCATTATTTGGTCTTTTATTGACTTTTATTTCTGTTTATATCCATCCCCTACCCACACCCGTTCGAGCCAAGAAAGCTTTTTTCTTCAGCCTTACCAGTCCCCTCCGTCAACTGTCAACACTCGCCATCACCACCATGAACCCCTATCCAAATTTGCCGCCCATCCACCATCTACCAATACACTCGCCTTCGCCTTTCCCGTCACCTTCGTCGTCGTCTTCTTCCAATTCCTCGTCTAGTCAAAGTCAAGGTCAAAGTCAAGGTCAAAGTCAAGGTCAAAGTCAACATCCGCCATCTTACATACCCTCCTCATACCACCACCAGCAAACCTTTACACCCTCACGAACCGAAGAGCTCAAAACAACCCTCGAACAAGCGAAACTCGACCAACGGCGCCAAGAATATGCCCTTCTTCGAGACGCCCTGAGAAGAAGGGTTCCCTATTCTGCGATCCCGGGGTTACTCGCTTCGAGAGATTCGTCGGTTAGAAAGCGCATAGGACAGGATGGGTATGGGCTTGGAGGGGAGGATTTTTATCAGCTTGGGAAGGAGACGGGGTCGAGGTTGGGTAGCGCGCATGATTCTTCGCAGGGACATGAGCTTGGGAAGGGGCATGGGCAGGGGCAGGCAGCTGCGGTATATTGTATGATCTTCCCCCCTTTTCTACCTCTACACATCGTTATTTCTCTGTTCGTCGATTCTATTGGCAAATGTCTTCCTTCCACATACTCTACAACCTATGAGCCAATACTAACGCGAAACACATAGACATCCCAGCCCCAACAGATACCCACCCAATCTCGCCAAGTAAAAGACGCCTCGATCTCGACGACAGTTTCCTGAACCGGGCGTATAAACGCCGAAGACCGTGGACTGGTGCCGCGAGGGGCCGTTCAGGACAGGGAGGGGAACGAGCGAAACGGATCACGTTTCATCATTATGTTCCGGGAGGTGGTAAATAGGTTGGTCTTCCGGGTAGTATTAGCGGCGATGGAAATGAATTATACTGGAAGGGGTGCATGCATTTTCGGTGTTCCTGGGCTTTTGGATTGGGGTTAGACGGTTGTTTTGGGGTTTCTATACTGGCTATTCTATTGCTTTTGACGGAGTCTCTTCACATTTACACTCTTTTGGGTTACTTTTGTTTTACTTGGTCGTGATGATTGTTGTTGGGCGAGCTGTTTCATCGGCGTTGGAGTATACTGTTTCTAAGTGTTACGAGATCATGGGATGCAGGGTGCATTGAATTCATTCCGGTGATTTGTTTAAATTGAAAGTATGACCCAAGTTGAGACTGTCTGATCGGAAATGCAGGGAGTTAGTTGTTTGCCTAAGTCAAGACCCGCTAAGGTTGCTATATATTTTTGAGCCTATTCGAGACACATGCGCGGCCGCTATCAAACAGACTAGACGGTAAGGAAAGTAAAAGCCCAGCGCTGAACAGAATTGCCTTTTTGGAAACAAGAAGTCTTGCTATTTATGCTTGATCCGGATATGGTTGGAGAGATCTTAAGGCTGTCTGCTCTCAGAGGTTCCGAATCTGTTATTATCTACTAGATAATATTTCAGCAAAGGGAGTGAGTTTTGCAATGAGCAGCTAGTGAATCTCATAGAATTGTAGAAGTCGAGGCTAACCAACTAAGGTACACACTCGTCCATGGCTCGATGGGCAAATACTTGGCCATTGGAATTTCCCTCTTTCCAAAAGGTTATGGTTGATGAGCTAGGAAAGGCGCCTTGCTTCTGAGGGCACAGGAAAGGCCGGTACCAGGCATTACCCGTGTTGTATTCAACTGCCCGAAAGAGGCGACTGTAACATCCCGCACGACGTTCCATTCGGGTCCAGCAGGGAAGTCTACCGTTGGTAATTAGGATTCCGTCAAACCCGAGACGATCACTTCCGTCCCGTGTCCCTGATAGGATCGTGTTACCATCAAATGGTTGCACCGCATAGAAAATGAGGTCGACCAAGGAATGCTAGATAAGTGACTTGTCGCTTGTTGGTTGCATGTAGGAGCCCACAATTGGATTCTAATGCAGGGTGCCATGTGTGATTGGATGGAAACACGAGTCAAACATCATCGACGCTCTCCCTCGCGCATTTTCCCCGTTCAATCGGCGATGTCAGCCTGCGAAGGCATTCCACGGCCCGGCCGGATGAGTCGATCAGGCAACAGTCGGTGCCCCGGCTACGACTGGTTGCACCCGTTGCTTGAATAGGCCGTGTGGCGATTGATCAATGCATTGAAGCACATATCAGAACCTACGTCATAAATCATATGGACAGTAGTATGATTCACAAGCGGGCAGTGAAGATAGTGCTTACGGTGTAGTTCGGAATACGTACGAGAGCAATCGTCAAGCGCAA
Source organism: Aspergillus ochraceus (assembly GCA_004849945.1). NCBI lineage: Eukaryota > Fungi > Ascomycota > Eurotiomycetes > Eurotiales > Aspergillaceae > Aspergillus > Aspergillus ochraceus. Next base: position 3,941,487 of record SSOS01000003.1, read on the forward strand.
GACAAGCGTGCAACTGCAACGTGCTCCAAGAAACCAGAGCGAGCAGGCCGGTGGGTCTTAAGTGTGCCTCGAGTCTTATGCGGACCTCGTTTACCTTCGGCCGTACTCCGTAGCAGTCCGTTGGCGAGTGGGACCGACTATCGATGTTTCATAGACTTGATAACGTTGCATTGTCCCAGTGATCCTGCCTGGTAGTGTGAACTGAGGTTAGAAAACAGTGTTGTGATTTGGCAATAGGAAGAAGGAAAGAAGAGACAGAAGAGAAAAGGGAGGAGTATCACGTGAGTACGGGGAACCGGAAGGACCATCGGCGCAGGAAGGATCGGTCAAATCAACTCCAATCAACGGATAATTCCCTTCCTCACGAGCCTCGAGAGAACCGGTTTCCTCCAAGCGTCAAAAGTCCGTGCGGCGATTCTTTACGTTCAATAAGCCTTGACACCTCCCCGTCCAGGCAACTCTTGGTGTCTTGGTGTCTTGGTGTCTTGGTCTCTTGGCTGACGAGACGCGGATCAACCGCAAGTACGGAGTAAGACTGGGCATAAGACATCATGACCTAATTTGGGATGAAGCCAAATTCCAAATGCATCCATCTCGACACACTAGAAGCCCGATTTATCCTGTTAACCGGCCAGTAACATACCGTTCACATTCGGCATGCTGCACACGGTGGTGGAAAATGCCGGGCCGAGACGTTTTCGGCTCGGGTAACGGCCAGGCATGAAGGCAGCGACGGTCGGTCTGGAGTCTCCGGACAAACAACTCCTAGTCTCCCCCCGGTTCCATTTTTCCACGATAGTCATGCACGTCACGAGTCCTACGGGGTAAGATTTCTGGAAGGTGTACACAAAGTATGGGAGACAAGTGGTAGAGATTTAGCCGACCGACAGCTGTCACCCAAGGCAAGGGAAGACCGATATGGAAGGCAACAAGTTCAAACCGGTAATGAATGTCATGTTGTGCAACGATAAGCCGTTTTTGTGATTCGGTTATGGCACTCGTTACTCAAATCAGTGTACGCAGGACCACAAGATGCCCATCGAGTCCAGCGATGATGTCATGGACCGCATTGGTGGGATGATGCTAATCACCAAACGAGGGAATACGGCTGCGATGTCGCGAACATGACTGCTGCCCCCTGGGATGCAAACCGGATTTGGCACTGCCAATTTGGCTTCCTCGTTGCGTCACTCGCCGGGGGCCACCGTCGAGAAGAGCCAAACAGCGTTGGGCGCTAACTGGCCGGGTTGCCTTTCTCGGTCCGCCCGACAAGCGCTCTGCCGCCCATTGGCGCGACACTGTGTAGCCCATCCGTCGTCCCTGGTCGTTTTGATGTACGATTGCAACGGTGGCGGATCTGCGCGAGTCAGTCTGTTCTGCTCTTCTCTGGTCTGCGACCACGCAGGAGTTCATTGGCTGTACACGCTCGAAGGTCGGGTTAAATCCTCGACACAACATGCTCGATGCATGGACGGTGGGGTCTTTGATACATGGATCGAAAGTGCGGAGAGCAACCGGTTCAGAGTCAGATCTACTGAGAGCGTGGGGATTCGGCCGGGGAAGGAGAGCCCGTGAGACTGGCCGGAGAATTGAGCCATGACGTCGTGTAGCCGTGGGCTTCCTAATGCATCCCCTAGATCGATACGAGGATATGACTCTCGATGCCCGGAACAGATGGTATATAAGGGTGTCTGCTTCTGTTCCTGGACAGTTCTCCATTCTTTTATCTCCATCGACCAGCCTTTTTACCTCTCCCCTGCTTGTTTCGATTTCCTCCCTCCAACCTTTCATACCATTGATCTTCTTCCCCTCTTCGCCACCTAACGTGGGGGGTTCGAATTGATCATCTCTACCCTACTCTACCTACTCTAGAAGGAATCTTAACGACCCACTCGCTTGTCATGGGCACTGACGATATGTCCAACAAACAATCTGACGTGGAGCTGGAAAAGAAGAAACAAGAGGCTCCCGACACCAGTCCGTCTCGTCTGCCAGCCAACACACATGCCGAACACGCCGGCCAGTCCGACAATGATAGTGAAGAGCATGGCAAGTTTCGCGGGGACGGGAAGCGAGAGCTTACCGAGGATGATTGCTACGACAAGCTGGGCTTCTGCTTCCCCTGGTACAAGAAGTGGTCTATCCTCACCGTCATCTTCACCGTGCAGATGTCCATGAACTTCAACAGCAGCGTCTACCCGAACGCCGTCACACCGTTATCCGAACATTTCCAGATCAGCGAACAGGCTGCGAGGGTGGGACAGATGATATTCCTGGTGGCATATGCCTTTGGGTGCGAGTTGTGGGCTCCGTGGAGCGAGGAGTTTGGCCGATGGCCCATCATGCAGGCCAGTTTGTTCCTGGTCAACATCTGGCAAATCCCTTGCGCATTGGCGCCCAACTTCGGGACCATCGTGGTCGGCCGTTTCCTCGGCGGCTTGAGCTCGGCCGGAGGCTCGGTCACTCTCGGTATGACGGCTGATATGTGGGAGCCCGATGAGCAAGGGTTCGCCGTCGCCTACGTGGTCTTGTCTTCGGTTGGCGGAACCACCATCGGGCCCATCTTCGGCGGAATGATCCAACAGTGGCTGGACTGGCGCTGGAATTTCTGGATCCAGCTCATCTTCGGCGGCGTGACCCAGCTGATGCATTTCTTCCTTGTCTGCGAAACCCGCTCCACCATCCTCATCGACCGCGAGGCCAAGCGTCGTCGCAAGTCCGGCGAAGACCCTAACGTGTACGGTCCCAACGAGTTGAAAAAGCCTCGACTAGATGCCAAGGAGGTTCTACACGTGTGGCGCCGACCTTTCGAGATGTTCCTCCGTGAGCCCATCGTGCTTTTCCTCTCTCTGCTTTCTGGTTTCTCCGATGCCCTGATCTTCACCTGCATCGAATCATTTAACCTTGTCTTCAAGCAATACGACTTCACCCCTCTCCAGATTGGTCTGTGCTTCTGTGCCATTATCATCGGATATGCGGTCGCCTACGGGATCTTCCTCCCCGATATCTGGCGTCAACGGAGGGTTCGACAAAAGCAAGGAAATGCCTCCCGACTGCCCGAGCGGCGTCTCCTTCTGTTGCTCTTCATTGCCCCGTTGGAGACGATAGGTCTGTTCGGGTTCGCCTGGACCTCGATGGGGCCCGACTACATGCACTGGATCGTACCTCTGGTATTTGTCTTCCTCATCGCCATAGCCAATTACGGCATCTATATGGCCACGATCGACTACATGGTGGCTGCCTACGGACCGTATTCGGCGTCGGCCACGGGAGGTAATGGGTTCGCGCGAGACTTCCTGGCCGGACTGTCCGCGATGTACGCGACTCCCATGTACAGCAACATCGGCGGCAAGTTCCATTTGCAGTGGGCCAGTACCATTCTGGGCTGTTTAGCCATATTCGTCACTATCCCCATCTACATTTTCTACTGGAAGGGACCGGAGATTCGAAAGAGCAGCAAGTTCGCGCAGACGCTGGAGGCCGACCGGCAGATGCATGCTGGCCGTCGGGTCAGTCATATCAGTGAGTCGGAGAAGCCATACCCAGCGTAGAGGCTTTGGCTTCCCATTTTTCCTGTTTATGTTTAATCATGTGATAATGATTGCACCGGGAAGGGGGTCAGTGATGAGTTCACAAAGGAGCGGCACTGCATTCGCAATAACGATACCCCATTATGATCATATTAGTTACTGTATATAGCCGAATACTTACCCATATTCAAGACATTTTTATTTGGAACATAGACCGACTCGCGTAGAAAGTGTTATCCACCGCGGAAACGCCGCGTCTTTCCGTCCTCCCCGCGAGCAGCCGCCAACGCGGAACGAACTTTCCGACGTCCGCACTCCTCGTCTTCTCCACAACAACGTCGTCCCGAAGGCGAGACAAGCCAATGATGACGCCCACAGTTGGCGACGATGCACAACCGTGGCTTATTCCCGGCCCGATGACTGGCCCTGAGCGTCGGTGGCTTCCAAACAATGCGGGGTGTGGTTCTCCACCCGTGTCGATCACGTCTGCTGCGACTGGCTGCGTTTCGAGGCAGATTAACACAAAGCTGTCGGAAATCTACCGTGGAAGGGCGCGCAATCCAACCGCGTGTGCTCTTAGGTCACCCTCGGAGACGTGAGGAGGTTTTGTTTCGGTACCCAGAAGGTATATAAGGGTGTTGTGCTGGCCGCACCCTTGCATACTTCGTGCACACTTTCCTTGAAAATACCTATACCTGGGAAGTCTCAGTAGACAGCGACCGATAGATTTGTGTTTCTTCTTTCCCAGTCACCATGGCATTACAAACGCTTGCGATCGCCGCCGTCGCGGTCGTCCTTTTCGTTATTCGCTACCTCAATCGGACGGACGTTCCTAAAATCAAAGGCATCCCCGAAATCCCTGGAGTGCCTATGTTTGGCAATCTGCTGCAACTGGGCGAGAAGCACGCGACGGTTGCGGGGGCATGGGCGAAGAAATTCGGTCCGGTGTTCCAGGTTCGCATGGGGAATCGGGTACGTTTTGTCGTTGGTGTTATTCAGCGCCAAAGTTCCAGAAAGCGCAATATGAAGTCGCCCACTAACATGTTTCTAGCGCGTCATCTTCGCCAACAGCTTCGACTCCGTCAAACAACTCTGGATCAAAGACCAATCCGCACTCGTCTCGCGCCCGACCTTCCACACCTTCCACAGCGTCGTCTCGACCTCGCAGGGTTTCACCATCGGCACCTCTCCTTGGGACGAGTCCTGCAAACGACGCCGCAAGGCAGCCGCCACGGCCCTGAACCGACCCGCGGTGCAATCCTACATGCCGATCATTGATCTAGAAGCGACGTCCAGCATCAAGGAACTCGTCAAGGATAGCAAGGGCGGCACGGTGGACGTCAACCCGACAGCCTATTTCCAGCGGTTCGCCCTCAACACGAGTCTGACGCTGAACTATGGATTTCGCATTGAAGGCAACGTGGATGATCAGCTGTTGAGGGAAATCGTGGACGTCGAACGCGGGGTGTCGAATTTCCGGAGTACCAGTAATAACTGGCAGGATTACATCCCCTTGCTGAGGATCTTGCCCAAGATGAACCGTGAGGCGCAGGAGTTCCGTGCCCGGAGAGATAAATACTTGACCTATTTGTTGGGCATTTTGAAAGATCGGATTGAGAAGAGGACGGATAAGCCGTGTATCACGGGCAATATCCTCAAGGATCCGGAGGCGAAGTTGAACGATGGTACTTGACCATTCCTACCCCATTTGCATGCCCACAGCTAACTGTGACTAGCCGAGGTGAAATCCATCTGTCTGACTATGGTCTCTGCTGGGCTGGACACTGTCCCCGGTAACTTGATCATGGGCATCGCGTACCTGGCCTCCCAAGAAGGTCAGGAAATCCAACAGAAGGTGTACGACGAGATCATGGAGGTCTACCCCGACGGCGACGCGTGGGAAAAATGTCTGGTGGAAGAGAAAGTGCCTTATGTGACTGCCCTGGTGAAGGAGACGCTGCGGTTCTGGACTGTCATTCCGATCTGTCTACCGCGGGAGAGTACTAAGGACATTGTATACAACGGCGCGAAGATCCCTGCAGGAACTACCTTTTTCATGGTCCGATAACCCCCTCCCATCGCCGAGATCTACATACAGTTACACTAACGATCATACAGAACGCTTGGGCAGCAGACTACGATGAGGACCACTTCAAAATGCCTCATAGATTTATCCCCGAACGATACCTCGAGCAGACCGAGGGTGCCGGCACGCCTCATTACGGCTACGGCGCCGGCTCTCGCATGTGTGCCGGCTCGCACCTGGCTAACCGTGAGCTCTACACGGCGTACATCCGGCTCATCACGGCGTTCAGGATGTCTCCGCCGAAGGACCGAGCCGATCAGCCGATCTTGGACGCTATCGAGTGCAATGCCATCCCAACGGCGTTGACGACAGAGCCGAAGCCGTTCAAGGTGGGATTCCAGGCTAGGGATCTGGAGAGCCTGACGAGGTGGATTGCGGAGAGCGATGAGCGGACGAAGGATCTTTGATGGGCTTTGTTTCTTTGTTTATCCGAAAGAGCGTGGATTTTGTATATAAGAGTAAACTTACAGTAACACCAACAGTTCAAGCGTTCCAATGACATCATCTCTCCCACCTGAGGCAACCCCGACCGCGGAACGTTCCGCCGAGACTTCCGCGCCCGCGGATTAAAACGCCTCTTGTCCCGTCGCTTCCCCGGACTTTCCAACCGCCAACCACCTTTGGCTATTTCAATTCCCTCGAACGAGAACATGTCTGGCAGGGAACATCCAACTCGATCCCTCCTTCCATTTCCGCTCGCCTCGCAAGACCCTGCAAGCCACAAGGCCCGGTACAGCGAACACGGAACCATCTCGGCTGTCGATGCGGAAGAACACCCCGATGCCCTCCGCCCGCGAAAACGTCGACGGAAGTATATTTCCAAGGCATGGTATGGGATTACCCTGAGTCGAATCCCTGTTGCTTTCTGGCCCTGAGTCAACCGTCTCTGTTGGTGCGGGTGTGGCGTCTATAGAGCCGGTTTGTCTTGATGCGAATTAAGTTAATATTGACTTCGATGGATATAGTAATGAGTGTAAGCGACGGAAGATTAAATGTAATGGCGAGACTCCGTGTCAGAGGTGTGCACGGCAGAGAGTAGCGTGTGTTTATGTCGAGGGAGGGGAGAAAGGGAGGGAGGATGGTGGTGGTGGGTGTGAGCAGTAGGGTTTTCGATTCGATTAATGATCGTGGTCATGATGCTAATGTTGAACTAGAGGCCTTGACCGACTGTTCGAGCAGATGCGAAGTATGCAAGAGCAAATCACCGCGCTTTCATCCGCCGTGCATCTGCTGGCCGAGGGTCATCCCGGCATCACGCCTCCGCGGTCGACTGAGACGAACCAATCGGTCGTGGCGTCCCAGCGGCCCTTCCGTCGTTTGTCGACAGCAGGAAAAGACTGTTTCCAAGGTCCTACAACCTCGGCGTTTAGCTTCGACCTCGCGAAGTCAAGTCTCCAAAGTCGAGGAATCGTTGAGCAGCATGAAGCAGGCGATGCAGACGGAGAGGCAGATGCCGATGGATACGTGACTCAAGAACCATCTCCGCTATCATCTCCCTTGCCGCCAGACAAGAGTCTAAACCTCCGGAGTGGTGATGCGCTTTGGCTGATCGGGAAGACTGAAGCGTTGCGACTGTGTCGCGTGTATGAGGAGGAGATGGGAATCATGTATCCCGTTCTGGATCTCTCAGAGCTTCTGCATCAGGTCGAAGTGCTCTATGGCTCGCGGTCTAGCGTGCAGAGTACCGAGGAGTTGGATAGTGATGATGTGCATATCCTGCGTCTGGTGTTTGCGTGCGCCTTGACGGCTGAGGCGAGCGGGAGTAGTGAGTTGGCTATGCGTCTATTCGACAGTGTCCGCGAAGTTGCGGATGATTGTGTCTGGGGGGCACCGGAGATTAAAAGTATTATATTTCTGACCTTAGTGGTAAGTTGCGAATCGATCGAGAGTTGATAGCTTTAGACATGGCTAGTAACATTTCCCACCCAGGCGATATTCTATTTCCAAATGGATGAAGAAACCCTGGCCTGGCGAACAATCGGCATTGTCGAACGCATGTCTCTGGAAAAAGGACTGCACCGACGAGAGACACTCACCCAACTAGGCCTTGCGACAGAAGGACGCGAACGCGTGCTTCGACTCTTCTGGTCCATCTACATCCTTGACATACGCTGGAGCTTTGGAACAGGCATGCCTTTCTCCCTCGAAGACACAGATATTGATCCCTGGCTCCCCGAGCCGGAAGAGAAGACGCCCTACCTGCGCGTCATGATCCGATACAGTCGGATCGCCGCGAAAGTGTGGAAATTCATTTCGGCATTTAACAATACCAACGAGATCAGGAAAGACGAGATGAATTACCTTAACTGGCAGGTCCTGCAATGGATCGGCGCGATTCCAGACTCCCTGCGTCTCGATCACCATCCTGTTGCTCATGCCAGTCAGGACGAACCCCGGAGCATTCGTCGTCTTCGCTGTCTGCTCTACTTGCGCTCCAACCAATTGCGCATGCTCATTCATCGGCCTGTTCTGCATTCCGCAGCACATATTATGCGGTATCCATCGGAGTCACAAACTGTAGTCGACATCGCCAAGGACACGATCCGCTTCATCGCGCGCCTCAACGAAACGTCGGATATTTATCGCCTCCAGCAAGTAGCTTTTAACTGGTTCCTGGTCTCCGCCCTAGCGGTGTTGTTTCTGGCTGTTGCTCAAACGCCAAGCCAATTCAGCGGATCCTGTAAGGAGGAGTTTTATATGGCGCTGGAACTCGTCAAGGGGTTTTCTACTCGCTCGTATATCTCTAGACGACTGTGGAGGTCTATTCGCAGTTTGAGGAAGCTGGGTCCTCAGTTGGGTTTGCATGTCCATGGACATGGACATCAACATCAGCACCAGCAGCAACACCCTCCGCAGGAGGAGTCACATACAGGTCCTGGATTATACCACCCCGAAGGAAATGGTGACACGACGATAGAATCATTCGACCCTCCCATGTCCACTAGCACGCATAGTCACTCGCCGCTGGACGGAGTCCAAATGACCCGCGAGCTGATGGAGTGGTTCGAAGCGGTCGGAAACCTGGAAGATCAAATTATGGGCGTAGGACCACAGAGTCTGTCGGATTTGGGATGGCAACAGGGAGGTCGTGGGGTGGGTAATGGGTATATGGTTGATTACGGAGGGGAGCTGTCGAGTCTGATGAAGGATTGTTTTTAGTTGGACAGTATAACATGTTTGGGAGTGGTTGACTCTATAGTGTCAGGTTCATTGAGGAGGAGGATGGTTTTGATCGTCTCTAATAAGCCGACAGGTTTCATCGGCTAATTTCAAACCTTTCCCTTACCAATTAGCTGGATCTAAATCTTCATAGAGGACTATCTTTCTTGCAATATTTGTCGATCATTTAATCAATCCTTTGATTCCACCATTACTATGTTGTCAACAAAGCTACATGGGATGTCCTGCGGGTATAAGAATATATAACTGGGGCTATCAAGATGATCTTCGAAACCATAACCCTATCAGAAATAATATGCAATGTATAATTCCGAGGTTAAGAAAAAGCAGCCATACACTGTATTCGTGAAGCTTACCAAGAGGGGTTAAAACAGGCGAAAAGAAAAAAAAAAAAAAAAAAAAAAAAAAAAAAAAGAAAAAACCAACTTAGTCGTATTCTGGAACTAGCGATAATTTGACTCACAACCTATCACCCGGACTAAGTCCGAGTCGGTCGGTCTATTCGGATATAAGAATCCCTCTTGAGGAGGACTGTGTAAGTCGTTCAGGGGTGATTACAAGGCAGGCAGTTAAAGTTACTCCATGGCTGGCAACCAGACGAGTTCATCCACGTGGTGATGAGATGAGACAGTGAAGTCAGGAACCATAAGCCAACTAAAGATCGGAGAAGCTCTACTATTAAATACCATTTCCCGTGGCTTAGTGAACATTAAATGCATAGGGAATCTCGGGGGTCTCGGTCCAAAAGAGCGCCGAATAAGGCCCGACGATCGGAGCGGATCAGATAAGATGGTCGGCCGAGGAGGGTCCGCGGAGGGTCCGACCCCATATAAACAATTGGCATAAGCACTGCGCCCCTTTTCCCCCTTCGATTTGCATGTTCCCTTGAAAAGTGCACTATGCTGGCGGAAATACTCCTGATCTGCAAGGCCCTCGGCCTCACCTTCAAGCAAATCTATACTCACCTCAGTCTCGCCCTCTCGCCGCGTCTCCACCGTCTGACCTACCGATCTGTCGAACACCCGCGCAACGTCGTCGTCATTGGTGCCTCATTTGCCGGATACCATGCGGCTCGGTGTCTAGCTAGCTCTTTACCGACCGGCTATCGCGTCGTGATTGTTGAGAAAAATACCCACCTCCAGGTGACGTGGGTGTTGCCACGATTTAGCGTCGTTAGGGGGCATGAGCACAAGGCGTTTATTCCCTACGGGTCATATTTGTCGACAGTGCCGAGGGAGTCATATGAGTGGGTGCGTGGTACAGCGGAACAGATTCTAGCGGACGAAGATGGGAGGGGAAGGGTGCAGTTGGGGTCTGGCGGGGTCATCGACTTTGAGTATCTGGTTATAGCGACTGGCGCGTCGGCGATGTTGCCGTCTCGGGTGGGAGTGACGACGAAGAGAGAGGGTATGGAGCTTTTGATCATCGAGCAAGATAAGTTGGCGGCTGCGACAGACGTGGTCGTTCTGGGCGGTGGTCCAGCAGGAATTGAGTTGGCAGGGGATGCGAAGTCAAGATATCCGGAAAAGAATGTCACATTAGTGCATTCACGGAAGTCATTGCTCAACGACAACTTCGGACCGACGCTGGCAAAGAGAGCATTTGAAGAGTTGGTGGATGTCGGAGTCAGTGTGAAATTAGGAGAGAGAGCCAATGTCGACAGCATCGAGGAGACAGGGACTGTGCGGTTACATTCTGGGGAGACAATCCCTTGTGATTATTTGGTCTGTGTAAACTGCACGATTTTGGGTCGCATAAGGCTGACCTTAATAGGCGAAATGCATCGGGCAACGGCCGAATTCCTCTCTGATACAGGCACTGTCACCCAAGTCGGTCTCTGCGTCAGGACACATTCGGATTCGGCCTACATTGCAGCTCGCCGATTCGACATTAGACCGAATCTATGCAGCAGGCGATGTGATTGAGCTGAACAGCATTAGAAACGCGCGCTCGGCGTTTGAGCAGGCAAGATATGTTGCCAACAACATCGTCGCTTCCATCCGGTCTAAGAAGCAAGCCGAGTATTCTTATCGCTGGTGGGAGGGTGCAACCAAATTGACACTAGGCCTGGTATGTATCTTATCGATCATACTGTTATCGTGCTAACAGACACAGGCGAAAACGGTGGCATATATGAGCGACGGATCGGCGGAGATCAGTCTCTCCATGAAGGGCAAAGAAGAGATGGACAGTCCCATGATCTGGCGATTCTTTGGAGCCAAGGCGTTCGTGGACGAGACAGACAAGGTCGATTAACTTGCACATTTTGGAAATATGCGTTAAGTAGGAACAAGCTTGGCCAGCCTTCTGTACATATACTTTTGTCCTGTGACCAAGTATGCACCCGTAGGGATCTTAGGTGTCAGTTTTGGAATAATCAGCCCTAATCCGGACAAGAGCTTTGTTCACAAGCCATGATTGCGTATTCTCTGAGCCTTGGGTAACATGAATTTGTCAGAGGCGCCGCGGTGAAACGTGAGATCCAAGTAATCTTCGTGACGGGGGGCATTAGGGTTCAGGCGGCGCAGTGACACCAGGCAGATTGAATTATCAAGCTGACCGATGCTGCCCGTCAGCCAATAAACCCGGGCACATTCAGAATCGACCCAAGGATCGCGAGGAAATCACAAATGTCTAGCCGATCATGGCCGCGAAATGACCTGTCATGACCCATGGGTGACACAATGCCTGCAGCGGATCGCTCCTGCTGCATTCCATCCCTTGCGTGAGGCCTCTCGCACCCCAAACATCGACGCGTCTTATTTATCCCAGCCTACCCAGTCTGCCCCAGTCAATAGACCCTTACAGCGTGCATGGCAACATCACTATGGCGTTTCTCCGGCGGTTCCTCGGGTTGAACAACCAGTTTGAGGTCGACGGGAAGGTTTGTTCTCCACCGTTTCTTGTCCTCTAGTTTCCTGCTGACAGGTGTTAGCTCGTGCTTGTTGCAGGCGGATCGAGAGGTCTGGGGAAGGCGCTCGCTTTGGAGTTGGCTGCGAAGGGTCGGTTGAATTAGTTGTTAATGCCTTGTCGCAATCCATACTGATACCAAAAATAGGTGCCAATCTGCTGTTGCTCTCACGATCCGAGACTGCCCTCCGGCACACGCAGGGAGAGGTCCAGAGAGCGTGTACCAACTCGAAGCAGATTGTCGATGCGATCCCAGTTGACTTGACCAAACCTGATGAGGTAGTTATGCCTGCATATCCATCGCAAGGGATGCTCGCTAACCGTGTATAGATCCACGCTGCTCTCAATCACTATCATACCCCCGATATCCTCATCTGCACCGCGGGCGGAACTCCTACGCAGGTCGGATTTCTCGCCGACATCTCCCCGGAATCCATCACGTCGTGTGTAGACCTCAATTACTATACAACAATCTTCATCGTGCAATACTGCCTGAAATTATGGCTGGCTGCCGCTCCCACCCCCTCGCCGCGTCATGTCCTCCTCACGTCGTCCCTGGCGGCATTCCTGGGCATCCCAGGTTTCATCGCATACACACCGACTAAAGTCGCGATTCGAGCTTTGGCAGATACCCTGCGCCAGGAGTTCCTTCTCTACGGTGACAATACGTTCAAAGTCCACGTCAGCTTCCCCGGACCGTTCATAACCGAGGCTTTCCTCGAGGAACAGGACAATAAACCCGATTTGACCAAGGCGATTGAAGGAACGAACCTGTCTCGCACAGAGCTGGAGCAGAAGATTCCATCCGCTCGCGCCATTGCGAGGAGGATAATCACCGGGGTAGAGAAGGGAAAGACCTATATACCTGTGGACTGGAGAGGGGATGTCCTATTGAATAACATGCGAGGCCCGAGTCCGCGTTTCTGGACTCTGTGGGAATTTTTCTTAGGCATTGTAGCAGCTTGTGCATGGTGGTTCTATCGTACGTCTTTTGATCGACAGACGAGGAGGTTTGGAGTCAGCCATGGTCGGAACAACCAAGTTTAGTTACATGTTGCCCTGTTGTTTTATGATAATGTAGGATTAGCCGAAGACTGGGTATTATTGCAATCAATTGAGTGGGGCTGTAGACTTGATTCTAAGGCCAATAGTCAGATCAGCAAATTTCCTCACGGTCCCTAATCAGCCATCCCTTCTCCAATAGACGAATATCATCTTAATTACCTTCCGCACTGGGAATAAGTGAGGCCTTGATTTCAGCAGTCTTTTGGACTGTGTCGTAATACTGCTCGTTGCTGATCCAGCCATCCTCGCTTACACCACCGATTTGCCCACGCTAATGACTTACAATATTGTTCAAGTCGAACCATAGTTGCTCCTGCTCCTTAAAGCTATCAAGTTCAGCTTCGGTAAATCTGACCGGGCAGGGTAGGCTTTTTGTATCTAGTAGGTAAGGTCAGTACTTAACTATGCGGATAATAGCTCTCTTCAGAGTCATCAGATTTCTATTCTATTTGCCTGCTAATCTTGTCTACTAGGTAATTGCGCGGATAATTAATTGGATCACGAAGAGCCTCGAGATGTGGTTTACTTAAATGGCTGTTTAGGATGCGGTAATAACATAATAAAAGATATTAGTTATAAAGTTTTAGTGGCTTCCGCTTTCTCTAGGTCAGTTAGAGCTTTAAAGTCCACTAGAAGGGATAGTTTTTTAAGTTGAGGAGATTGTTCTGTATCTGGGATTTTAAAGATACGAGGATAGCTTGTAACTAATAGACGTGGCTTAATTATTATGTGCTGCTAGTTGATGAGACAAGAGATGCTGCCGGAGTCGGGTGAGATAAAAATGTTATTAGGGTTTAGATCTGAATCCCGTTAGGTGGAGTCCGTGAAGAAACTAGAGAAAACAAACCTGGATAGTAAAGAGTTGGTTGGTTCAGGGCGCAGTTAGAATCTTTAGGAAGTAAATATGGAGCTAAGGTGAGATATTTGTCTAGTAGATGGAGGTAATCTTCTGGAGACTTTTTTCTAGGAAATAACCTATTATATAGGAAGTCCAGCTCAACAGGCCTTCCGGACTGCCGTGTCTATTTAATTTCCTTTTCCGTAATAGATACAAGATAGTTGTTAGGTTTTTTCCCTGTAATAATATGTTAGGCCGCACAAAGGTTAGTATTGAGAGAAACCCACATAGTCCACGGTAAACGTCGAGGCCAGCTCGTTTTCTATATTAGAATATATAATCTACAGTAAGCCCAATATAAAGATTTCATGCCCTCTATCGCCTTTAAGACTATCACTATACAATACTGTCTGAAGCTCTAGAGAAACATCTCTTAAAGTAAAGACTCCCGGTAGATCCGAACAAAATTTCGAAAAGTTGTTTTTCGATATTAATAAAACTGAACGCGAGCTGGTATCATTCGCGTTTGCTTATGCTTGAGTATCTAGTGTCCAGATTGACACCTAGTGCTTTTTCTATAACAAAATATTCCACCCCTGCAGGATTCCTTTCGGACGGGGAGTACGCATACACTCAGAATAGGGGTGCTCATGTGCTACTAACTCAAGGAGCGAGTTTGTTTGGAGAGATGAAGACTAGGTAGAGAGGATGTCTGGTGATAACGAGTATCAACGCATGTAATCATTCCGAAATAGAGTTGAAGATGGGGATTTGTACGCGAGACATGGTAAGTACTCCGTAGTGGTAGTGGGGAAGGTTGCCTGGGGAAAGATGAGGGACGCCGGGATGCTTGGCAGTTGACACCTCAGGCACCCTTTTATCTTGAAATCATATTCGATGCATCGACGAAACACGGAAACAAAGAAATAAAATCTAAATTTTAACGATTAAATCCGAGTGTGATTCCACCTCTACAAGATGCAGTCATACAATCATTCAATAAGATCGTGGATATAGTTCCGGTCAACTTCAGGTTTAGGGATGCTAGAACTACGAACATGACAGAGTCAGAAGTAATCGAGGCACACACTCAAATGAGCTGCACCAATTCTCCGAGCGCATTGCTGATCAGTACTTTTGGAGGCATTAGAAGTGTTCACATGAGGATCTTCATTCCGAAGGAGTCACCGCTCGTTTCGGAGCAGAAAAACGACATCTTCCCTTGCATCATATTATTGACCTCATGCAGATCATTAATTGAACCGCCGCGTTAGGGCCTATACAATACAAGCTTTTGTGCCTTGATCCAGTGGTCCACAGGAGAAAGAAACATGGAAAATACTTGGTTGTGAAGGGCATATTGAAGTATTTAGAACGCGTCATGCGAAAACTTCGGTCTTTTTCAAACATCTCAAAAGTAATGGCCTTGCAAGCAAGATGTTACTGCAGGTAATGGCTGCAAGGGACAAGAGCAATTATCACGTAACTAGTTTTGATTGTCATCGGCGAGGGGAGCTGTTCTGGTACACTGGAGAGATGCCTAAAAAAGGCTCGGATTCACTGGATCCTGTGGGACAATCTTTACTATAGCCATGATGAAACCACAGGCTTCGGCATCGACGGCCCCTCCCTCAGCTCATGACTGCGTGTTTGAGCATGGCCTGGATTTCACTGCCGATGGACGATATGTCTGCTGGGGGCGTGATAACAAAAAGCACCCTCGAAACTGGGGCACCGCACGCAAGATTTATGATACATCTTTGATTTTATTCTTAGATTTCTTCGTGTATGTCCACTGAGCCGGGATTACCACTGTTCGAGGCGCTAACGTTGCTGCTTTAGAACTACAACAAGCTCTGCTGGTGTGAGTGCCATCAATCGATCGATATGACATGTCTAACTGTATCAGGCGTCAGCAGCTGCTCAGGCCAAAGGTGACTATCAGATCGGAAGAGAGCTCTCGGTTTTCTGTTTTGTAACAATGTGCGTTTTATCTAACCTCCTCTAGCAAGCAGTCACTGATTGCTATTAGATTTCTCCTCGGGCAAGTTCTTGGGACGATCGTATTTCCACCGTGGTCCGAGTCGTTCGGCCGCAAGAGACTATACATTCTCAGCAGCGCTTTGAGCGCAATATTTTGCGTCATTGTGGGAGTCGTAAATTCTCTGGCAGGAACCATCGTGGGCCGGTTCTTTGGTGGCCTTCTATCGGCCATCCCATACACTGTTGGCTGTGGAAGTGTTGAAGATATGTTTTCTTCATGGCCTCGCACATGGGTCCTTCTCTTCTGGACGGTGGCATCGAACATTGGTCTGTCAATAGGACCGATCATCGGATCGCACATCACCACAGCTCTTTCTTGGTACGCCCACTTGCTCCATCTTCGGTACCCTGGCTAAAGAAATGAGCGTAGGAGATGGCTATTTTATATATACGCCATCGCTCTTGCCATCATCATGGTTCTCTTCTGCTTCGTCCGCGAGTCTCGACCGTCTCAGATCCTGATCAAGGAGGTAAACCACCTCCGCCAAAAGACCGGCGACCATACTCTAGAGGCTCTCAACCACGATCATGTCCCCGATATGCACACATTCGTACGTACTGCGCTCTTCAGACCCGTACAGTTGCTTTTCACCGAGCCTCTCGTCATCGCCACGGCCCTGATGAACGGCTTCTCCTTCGCCCTCCTCTACCTCTTCACCGAGGCCCTCCAACTCGTCTACACGGCCCTTGACTTTAGCGACTCCCAGGCCAGTCTTCCCTTTCTCGGCCTGGCAGTCGGCTTCTGGTTTAGCATTCCCTGTCGACTGATTGATTATCGTATCTTTGCCTCCCTTCGTCGACAGAACCTGCCTATCAAGCCCGAAAGCAAACTCACCGGTCTCGCCATTGGAGCTCCAGTTTTTGCCGTCGGACTATGGTGGTTTGCATGGACAATCCCGCCTAAGGTGGCGGTGCACTGGATCGTACCGACTGCCTCGCTTGTGCTGGTTGGGTTTGCGCTGAATGAGTTCGATACGGTGTTGTATGTCTACTTGGCTGATAGTTACCTGAGCTACTCGGCTAGTGCGACGGCCGCGGTGCAATTTGTGAGGGCGCTCTTGTCCGGTGTGTTTCCGCTATTCACGAAGCAAATGTTCGAGGGGTTAGGCTATAACGTTGCAGGATCGGTTGTCGCAGCCCTGGGGACAGCGTTTGTCGTTGTGCCGGTATTGTTTATTATTTACGGAGAGAGGATCAGGGCCAGAAGTCCGTTCGCTAAGTACAGTCTGGAGCTGGAAGAAGAATTGGAGAAGGAGGATTCAGTGGCGTAGAATCTTGATGGTTCTTGGGAGGTGCTCTGATTGTCATCTAATGCGCAGGAATAGAATGGAAGAAAGTATCGATGCCCGCAATAGTATATCTAGATCATCTCTTGGTGCTTTTCTAGGTTATGGCTTCCCCTTCCAAACCCTTTTAAGAAAGTCCTGTATCCCGTCATACCGATATTCGAGCAACAAGCGATTAAAGTCGTCAGAAACATCCCATGCGCTTTTGACACTACTGAGAAGCATCCCGATCGAGTTAGTTTTGATCAACTCGGTGGCCCGTTCGTCGGAAACAGCATCATGTTTCTTCTTCAGTCTCCATGAGGTATTCAAAACCCCGGCCTCGAGATCTTCGATTCTGACCTTTCCAGCTGTAAATGGACTTCCTGTAGCCTGGGGTAGCTTGCTGGCTCCTCGTTTCTCCCACAATCAGATTACCTCGAATAGCCTCCCCAGCCTTGACAATGTCACCGACCGTGACTCTATTGCCTCTGGTTCCTCCAGTCTCAGGCCACTCGCCTTCATAGTCCACTGCTCGGGTGACGACGGCAGCGAGATCAGCGACTGTAGTCAAAGTCATTAGCTAGCCGCGAGATACTTTCGCGGTTTGTGGCCTTCCGCGGAGCTGGAACAATCTCCGCTTACTGTCGCGGAATGGATTTTCTTGCTTTCATAGCGAGCACTATTTTATGTCTCGCCCATGTAATCTCTAGCAGGCACGATGGGACAAGTATCGGCAATACCGAGAGCATTTTCAGCTTTCTTAAACATCAACGGCCTGGCGATCGTGGATATCTGGAGCGAACGCTGCTTAGCATGGAGAGAATGGCAGAAACGGCGGACGGTGCAATAAGTCGTCGAATTGCGAGCATTCTGCAACGTTTGCTTGTCATTGAAGAGTCAAATCCCGAGGAGCACTCCGTTGGAGCAAGTGTTTCTCCAGAGATGGTCACGCAGGACTTCCCATGTGGCGAAAATCTGAAAGATAACGACACCACGCTCACCATCCAGGTACCACATTATGGGGTCATAATAATTAACCATAGCGGTCTGCCGAAGTTTAGTAGGGTAGATATACTTGCAAAGATCACCCGTGAGGCAGAACAGTCGCAAGAAGTCTCTCTCGGATTAGATGAAGGATCTCATCCGACCGCGCTGTTCCAGGAAGGTGCACCTTTCGAACAGGGCGCCCTGGAGACCGCATATCCATTCATATTTGCTGTTGACCATTGGACGTTACAGGGAGTTGATACTGCCTTGTTTGACAATCTCATGAGAGGATCAGAGCCAGCCATGGGGGCTGAAGACCCTTGAATAAGGTTAGCGAATCACCCATGCTTTGCTTAGGAGGGCCCAAAGAAACAGAGTTAATGTATGCAGATTGAACAAATTTTGGGTCATTGAGTGTAATTCTATGAAAGGAAATGACGCCAGAACTGGCGACGAGCAATTGAGACGAAACAGAAAGAAGGCTTGAAAAATTGACCAAGCACCCTGTGACATCCAAGACTCGAATGTCAGGAGGAGGCCTCCCTTACACCCACGCCGTCTTTCTGGTACTTAAAAGCACATCTCAATATCACCATCGCCCTCCCCCTGGACCTCCAAATCCACCACCACCGGCGCCTCTATGATGTCCACCAAACCCACCACCCCCTGGGCCCCCAAAGCCTCCTCCATGGCCTCCATGACCACCGAATCCTCCTCCCCCACCGCCGTGATGTCCGCCGAATCCGCCCCCTGGCGGTCCACCCATTCCCATTCCCATACCGCTATGGTGTTGTCGGCCTCCCATCCCGCCCATGCCTCCCATGCCCCCCATTCCGGAGTGATGTTGTTGCCCGCCGCCACTGATAAATGAGCTGAGACCGTATCCGCCGCCGCCTTGGGGATGGGGTCGATTGCCTGAACCGGGGTTCATTCCCATTCCTTGGCCTGAGTTCATGCGACGACGGAGGAAGCTGAAACACAGTCCCATCTTATGGGTGGCTTGCTGATAGAGGTTTGGATTCCGTGGCCGGTTGCGGAGGGATTTCGAGATATTGAGAAATTATGAAAAGTGGGGGGGGATGATCGTAAGCAATTCCCAGATTGGAATGGCTAAGTAACTTGAAGACTTGAGAGACAGTAGGGTCTCATTAATCGGGTGGACAACAGGAACTATAGTTATACCTACACTCCCGCGATGAAGTCATGTCGTCATATCGAAATATCCACCTCCACTCCCATGCAACCCTTAATCCACCTTTCTTCACGGCACTGCAGGTGCATTAACTTCAGGGAGGGGCAGTTATGTACATTTAGATTTATTCCTAGTAACGGTACCTAAAATCCAGCTCCGCATCTCCCGTCTTCACTCGCCTCGTATCTTCCTTACCCTCTAGAATCCTCTCCTTCTCTCGATCTTCCCTCCGAAGATACCACGCATGCACGACAATAATCCCCTGTGCGACCGCTAACGCTCCTAAAGAAAATGCATTCCCGAGCACGTACGGCGACTCGCGGTAGACTTGGCCTGCGACGATACCGGCGCAGTTCCCGAGCGTTTGCTGGAGTCCGATCGCGAGAGCGCGACGGTATTGCGGCGCCACGTTGACGTTCAGCCAGGCGACGTTCAGTCCGACGCCTGTGTATGTGGCGATCCCGCAGAGGTAGGTGGCGAAGTATTTCACGGCGTTGTTGGAGACGGAGAGTAGGATGATGTAGCCGACTATGCCGAAGACGTTGGTTACAAGCATGAACTATCCGCTGTGAGCGCTTGCGCAAGAAAAGCAGGGGGGCAAGAATGAAGGGCATACCACGGAGAACTTCGAATACCGATCGGCGCAGAATGCGACCGCAATAAACACGATAGCCGCCCACATATACACCGGTACCGTGAGCACGTTGCTCATGAGCGAATTATACCCGATGCTCTGCAGAATCGTCGGCAGGAACGTGCTGAACCCATACAGCAAGATGTCCTGACAGAATTGCGTCACCGCACTGAACATCAATTTCGGGTCCCGCAGGGCGAGGCGCATTTCCTCCCAGCTGAACTCCTCGCTGCCCATGTATTTGCGACGTTGTTCGTTGCGCACACGCATCATCCATTTCTCCTCGTCGGTGAGGAAGTAGGCGTTTGCGGGATCGTTGGGGAGGCCAAACCAGATGAGAAAGGCGCAGATGATGCTAAAGAGGCCTTCGATTATGTAGACCCATCTGTTTAGGACGGCGTTAGCGTTCGAGGTCTCCTGGGGGGGGGGGATTTGACAAACATACCGCCAGCCGGCTTTGCCTCCGAGTCCGTCCATATGGAGTAGTCCATACGCCAACAGTCCTCCCACGGCTCCTGAGATCGCAGCGCAGCTCATCAAATACGAAACCCGCTTGGCCTGCTCCTCGCGACGATACACCATGGTCAAGTACAAATTCAGACAGGGGAAGAGTCCGGCTTCGCAGGCCCCCAGGATAAGTCTCGTGGCGTAAAGCGCGCCCACATTTTCCACGAAGCCCGTGAAGACAGTTGCGATGGACCAGACGATGCACAGACCCGTGAGGATATTGCGTGGCGTGAGCTTCTTCATCAGTACCGCCCACGGCGCCTCGAGCAGAACGTAAGTGACGTAGAAAATCGATACGGCGGTCGAGAATTGGCTCTCCGAGGCACCGATGGCCTCGGGCATGCCAGCTACTTTGACATTGCCTACGACAGTGAATCAGTAACATGACTGTAAGGGGTCTATAGCGATGGCCTACCGATATTCGTTCGATCCAGAAAGCAGGACAGGTAGGTGAGCATGATAATCGGCACAAAAGCCAAGTCCAGCTTTAGAAGCAGCTTGCTCTCCTTCTTCGGATCCAGTACGATGTCCTCGACATCACCAAAGCCGGCCTCATCGAGCGAGGGCTTGTCATCGGGCGGTTTGCTCTCTAGGGGGGGATCTTTGTTAAGCGACATCGCACCAATGCTGGTGTTCGCTTGAGCGAGAAAGTGAAATGAGTTACTTCAAAGGACAATCCAAGATGGAGGCCTTAATTGACAGCTTTGTCTTGTCAATTCTCAAGATCCGATGTGAATGAAGGGATGAGCAAAATCCATCCCACGCGGCAAACATTAAAAACTCTCAACCCTAAAGCCACCCCAGGGCAATTATCTCACAACCATGCCATGATACGACAATTCTCCGCCCGCATGTCTATCATACCCCATACCACCAGCTTTCCCCGTGTTATCGGGGTATCTTCTTGAGTAATAAAAACTGCGTGTGCCAATCACGCCGTGTACATATCTCGGACGTGCTCCACAGGTGGGCCTCCCTTCGGCCCGACGAGGTGATGATAAGCCCCAAAGAGGGGAGACTTGTGCACCTTCAACCAGGTCTAGGGTTTGTTGAGATGTGCACGATTCTCCAATGGCTGTCGATCCTGAGCTATCGTTGACGGAATGTGTCCCCGACGTCCCCCAGGTAGCGGACCGATGTGGATATGGGGTAGAGAGGAGAGACTGAGATCATCGCGAGGAGAAGATAAGGGTTGCAGATAGAAATGAAGCAGTCAAATGACGTATTTATCATCTCAAAGTAACCTCAGACTTGCAATCCACGATCATTTTCGAAGACCTAAATCGCAAGACAGCTCCGGTACCCACAATGTCTTCACCATCGCCATCCCACCAAGCCCGCATTCTCAGCCGAAACAACCTCATCACGAACACGTCTGGTATCGCGCCGGGCTATCTGCAAGCAAACCTATTAATCCTCCCGTCCAAACATGCCCGCGACTTTCACGACTTGTGTCGTCGCAATCCCGTCGCCTGTCCTCTCATCGGCCACACCACCACTCCAGGAAACCCACATCTTATTCAACCGCCCTCATGCATCCAAAACCCTGACTTCGACATCCGGACCGACTTTCCCAAGTACCGCGTCTATCAGCACGGCAAGTACCTTGCCACCCGCACCGACCTGCTCGATATCTGGAGCGATGACTACGTCGGGTTCCTAATCGGCTGCTCGTTCTCATTCGAGGACGCCCTCACGTCGGCGGGTCTGCAGCCGAAACAGCAGAAGACAGGCCGGATCGTAGCCATGTATAGAAGTAATATTCCCCTTTTGCCGGCGGGAGTCTTCGCGGGTGGATCGTGTATCGTGTCCATGAGACCGTACCGAGAAGAGGATATCGAGGCTGTCAGGGACGTAACTAGGCCGTATCTCGCGACGCATGGAGAGCCTGTGGCCTGGGGATGGGAGGCCATGAAGAAATTGGGAATTCGAGATATCAGTGTGCCAGATTTTGGCGAGCCGCAGATATTTGAGGACGGCGAGGTTCCGGTATTCTGGGTAAGAGTCATCCGGTTCTTTCTAATTCCTTCATGCTGTCATTTTGTCTGGAGAGCGGATTGATCGCTAATGGACGCGGATAGGCCTGTGGAGTGACTCCGCAGATGGCGGTGGAATCTGCCGGGGACAAGATCGAAGATCTAGTCTTCGCTCACGAGCCTGGACATATGCTTGTGACTGATTTGACATCAGACGATCTGCAAAGGCTGTGAAGAAGGGCTGCGCTACTGACATTACCGGCTGTGACTTTGCCGAGTGTGCAGGCGAACAGTGTAAATTGTGAACAAAGTACCATAATATGCTAACGAGTAGACTGGGCCCATGCTATTAGGTCATTGTCTTAACAAATGCTATCAAATACTGTTATGGGAAAGCACTTTATGCTTGCTTTGATCAATGGCTGGTCGATGAACCTGCAAGCATTAACAGCATCAAGCGCTAACAAAGAATGGGCGTCAAACTTTCTATGCCCCCGTTTGGGCTGCCATCATGGGTAAAAGCTACATAATCAAGCCGCGTGGCTGGACCTCATGGACACTCGCACTGCCGCTTTCCTCTAAATTAAGAGGAACCTCTCGTCTGTGGAATTTCACTTTCAAACGACGGCAGGCAAGTTGGTATCAACCCTACTATCGAGTTCAACCACCCAACCCGAACCTCAGGCTTTCTGCTAGTATGGCCACATATCATCATGTGCAATATGGCCCCGGTGGCCTGCTCCCTGTTCACCCTGGGGACGTATTCAAGGGAAGGTACGCGGTTCTAAGGAAGATCGGGCAGGGCGTACATTCCATTGTATGGTTGGTAGTAGATCTGGAGTAGGTTCTTATCCCGCTTCGAAATATTATATTCCTAGCAATTTGCTTCCTGAAATAGCGCACTTATTGTATCCTCCAGGACTTACCACTTCCGAGCACCGAAAATCCTAACAGTCAACTGCGGTGGGGTGGCTCGTGGCATTTCTGCGCTGAACGCTCTCACGCGACTGCGTGATGCGAATCGACCGCATGTTGGCTACAGCCACATCTCCCAGCTCACGGACTCATTTGAACACCTCGGTCCTCATTGGCTGCATGTATGCCTCATATTTGACGTTATGGGCGAAACGTTGGCTACATTTATGGAGCGGTTCCCTGGCCGTAGACTGCGTGATGTTGACATGCGACTCTCCACGTTGCTTCTTACAGCGCTGTGGTAAGCCCATGACTTGGGGATCGTGCATGCCGGTAAGTGCCCAGCGGAGCGGACGGTACAGCTGGCGCTCATTTACCACAGATCTCAGACCGAATAATATCTTCGTGAAGATCGAGGATCAATCAGTCATCTCGGATATCTATCTACCCAACAACCCGGCTGAGCCAAGGGCGTTCGACAGATCAACCGAAACGGACCGCGTTGAATTTGTGGCATTTTTACACGCCCTGATGAGAGTTGATCCTGAGAAGAGGGTGAAAATTCGCGATTTGATATCAGAACCGTGGGCGCGGTGGGGTGTGTCAAGAGTCAGACTTGATTCTTCCTCTGGGTCGAGCTCGTGGAATGTTAGGTGAATAATCAGTTCTACGTGGACCTTGTCTCAGTCTCTTCAATGAGATAGATCCGGTTGTCGGCATCTAGAGTTTTCACATAGATATAAATGCTTACGGATAATCGGCATGACGGGATGTGGCGTGGGGTGCCCGACGAGAAACGGTGGTATATATTGCGGCGGCTTACGGGTGAGACTGAAGGCTTATAGCGATTCCACTAGGCCGGGCAAATGATGCGATTCCAAGTCCAAGCCCATGCCCAAGCCCAAGAGCCATGGCAGACGTAGTGAGGAGCTTATTCCCCCCACCTTTGATCACGCCAGCTTTGGACACGAAGATACGACACCGTAGAGGTGGGATATTCGACAATGTGAGGCATTTTCAACGCAATTGATCGGTATGGAATGAGCAGGAAAGCATGATTCGACCAGTAGAGAGATACATCGGGCAACTCTATGCAACATCTGCAAGACAAAAGATGGTGACGAGGAGGGAAGATGAAAGAAGGCGCAAGTCGGAGAGAAAAGAAAAGGAACTCCAAATGTCCCCGAAGGCCAATTTGTCAGCAACGGGCATTTCCTGACGATTTCCTGCCCTCTCCAACTTGGACTCCGACACCATCGCGCCCACTTTATAAATTTCCTCATGTTCCCATCCACCATGGCCTTTTCTTACGACAATCCCCTTCACCAATTACCACCGTCATCATGGGATCGACCACCTTTCGCACGCCCCCCGTCGTGAAGTCCGGCGCGACTCCCTTCTTCACGCCCGCCAACAATGTCGGCGCCGCTCTGCACCCCGACGACCCCAAGACTCCCACGCTCTTCCGCCCGCTGCAAATCCGTGACCTGACGCTCAAGAATCGCATCATTGTATCGCCCATGTGCATGTACTCTGCCGACAACGACCCCTCCTCGCCCTCCGTCGGTGCCCCCACCGACTTCCACATTGCCCACCTGGGCCATCTCGCCCTCAAAGGCGCCGGACTGATCCTCGTCGAAGCCACCGGCGTTCAACCGAACGGTCGCATCTCCCCGTACGATGTCGGGCTCTGGCAGGGGGTCGACTCGCCACAGTTCCACGGCCTCAAACGCGTCGTGGAATTCTCCCATAGTCAGGGCGCTAAGATCGGGGTGCAATTGGCGCACGCCGGTCGCAAGGCGAGTACCTCCCCGCCGTGGATCGCCGCGGCAGCCGGGAAAATGGCCCTGAAGGCCGACGAAAGTGTGGGCGGGTGGCCGGACAACGTCGTGGGGCCCTCGGGCGGCACCGAACATGCCTGGAGCACGGATGGCGATATGTACTGGGCTCCTCGCGGGCTCACCACGGAGGAGGTCAAGGAGGTAGTGCGTGCCTTTGCCGACAGCGCCAGGACGGCCGTCCAAGCCGGCGTGGATGTCATTGAGATCCACGGTGCGCATGGATACCTCATTCACCAGTTCCTGAGCCCCGTGACCAACACGCGCTCGGACGAATACGGCGGCTCGTTCGAGAACCGGACTCGCTTGCTCCGGGAGGTTGCCATCGCCATTCGTGAGGTCATTCCCGCCGGCATGCCGCTTTTCTTGCGCCTCAGCGCGACCGAGTGGTTGGAGGAGCAGCCCTTCGCGGCAGAGACCGGGTCGTGGGATCTGGAGAGCTCGGTTCGTCTGGCGGCGTTGCTGCCGGAGCTGGGTGTGGATCTGCTAGACGTGAGTTCGGCGGGTAACCACCAGGACCAGAAGATCAACATCCACACCAACTACCACATCGACCTGGCGGCACACCTGCGCAAGGCGATCCGGGCGGCCGGCGCGTCGACGCTCGTGGGCAGCGTGGGATTTGTCACCGAGGCTGAACAGGCGCGGGACATCGTGCAAGGAGCCGAGGCGCAGGGGATGGAGGAGATCGTGTCGGGACCGGAACCTCGCGCAGACGCGGTTCTGCTGGCGCGACAGTTCCTTCGTGAGCCCGAATGGGTGATCAAGACGGCGAAGGCTCTGGGGGTGGAGGTTACCGTGCCTGTACAGTACGGACGCGCATTCCGATAGACATGCAGTAGATGGAGGATGTACATACCTAATGATAGAATATATATGAAGTTACCTTGAAGTCTATGGGATCGAAGGGAATCTACCGGAGACCTCCGATCTCCAAGGGAAAGCTCCCCAACCTCCGTACATGCAAATGACCCACCGCTGCTCGCGTTATTCACTGCTGAGCAGTACTAATAGTTGGTGCCTCAGTCACTGCACTCCCCTTCCTTCGACCCCGCACTCCTCTCTCTCTCTCTTCTTCTCTTCTCTCACCCCTTATTCCTCTCTCTTGTCTACATCTTCCATCTTCTCCCATTCACTTCCCAACATCAATTCCATCACATCCACTTCTCTCAACATGTCTCTCAAGCCCGGTGACGCCTTCCCCGCCGACGTGGTCTTCCAGTACATCCCTTGGAGTGAGGACAAGGCCGACGCGAAGGCCTGTGGGATCCCCGTCAACTACAACGCCTCCACTGAGTGGGCTGACAAGAAGGTCGTGCTGTTCTCTGTGCCCGGTAATTTCCCAATTCTCCCTCTACAGTCAACCCTACAATAATCTCATAGCCAATATTGACAATATAGGCGCCTTCACTCCCACCTGCTCCGAGAACCACGTCCCCGGCTATATCCAGAACCTGGCCAAGCTGAAGGAGAAGGGTGTCGACGTGGTGGCGGTTATCGCGTCCAACGACCCCTTCGTCATGAGTGCCTGGGGCAAGGTGAACGAGGTGAAGGGAGACGATCTGGTATGTTGTTTTCCATGGTCACTTGCTTGACAGCCTCCTTGGTGGATTTCAATTTACGATGACCGATACTGATGAATGGGACAGCTTTTCCTGTCCGACCCGGACGCTCGCTTCTCCAGCAGCATTGGCTGGTCCAGTGGTCCCCGCACCGGTCGCTATGCCATTGTGGTGGACCACGGCAAGGTGACCTACGCGAAGATCGAGACTGAGAAGGGCGTCAAGGTGAGTTGTCCGTCGCGTGGATATGGCGGGGCTGAATGCGTTCGATTTGCTAATGGGGGTTTCCCGTAGGTGTCTGGAGCCGATGCCGTGCTGGCCAACCTGTAGATGATCGAGGCGACGGACGATGCACGATAGACTTCTGGTCTGACTGATGATAATGGATTTACGACACATGGACTGGGGTAGGTAGACAATTGCTGGGTTCGACTTTCGATCTGGTTCTTAGAGCCTGAGGTAGCTTACCAAGCATTACTTGATCTGGACTCCACTGATCGGCCGTGTGTTTTTGTTGATTTGTTCGTAGAGTAATTCCAATTCCTCTGTGGAGAGAAGAGACGGTGTGTCCCCCTCCACCAGAAGTCCTAAGTCCTAACGCCGAGTCAGCAGGGACCTTGTGGATCAGTCAAGACTCAAGAGTCAAGAGTTCCTCCGATACTCTCTGCTAGAAAAGAGAAAGTCTCCGACCGCAGAATGCATGATGTCATCCATCTTCGTGCCTCTTCCCTTACCCCACCAGATCGTCGTATAAATCCTTTCTCTCCACTCACCTTCATTTCTGCCCGCTACAATTCTGCACATTGTCTTCACCCCCCTTAGAGGATTCACGAATTGTAACAAGATGGCCCCCAAAGTGCTTGTCGTTCTCACCTCGCAGGACAAGATCCCTGCCAACGGTCACCCGACCGGATGGTTCCTGGTACGTCCCGTTCCCTGTCAATATCTGCCATAATCATTCTCACCCATTGCGATGCATTGATAGCCCGAATTCGCCCACCCCTGGGACGAGCTGCAGGGCAAGGTGGACATGGTGATCGCCTCTCCTAACGGAGGCGAAGCCCCTCTGGACCCCGGCTCCGTCAAGATGTTCGAGAGCGACCCCGTCTCGACCAAGTTCCTGAAGGAGCAGGAGTCGCTGTGGAAGAAGACCGAGAAGCTGTCCGACTTTAAGGACCGCGTCGGCGAGTTCGACGCCATTTTCTACGTCGGAGGTCACGGCCGTAAGCATTCCCCCCTTTCATGTTATTCCCCACCGTCCCACCATGCCGAGCTGTACATGAACGAATCAATTTCATTCCATCTGGCACGAGCTAACCTTCAACTCACATAGCCATGTACGACCTGCACTACGATGCCGCCTCCCTGGGGCTGATCCAGTCCTTCGCTGCGGCTAAGAAGCCCGTCGCCGCCGTCTGCCACGGTCCGACCGTCTTCGTGCGCGCCGTCACCCCCGACGGCACCCCCTTGCTGTCCGGTGCCACCGTGACCGGTTTCTCGAATGTGGAGGAGGACCAGGCTGGCATGACGCCCGTCATGCCTTACATGCTGGAGGATGAGCTGAAGCGAGTGACGGGCGGAGGCTTTGTCAAGGCCGACGAACCCTGGGGCGAGAAGGTCGTCGTGTCGCAGACGGCGGGCACCGGCGCGACGCTGATCACAGGGCAGAACCCGGCCAGCGCGGCGGGTGTAGGCAAGGCCATTCTGCAAGCGTTGGGTCTGTAAATTGAATCTCAATAATCAGTATGCCTTCGTTAATTCATTAGTTTGTCTTCTAGTGGTCCAGCGTAGCCTCTAGTTTAATCAATTTCGTCCAATCAGCACCCCAGCTGCCCCCATGTTGTGGTTAATCTCTGCAAGGACGCCCGCCGGTCTCCGCCCTGCATCTTCATCTACGGTGGCATATCGATTAATCTGACACTCAGACAACCCGAAGATCGGCATTCCCCGCGGCCTCTGCGCGAATCAACTGCCGTGCTGACCCGGCGTGGAGGCGTCGCTTGTCCACTAACCTTTGGATGTGCCGCCAGGGGTACATCGCGTGAAGATAGGCCTGATAGCAACTTCTCTCCACCAATACTGCCCTTCATTTCCCCTTATTCAGGGCGCATTGAACCTCCGGCCAAGACCACCGCGGCAGGACGGACACGATGCATGGTGCACCGAGATAGCTGTGCTGGCTGCACATGCAAGGGGGTCGTGTTGGTGTCACACCCCGCTGCTTGATTATGCCTGAAATAAGCAATCTGGATTCCTCGCCCCAAGATATTTAAATCAGCCTTGTGTCACAATGGTTTTGATGTCAGACAGGCAGGCGGCTTTCTCTGTTTCTGTCCCTCTCTGCTTTTCCGGGCGGGCTCAAATCCTAGTAGTTACTCGATATATCTTTATTGTATAACGAGTCGTCAACATGGTCAACGCTCTGCTTTCGGCCTTGCTGGTCCTCCCTCTCGTCTCAGCCCTGCCCACTCCCCCTGGCATTCCTTCCACTACCACCGCCAACTCGGAGCTGGCCAAGCTGACCGTCGCGGCGCAAGGGTCCGGCAGTGACTACGACCGGGACCTTTTTCCACATTGGATCAGCCAGGGAAAGTACGTTCTCTCCCTCCTTCCTTTTCACTTGAACTAGTATATGAGTACTCTATTCAATACGTGCAAGTGCTGACAACTCAGCAGTAACTGCAACACCCGGGAAGTCGTCCTGGCGCGCGATGGCAAGAACGTAGAGCAGGACTCTTCTTGTGCTGCCGTCAGCGGAACTTGGGTTTCTGATTACGATGGCGAGACCTTCACGGATGCCAGTGATTTGGATATCGATCATATCGTGCCGTTGTCAAATGCTTGGAAGGTATGTCACTCCCTGTTTCCGCTGTGTCGAGAGTATCCTCGGAGGAATATATACACGTCTATACTAATCGTGACCATGACAGTCCGGCGCGTCCAAATGGACTACATCCCAGCGTCAAGCCTTCGCCAACGACTTAACTAACCCTCAGCTGTTGCCCGTGTCGGCCAGTTCGAACCGCTCCAAAGGCGATAAGGGACCCGAGAGCTGGAAGCCTTCCTCGAGTATGACCATTCCTTTCTTACCCACCCTCCGTCTGCCTTGGTAACTACGACGTGACTAATATCGTGTAGCATCGTTCCACTGCACCTATGCCAAGATGTGGGTCAAGATAAAGTCGGTGTATGATTTGACCATCACCAGCTCGGAGAAGAGTGCGTTGGTGGACATGTTGGATACGTGTTAAGTTCCGAGTCAGGATTTGAAATGGAAAAAGCACGTGTGTTAGATTCCCAATGTGAGTTGTCGAAGGGGGTCTATATTTATAGTCTATACTATAGTGGTGTCCTCCATTTAGACACGGCTGCATTGTCTTCTGCTGTGAAGGTGTAGAGGTGAAGAGGTGCCTTGAACGGCTTGAATGCTACGTGATCTAGCCTGGATTCGGCCTCTGTGCCACCTACAAAATTATTATATTTCTAGCATTCACTGTCTTGATTGCACTAGATAGACAGGGGTGCGTGGGCCATTCCCTACATACAGTGAAATCAGGAGGCTACCTTGTTTCCGCATATTTCCAATAATTGCTTGTAACCCGTAGTTCCGTCTATTGTATACTGTAATCAGAATTGCAATACCCTTAAGAGCAACACAGTATGTACATTGCGAGAGGATTGTAGAGGGCCTGTCTAAGTATAAGAAGGTGGGAAAAGCCCTAACTGGAAAGAACTACTTTCGGTGTGCGCTATGATAAAATTGGTTCGCCAGTCTTTGATTGAAATCCTTGTATGAATGCTTGTATAAGCCCCGAGTAGTGCCGATGGCAGTGAATGAAGTGATGTATGGTCAAAATTGAATAATGATGCGGTCATCTTGATAGGGCAGTGACTGACTTTGGATTTCTCCTGCACTTCCTGAATTCAACATTTCGACAAACCACGATTTTGACCCTAATTTTCAGACCACAAGAAGGCACACGATACAAACCAAACAGCCAACTCATCATGTGGAATTTCAGCTTAGTAGGACGCGTGGTAACCCTTAATGGGAGGAAGCTCAAGATCGAGGAACAGCTCTCCGAGGTACTGGACCAAAGAGTGGGCCAACACAATGCCCTCGTCAAGGCCAGGAACATCGAAAAGAATATTGTGTCTCTGATAAAGATACGCTATTAGTTGGACCCAGATTCCTTCGACTTCGACGATAAAGAGATGACCAAAGAGGACGCTTAGTACCACTTTTGCGACGAGGTCGAGGCTGCCCAGCTCCTGAGTGAAGCCGGCCTCGGGCCACAGTACCTCGACAAGCTGAGCCGAGTTCAATCGGCGTGGATGCCGTTCCCTGGTGGATATACCGACTTCCTGGTGATGAAAGTCCCCCCTGGGGGAGAACCTCGATGAGATCCAAGACGAGATCACGGATCGCCAGCTGGCCAGCGTATGGACGCAGCTCGCGCGCATACTGGAGTGAGTTGAAACAGTACCTTTCATCATTTTATATAAGTCGCTCATATATTTGCAGGAGACTGGGCCAGAAGGGCTGGAAGCTGATCCAGCAATACCCCAGCTATCTGAATTACGACGTGCGCACCAACAAGATCTTGACATCGCGAACCGGCCAAGATATAACGCGAAATGCAGTGCACTCCTCGCGGCGGTTGGATCCGACTGATACACATAGGATTGCAGGAATGGAGCCGCAGAGCCGCAGGTAATACCTACCTTTTTCCTACCGCGAGGCAGTATTTTTTCCTACGAGGTTTTAGCATTCGCGGGAGGTTTTTTAAGGGTTGCTAGTAGACAAGTAGCGCGCGATGCTACGAGGCTACACTTACGAGCGAGAATAGTTCGCGAGCAGGCCTTGAGGGACCAAGGCCTTTGAAAGGGGGGGGGGCTAATTGTAAGACCCTCGCCTAGCTACGAAGCCATTCGCGACTAACTAACGTATTTCACAAGCGAGTGGGCCACATAAGCAAGCGGGCTATTATATTAAAAATCTACACGTTTTATTGCTCTATCTAATTCAATTACCAACCATGCCTCTAAAAGCGCGTTAAAATTCAAGAAATTTAATTAAATAGGAGAGAAAAATACTACTTGCTATTTCCGCTTTAAAAAAGTAAGAAATCTGTAATATTCGCGAAGCTGCACATATCTATAATATTCCTTATACAACCCTACAATAACGACTTAATAGAACTACTTTACGCGCAGAAACACGCGCTAATAATTATAAATTAACTTAAAATAAAAAAGAATCGCTTATACAGTAGATTTTATCACTAGAATAATATAAAATTTCTTCCCGATCTTCTTATATATAAGAAATAGCTAATATTCTACTTATATAATATGATACTACCCCAGCTTAATCAATCGGAGAGAACTAGATTACTAACTTTATTAAATAATAAAATTACTTAAAGACTCGCTATACTCGACGTTACAACTATCAACATACTAAATATAAAGATCCTAAGATTATATAAGAGTAATTTAATTACGTATAAATTATAATAATACAATACAAGATTATATAAGAAGATATCTATAATTTTAATAAAACTAGCTTCGCTATAGGCCTAGTAGCTACTACTTAGATAGTTACTAGAGCTAATTATTATAGAAAGATATTATTTATATAGCTAGATAATTACGAATAGATTATTTTAATTAAATATATTAACTCTACTAACTAGACGCTTTTTTTATATATAATTTTTAAAAGAAAGATCTATATAGAGAATTAATATTAAAATATTAAGCTCCTATATAATAGTAGGATTAAAATTAGTCCTAATAGATAGACTATAGATAAGATAGATTTTTACTAATTTTAAAATCTTTTTATTCCTGCTATTACTAACTATACAACTAGAAGATATCGCCTTCTAATTTTTAATAGTTATAGTAGTTATCTTATATCTTAATTTAACTAAATATATAATTAAAATAATATTATTCTTATCTATATATTTATATATTTTTTATATTTATTACAGCCTCTAGATATTGGCTACTTTTTACTATTAAAACACGCGTACGGATGTCTAGTAGAGACTAAGATATATTTAGAATTTAATTATATTAATAAGCTTAATTTCTTAGAGATCTTTCTAAAAGCTCGTAATATTACTTTTTAAATAAAAACTATTTAAAATAGTTTCACAGGCGCTGGTCTTATTCCGTTTAATCTAGATAGAATACTTAGTTAGCTAAATATTCAACTAAAAACCCCTATACCTCTAGGTAGCTAATTAACTAATTTAGTACTAAAAATATCTTATATAACAAGATAGCTTAAAAAGTAGGTATCTACTATAAAGTAGCTACTTTAAATATATATATATAAATACACACAGAGCTCTTTATCTTCGCTGAAGATATATATAGATAAACTTATTAAAGGTTATAAATTATATCTAAATAAGCTTATTCTTACGCGCGAAGAAATCTACGAACTACACACTTCTTATAAAAAGTAGCTTTAAAAAAGAAAACGCTTTACTAGATAGCTAGCTATTACAGAGAGATTAGCTATTTAAAAAGATTTAGAGTAATTTTTATACAAGAATAAGATTAATAAAGCTTAAAATATACTTCTTCTAGATTCTATACTTTCTATAGTTAGGTCACGTGTACGAGCGCCTCCGCGGTATAGCGATTATTATAATTTAGAATATAAATAATTATAATATCCTAATCGAGTTTCTAATTGATTTTTAGATAGAAATATAATTATTTAGTTAGTAGAGACTCTAGTATATGGCCCGCGGGCAGAAATTAGCATGTAATGGCCCGCTCGCTTGTGTGGCCCACTCGCTTGTGAAATACGTTAACTAACGTATTTCACAAGCGAGTGGGCCACACAAGCGAGCGGGCCACCTTGTATTCCATATAAAATGCTACTTTTTTATACTTTAATATCTCAACAACAAAAAGAGAAAACTATATGCTTTAAAAAGGATAATATCAGCTATATCATAAATATTATATATATAGCTTATTATAATTTGACTACTATAATTTACCTTGTAGTATCAGATTATTCC
Source organism: Aspergillus ochraceus (assembly GCA_004849945.1). Taxonomy (NCBI): domain Eukaryota; kingdom Fungi; phylum Ascomycota; class Eurotiomycetes; order Eurotiales; family Aspergillaceae; genus Aspergillus; species Aspergillus ochraceus. The sequence goes on from SSOS01000003.1 coordinate 3,975,073, forward strand.
AGAATATTAAAAATACAGGCGTAATTTATTTTACCTATATATATGGTAGAAAGAATTCCTTCAAACTTGAATATATGATTTAAATACATACTCATATCTTATAAATTAAATTATAGATTATTTGGGCTTTTATTTGTCGAGATATTGAAGTATAAAAAAGTAGCATTTTATATGGAATACAAGGTGGCCCGCTCGCTTGTGTGGCCCACTCGCTTGTGGAATACGTTAACTCAGCCCGGCTGAGTCATCACACGCATAAGTTTCTGTTCTTCAGCGTTAATCTACTATATTGATGTTATCTGATAGCAGCTTCTGAGGCAGGCCATGAAGATGTTTTGCAGATGCTAGTAGGTAAGCAACTTTCTAAACCCGATTGAAAATATAGAGATGGTCTTATGGTAGCTAATGATGATATCTGAGAAGAGGCGTTACAAAAGCGTTCTGATGGTATCACTGATGTTGACACACAGGACAGAAAGTATCGTGAAGACATGACGGAACTGCAGGTGTGGAATGCTTGAATTGTATGAAGCTCTCGCGGTGCAGCGAGGCCTTCTAGCTACGCCGATCCACTGTGGGTTAGCTGACATGCAGGCTAACTACAATAGGCAGGTGCAAGGCCATACAAGCGAGGTTCCAACAAGACATTCAGGTAGCCTCTTCTAGGGGTCAAAAGGAAGTGGTTCAGATGCTGCTAGATAAAGAGTTGGACATCAATGAGCACAGGGGAAATTACGGCTACGCGCTCCATGCAGCTTGTGCTAAAGGGCACAGTGAAGTAGTACAAATGCTTTTGGACAACGGTGCTGATAGCAATATGAACCTTGAGTCCTGGGGCAGCCCTCTCCTGGTGGCTTGTTTCGCCGGCCAGATGACGGTGATGCAGACACTGTTGGACAGAGGAGCTGATGTTAATCGACGGATTGACAACCAAAGTAATGCACTCGAGTTAGCGTGCTTCAGAGGTTACACAGGCATTGTACAGATGCTGTTAGACAACGGAGCTGATGTTAATGCCCAGGGCAGCACAAGCAGCAATGCCCTCCAGCTGGCTTCTGCTAAAGGTTATGAAGAGGTGGTACAGATACTGTTAAGTAATGGGGCTGACGTCAATGCACAGGGCGGACATTATAATACTGCTCTCCAGGCAGCATCTGAGGGAGGGCACAAGGAGTTGGTGCGCTTGCTGTTAGATAAAGGAGCCCATAAGTAAGGAAGTAATTAACTACAACTATTTTTGTCACTAGTCGCTGTAGTATCAAGTTCGGTGCACAGAACACGGTTTCACTAAAACCAACCCATTCCAATGCTTTCTTAATAACGTAACCAGACACAACCGCTGCAACACCTGACCGCTACCTAGTGGTCTCACCGCTCCGCCCATAAATATGTAGAATTCAACCCCATAAAAATGAATGAAACTGGATGGAAGTAGACATTGACCATATCCGGGTACTTGAGGCGATTATTGCCTTCTTTATTTCAATTACTGCAGGGAGGTGGCCGGCGCTGAGCGGTTTGATCAATCCGATTCCTTGCATCTCCAGCATCCTTTTTTTTTGAGCATTTGAAGTACATCACGTCCATCTAGAGTGCCCCATTCCTGTATATATCAATAGAACGATTGGAAATGGCAATGGCCTTCTTGTGTGGCTCTTGGTACTGTACGGTTCCATTTCGAAATCGTCACGTTGTGTCTGCAGCATTTGTCCGTCACCAGGCATCGTGTATTCTGGTATTATGCCTTTGGACAAACCTAAAACACCATGTCTCGTGTTGAACTTAAGAATGGATGTGTGATTAGCCAGAATAGTATAATTATACCTGCTCCCCACGGGGAAAATCACCTTGTAGAGTTTGTAAGATGAAATATACGTTCGGTATTAGCAAGAATAAAAACATAGCGCAGATGGAGAAATCGTTGTTCTTTCGTTCATGTATTTATCTCTGTACTATTTATAGTAAAGAATTCATAAATAGGTATTTCCATGTTCTAAGAGCAATGATCAACAGAGCGGGGTGGAATTTCAATATCATGCCCTCGCAATCGCCTTCATGGAATCGTCATCCCCGCGGTCCCCTTCCCGATCCCATTTACTGGAAAACACCGACAACGGAATCTCGCTCCGAGACTGATGCCTGCGTCTCTCCACAGCGCTAATCGTCCCATACCGCTGACTCGTTGCTCCGCCTCTGTCGACGGTGCTAGCGAATAACCGCGGAAACATCTTGTCGACGATTGGCCGTGTCCCGGGAATACTGGCTGCCATGATTGCGACGGCAATCTCGATTCCGGAGGATATTGACACGCCGAACGTATCCCAGCTTGGATCGGAGCTTTGGTAGAGCTTGACGATATATACCATGCGGATTATGCTCGCAATGCAAGCTCTGTTGTGGTATTAGCGCGTTGCATGGGACCAAAGTTCAGGGACGAATTCACGGTACATACATTCCCCCTAGGGAGAGTAGACCCATGAGAATATATCGTTTTCTGTTCCCCATTTTAAGACCTGCACGAAAGGGTATGTCAAATCTCTGTCACGGTTCCAGCGCGAAAAAGGCCATAACATAGTAAACTCACCCAGAACAATCGGGACTGGCAGTACCAGAATCCAAAAGTCGGTGGCAAGTGCCAATGCGGCCCCGGCGTACCAGAACGGGATGGATGGAAAGCAACGGTAATTGGTATATTTCTGATCATTGTATACAGCGTCCACGGGTGAACATTGAAATATAGTGGCCAGTATGATTGCCAGGCTCATTGAGCTGACGAACACAAGGGTGCCGATTGTAAGGAGCCGGATGTTAGGGAAGAGCCGGAGGTAGAGGAGGCATATCGATGCTTTGATCAGGGCTGTTATGAGGGTATAAATAATGTGTGTAACAAACCGAAGCTAGAAGAATTCTTTTATTAGTCCTTTTCAACTGACAGGGGCAAGGTGAGCAAATGTACCTTCGCTGCCGGCAATGCATCCTCTTTTGACAGATCCCATCTATGTTTCCCCGTTCCATGCTGCACACCCAGTCCGGCAACAACCACATTCAGTATGGCAGTAGTGATTGCTGCAAGAATAGTACAGTCATCTGCACCAAATCTCTTGACAATTAGCAGCCTCGATGCCACGCGTAGACCCACGACCAGGGCTGCCACACCAGTGACCACTCCATTGATGATCAATAGCGTCGGCCCTCTATTTTCGATGTTCTCGTCCCATGAGTAGGGTGAGCTTGGAGAGGTTCGGAATGACCTACCACTGTCGATCGTGAGTCAAAGGATAGCTCCATCATGGTAGAGGAGAGCGCTTCGTCTGGTTTCATTTTTTGCCGACGGATTTGGGAGTAAAACAAAATGCTTTAAAGGTCCACGATGGATTAATGAACTGTGGATACGTTCGTAATTTTACATACATCCAGGCCATCGAGCACCTTGTCCTTGGGGATTTAATTTGGGACATGGCTTGACAACAAAGAATCGGAAATGGGACGCGTTTCGAATCCCTGCATAGTGTGGTGCGCCGTCGGGGGCTAGGAGCCGCCGTCTGAACGCTGCGCATATCGGGCTCGGGGGTGTTTGATACGGGGAAAAGACCTCTTCTCTCAGGAATTCCAATCACCTTAACATTTACGATTTAATGTTTTCCTAGATCAGCATCCAAATCAACCGCTGTGCCGATCTTGCAACACAGTCCACCGCGTAAATAACACAGGAGCATGGGACACACCCGACTGCCCCGTGGAGCCTCCAACTCAAGGCTCTCCACCTTCCGAGCTAACTAAATCCTCCAAGTCAATCCCTGTCACCAAATATCTCACCCACCAATGACCCAACATAGTATTAATTAGATGCCGCGTGTGCATGCCGACGCAGTCACTATTACTCCTAGCTGCATGGCCGTCCGTGGACCGGCATTCGGGGTGCTCGGATGAGATACTCCTTAGCCCTAAAACCTCGCTATTTGGCCTTTTCATAAATTGTGCTCTCTTGCGCGTGTCTTCTGTATTCGAACCCATTTCAATTATTTTCTTCCGTGATGCACAGTCCTCTTCGAACTATCCTTCTTGGCTTCTTGGGGGTGTGTTCGGTTCGTGGACATGTTCAAAATTCCACCTTGAATTTTGATCAAGGCTATCGCATCGATGTTCATTCCCATGTGGTCCCCCAGATCTGGAAAGACGCCATGATCGAGGCAGGATACCCCGTCCAGAATGGTACACTGTACGCTGATGGGTTCCCGGTGCCACACTGGACATTGGGAGATCATATTACGACAATGGACACTCTGGGGGTGAACTACTCGACCATCAGTATTAGTGCACCTGGCGTATTCTTTATTCAGGATCCGTCAAAGGCACATGCGCTGGCGCGTAGAATTAATCGGGAGATGCACAATTACGCCGCGCAGTATCCTCATCGTCTCGGTGCCTTGTGCCTGTTGCCATTGCCTCATGTCAGAGAAGCCTTGGTTGAACTCGAAGTAGTCCTTCCCCGTCTTCAATTGTCCATAAATTTATATACTAAGAAAAATAGCACTGTCTCGATACTCTCAAGTTTGTCGGCGTTGCTACTTTCACTAATTCCAATGGCACGTACCTCGGCAACGCCTCTCTAGATCCAATATTCGAGGCTCTGAACGCCCGCAAAGCGCCCGTCTTCGTTCACCCAGCTGCGCCGGGCTGCAACGGCGTGTCCATGGGGTATCCTATCCCCATGACAGAGTATCCGTTCGATACGGTGCGTGCCGTCGAGAATCTGCTGCTCACCGGTCAGCGCGCCAGCTACCCGAACGTCAGCATGATCTTCGCGCACGGAGGCGGCGCAATTCCCTACCTGGCCACTCGCATTGCGGGGATGTCTTCAATGCCATTCTTGGGTGGCTTCAATGTCACGGACTCGGTGAAGCAACTGGCAGGTTATTATTTCGACACGGCATCTGCGACGTCAGCAATCCAGTTAGCTGCCCTGAGGGCTTTTACTGGCGTTGGGAGAATTCTGACGGGAACTGACTGTGTGTTCTTCTCCACTCCTTGATATTGATTTCAAGAAATGGGGTTGCTAATGGCTTAGATCCTTATGTTCCTACTACGCAGGCTCAGCCTGCTGTTAAATCGATACAGGTCAATGGGATGTTCAATTCAATGGAAATGGCGCAGATCAATCATCGAAATGCGTTGTCGATATTTCCAAGAATTGCGGAGGTTTTGGGCGGCAAATGAATGTCGATCTGATTATCGGACTAGAAGCGAAAGTGATAAAGGATTTCGTTTACTTTTGGGGCCGAGCAACCAAGTTATTATTGAGAGGTCTTAAGGTGTATTTATAACGACAAAAGAGACAAAAATAACCAGTCGTTAAACTCGGAAACATGCAGGAGAACAGCAACCCTAATGGGGTATCCCAGGCAACTGAGGATCCTTTGCTGGACCATCATCGCCCAAAGTATCGTCCGGTGCACATTTCGTAAACCAAGTCTTTGCCGTGTTCTTGAGTGAGTCCATCACCACATGCTGGTCCGCATGGCCATTTCCATCCAGGTCAGGGTAGTAAGTACACGCTGCCGGGTCCATGCCCATGAACGCTGGCTTGGATGAATCAGTAGCCTCGAACTTCCACTTGGACTCATGGTCCTTAGCAGCCTCCCTTGGCCCATGGTTATACCAAACTGTTCCATCCCCGTTGAACAAATTCGTCCAAATAATGTCCGCTCTCCCGTCGCCGTCAACATCGGCAAACTGCAAACCTGAGCGTTCGCCATAATCGCCTGCCCAGATCATGCCCATGGGATGGCACTCGCCTCCACGGTGTTCGAACGCGTCGACCTGTCCAAGACTGCTGATGCAGAGGAAATCATCTTGCCCGTTCCCTGTGATATCGGCGAATCGTACAGCAGGATCCAACGGCCCAGCCCCATTCCGAGCGTCGCAGCGGACATCCGTCGACACCCATGTGGCCCAGTTTCCAGCGCTAAACGGTCGGGTTGGGATGTATTCATTTCGAAAGATCATGAGCTTTCCATTCTCCTCGGGGTACGTACGTACGATGTCGCAGGCTCCGTCGTTGTCCCAGTCCGTCAGGTGGAGGTTTGCTCGGTCTAGGGGACCTACGCCAATTGCAATCGGGTCGAATATCACCTCCCCGTCAGCCCAGAAACTGTCACCATTGTCAGATACGCTGTCAAAACCTCTGTTAGAGTATAAAGCCATTCTCCCCTCTACGCTGACCCATACGTAGTCCATCATGCCGTTGCTGTGGCCGAGCATGTTGCAGTAGCGGTTTCCGTCGGCTACCATAGAAGGTATTTTAGCACAGATCGAATGTAATAGAACATTGGATAACTTAACTTGAATATACGCACCTTTGATCATAATTCCTCCGGTCCCTTGTTTCCTCCACATGTCGATGTAAACATAGCCCTTCTCTGACCTCAACACATAATCACGATTAGACTCGGAGAATACTTTGGCGAAATGAATCCGTTCTCGGAGGCCTTCTTTCGCGAATGAACCCATCCCACCATGCGTAGGCCCCTCGTTATTTCCTTTGTGGAAAGCCTGATTCCATTCAACCTTGGGTCCATCTCCTTCATCGCCTTTCACACAACTTCGAGAGTTCGTCCACGTTGTTACTTGTCCGTCGTCTCGAACCCATATCCAGTCGTCTCTGCCCTTGTGGTTATCAGTGCCGTCAGGAATTGGGTGGGCAATATTAAGGGAGGTAAATGCTCACATCACCGTTGATGTCGATGAAACGCATGCCGTGAATGTCATCCATGCCTTTGCCGGTAAACCGCTTGCCCATTGATTGCCATACTATGGGCTTGTCATCTGCACTAGAGTTAGAAATTTATGTTCCTAGGGGACGGTTTGCCTTGACTTATAGTTGACCTACTTGCTCCTCCCATATTACGCCAACAATAAATATCACCGTCATCGTAGATCACGCAGTAATCAGTCCGACCGTCTCCATCGATGTCTCCTAGTCAAACATGATCCCCATCATAACCTTCTGGATCTTTGATCTTGTTAATGTCGCGAAAGGTCGGTGCAGTTTCATCGTTCCCATTGCCTATATTCAAGCTGGCGTAGGCGGTCCCATCTGGACCAATGCACACGAAATCGTCCAGTTCATCCCCTTGGACTATTAGCATACGCTGCAGAACTTAAACTTTCCATGCTGAGACTCACCATTGATGTCGCGGAAGCTCACACCAGCTGAGCCACAATTACTATTAACATCCAATTGGTCTTTGTGAAAGCCAAATTTCTCATTTGTTCTCTTAATCCCCGGCCCCTTGTTCTGCCAAATAGTATATACAGTCCTAGAAGGGTCCATTTCATCCTGGGTCATCCTGAAAATATCACTCCTTTTCGGTGAGAACAGCCTTGCAAAGAACGTCCCATATCTCTCCTTCGCCGGTTCCCTGCCGGCCAACGCTAGCACCTCCCCTATTGACTCGGCGTCGTGATAGTAGATTCCGTCGTCCTGGCCGCTGCCTCGCTGCGTTAGCCCGCCCGCATCAACGCCATTATATCGGCTTTTCTCACACATTCCGGCCCATGGTCCTACGTCGGGAATCTTTTGCTCCTTCGCCGCGGCTTCGATGGCTCTGAACCATATCTCCGCCATCTTCTTGTAGCCGGCCTCGCTGGGATGCGAAGGATCAGGAGGATTGTTTCCATTTTTGTAGTCCTCGGGATACTTGATCCAACCGTTTCCCGGGGAAGGCTTTGGGGGATCCATGTCGGCGAGGTAGATCGAGACACCTTCTTTCTTCATGGCGAGAACCAACTCTCGGAATTTCCTGTTGGCTTCGATGCGGTTTTTCTCGATTACGTTATCTTTCGAAAAGAGGAGTGTTGACAGCACGATGGCTGTCTTGCTCATTCCTTTTCTATGCACAATACTCTCGATGAGCGAGCGCATGCGTCGCCCAGCGTTGGGGATATCAATATTCTTGGCGCAGTCGTTAGTCCTGGCGTTTATCAAGACGATGTTTGGCTTGAAGTGCAGGGATCGTTGCGCTGCTGCTTTCACTTGGTCAATTGTGTCGCCGGGGGTGGCCTCGACGTCCTGAGAGGGTTAGTGCTGAAATTGTTTAGGTTTGGAGGCATTACGTTGTCTCTCATGTTTCCATGTTTCTTCGTCCCAACCATATTGATTTCATTGCCTTGCCATTGAAGTCGATCGCGCAAGGGCTTACGGTATCCGTTTCCCGGTGCAGAGTTCTGACCCCAGGTGATGGAGGCACCGAGAGAGAGAACTCGCAGTTTGTACCGAGTGTCTTTGTCGTCTCTTTTGGTCCTAAAGTAACTATCAGAGGACATATCAATGTCTGCAGTGCGATAGTTGTTTTGAGGAATCATCGCACTCTGCACATTGAGGAAGAGGATGCAACAAAGTAGAAGAAGGGACGCGAAAAGAGGTTTCGAAGCCATCTTGGGCAAAAGTTTGGGGATATGCAACAATTGAAAGCTTGAGGGAGCGAGGTCTAATGATCTTCACGTCTGAGAATGAATACCTGCTCTACATATAGGAATTTCTTCGTAAATTCACCTAGACCAACAAAGGGACCCTCGGCCGATATTTTTAGGACTCGTAACTCATATCAACTTGGACTTCAGATGGGAAGTTCCCGTTGATTTCAGAGCCCTAGTTATTCAACTTAAACCTAACGTGGCAATCACATCAGTTTATGGCTGGATTGGTGCCACCATCGGTCTTGAACTAAGCCAGCCAATTACTCGGAATAATCCATGATCTCTTTATCGTCTAGGTCTAGGCGGCTGATGTACGATTATACGATGGTAAATAAATGAGGACAATATGCACAACATTGCAATGAATATCCAGTTCAATGTTTCGGGATTCCGTGCATTCAGGGATCACCTTACTAGTTATATGGGGGTGAGAATATAGGCCTGATTCGGTTCGGTATACCTTGACAAGACGAATGTACATGTCTGACCAACCAAGTGAAGGCCCCGTTTCCTCACGCATAGCCACCAGCATACAAAGAACCATTTATGAATCCACTTGCTCATTCGGCAGGACCCATATTCATGGTGATAATCAAGGCCACGCACCGCCTCAAGCTGAAACGGTCTCTTTGTCTGCTGGGAATGCACGAGTACAGGGGTCACAACTACGATATCAGGTATCAAAGCTGTCAAGTAAAATTAGTTGGTGTCCTTTGTCCTGAAGAAGAATCTGGCTCTAAAAATACGTCAGTCAAGGCAAAGCCCGTAACGACTGTGATGTCCCGATGTAACCCCATCTCGACCCGTTTTGTGGTGGTTGCTTCGGGAGACTTTTATACCCCAGATGTTATTATCATTATATTCTTTTTAAGATTGTTGGCGTCTGATGCTCTAGAATGTGACAATAATAGCTGCCAGAATTCTTGGATCATCTGGAATGTCCTCCCCAATCAGTCCCAGTCCATTCGTTCTTGGTGTAAAGCATCAACCGTGGCAAACGCGAATTTATAGTTGAGAGTGGAAAGATGAATTTTGCTAAAGAATGTGTAGATTGTCAGAGCCACCACTGAGTGACCAAGGGGGGATCTGTCTATGTCCAAGTTTAATGAATGAATCTAAAGGCCAATTTCACTGTATCCCGAAAGTGCTTCACAAAATGACAGTAAATCATGGATGCCTTACAAAGGAGGCGTCGAGAGAGAGAGAGAGAGAGTGACGCAGACAGAGGCTAGACCAAAGGGGGTCTAGCGTGACACGTGAGTGCACGGATAGCAGCTTCCCAAATGGGCAAAGCGCCCGCTGGATGTGGAAGGAATGAAGACGCGAAGGAGACCCTTTCAACCTTCTCAGTTTCGTTTCCCCGAGACATTTGTGCAGAACCAATCTTCAACCAATCCTCCATCAATGAGTGACCCAAGTCGGATGAAGTCTGGAAGATGGGATTTATCGTCTTGCTATGAATAAAGACGACCGTCAATCTGAGCCACGAGGTCATCCACAGTCACCGAGTCCCAAATGCTCTTCACCCAGAGAATGCCCTTCGCTAGATCCACCGCCTCGCGACCGGTCATCATGCAGAGCAACTCCATCAGACGACAGATATCGTCGATGTATCCGGCCTCGCCTGGAACGGAAATAGGGTCCGACATCTCAACGAGCGAAACAATAATCAAGGCCCAGAGCTGGACTTTCCAAAGGGACGTCGAGGCACTTCGAATGTCTCGCAGGTAGTTAATCACTGTCGATAGTTTTTCACGGAGGAAGGTTGCCTCTCGCGCGGCCAATTGGAATTTATCGTTCTTGATCGTCGCGAGCATGATGAGTATCGACAGTCGGATCATCTCTTTCGTAAGCTCAGCGGACTTGGCTGTGTTCACCTCTTTGCCATCGTCGTTGCTGGGAGGCTCATTCTTGATCGAACGGCTAGTCGTTGGCGTTGAATACACCGGTCTATCCATCGAAAGCAGAAAGTGTGTCACTGGACCGAACAGTTTGATGGCGAGGATGCTCTCCTCGTTCTTCCAGTAACCCGGGGGCTGATGCGCATTGTCGTTGAGGTATTTGACCCCAATTGCAACCTTTTCGAATGCCGTGCCAACGTCTTCGAAGACTGGATGGTGTAACGCAATGTCATAAACCAAGTATCGCAAGAATGGAGCGGTGTAGATCTCCTCGCATTCCGAATCGAACAGTTTTATTACGTCCGGGTCAAAGCCGGCAAATCGAGGAGAAAGATCCTCAACTACACTCGTGATGACATCAAACCTACTGATGTCAGCACTCGGCTCGCTTGACCAGAGCCCCAAAATGGTTACCATGGAACGAAAAGCGGAATGGTCTCGTGAAGTCCGTCGTATCCTCCTCGCACTTGGATAATTCGCTGAACTCCCGCCAAGTGAGCCCGCGAGCGAGCCAATGTCCCAACATAAAGCTTCAAGGTGGTGAGCAAGGTGTTTCGTGCTTGAGAACTGAAGCAGGGGCTCGAACCTCGTGACAAATGAGCCCCAGAATGGTTGTTATTACTCCGGCGCTTACGCGATCGTTCGAATTTTCCAATCGGCGTGTTACCTCCTTGACGCATTTGCCGTAGAACGTCAAGCATTCGACGCTTTTCTCGTATTGATATGCCTTTCTTTGATGAATCTGATCCAGGAACATCGCAGCGTTTGCTAAAGATACGAGGAAGGCGCTAGCGTCCGTCATGGCCATCGAGAACCAGATCGCTCGAAACGGTCGGAAAACATAGTCTGAATCGGCACTCACTGGCTTGGTTAGTCGAGAGTACACCCAGGTAGGACACAGTTGTCTCACTGAAATGGATGAGCTGTTTGATTCGATCGTCCAGTTGGATCGGGTAGTAGGACGCATTATACGGGTCGAACACGATGGGCTTTCGTGAAGAATACGGAGCCAACTCGTCCTGCGATGAGCTGGTTGAACTCCTATCATCATCCAGAACCTCATCTTTCAAAGATAACTCCCATGTCTGCGGTCGCTTGCGTGATCGTCTAGACTTCCCAATTTCTCGCATAGCATGTCGCCGGATCGTACGTCGTGTGCCCTTGGCCTTCAAGTCATCCGGACGGGAAATATGCACGAAAACGAGATCTTCTTTGTCTCCTTCCTGAACGACTGGTCGCATTTTGTTGGATGTTATTGAGTATTTGACTAGGTTCCGAGGGTCTGAGTGTCTGCAGTGGAAATAACTTCGTCAACAAGAATAAGGCTCCGTCGCTGGCTGATTTGGCCCCCAAACCTCGCATCCTGGGACCCAATAAATGGGGACCGGAACAGGACTGCTGGCCTTGGTGAAACCAGCTACGTTGGAAGGGGCTAGAGGAAGATAAGCCGCGTATGAATCCTTGCTCTGATTTGAATTCTTCCGTGATCTTCTACTCCACACGTTGCTGAGCGCACTTTATAGTAGGTCACCTGAACAAGGATACTCCTTTATTGGCACTCAGCAGGCATTATTAGGTGAGAAGAAACGTCATTGCCACTCGTACAGCGTGGCTTCGCGAATCACCAAGCATCAGGCTGGCTTCATTATCAGTGGAGTCAGCATTTGTAACTTAACAGTGGCGATCTCGTAAGCAGAGCAGGGGTGATTACGACATGCCATAGCTATGTCGATCATCCTGTCAATATATGCAACCTAAATGTTTATTCCGTGCACGCCTATAGCTTCGCTTTCACCCTCTCATCTCGCACCACCAGCCGCTTTCCAGAGCTTCCCTTTCCATGTCTCGAAGAACTCTCCGTAGAATCTTCCCGCTAGCGCTCTTCGGAACTTCGTTGACAAATTCCACCTCCACAATCCATTTATGACGCACTTTCTTCGCTCGCACGTACTCGATTATGTCTCTGCCTACGTCCACTAGCCCGAACCCGCTGCCTAATCTTTCCCTCTCGCTTGATTGAAGAACCACGTATGCTTTCGGTCTTTCTCCTGAATAATCATCCGGGATGGCAGTTACGGCCGCATCTTCAATATCATCCCGGCCAAGGAGCAGGTCCTCCAACTCGGCCGGGGACACACCGATTCCCTTGACTTTGATCATCTCTTTAATACGGTCGGTGATGGTCAAGAACCCCTTCTCGTCCATGAATCCGATATCTCCAGTGTGCAACCACCCTTTAGCGTCAAATGTCTTGCGCGTTGCTTCCTCGTTGTCTAAATACCCCATCACGACCTGTGGTCCTCGCGCCAGGATTTCTCCCGGCTCATTGTAGCCCATCTCGCGGCCGGTTTCCGGGTGCACAATTTTCACTTCTGTGTTGGCGACAATGGTCCCTACCTGGTGGGCATACCGGTAGGATTGTTTCTCGGGCGGATGCATCGTGATGCAACTGCATGATTCCGTCATCCCGTATCCCTGTTTAAATCCAGTCCCCGGATACCGATTCTCCAACTTCTGGAGCAACTCTTCGGCGATGGGGGCGGCTCCAGATGTGAACGCTTTCACATGGGACAAGTCGTACTTCCCCACGCTAGGGTCCTGTAGGAGTCGGATCAAAATCGGCGGTACTAGCAGGAGCTCCGTGATCTTGTTGTCGACGACGGTGTCGAGCATGCTGGTCATATCGAAGGACGGGAGCATGTAAACCTGTGTATTCAAAAGGACGGGAAGATGCATTTGATGCACGAGGCCGGTAACTGTATGTATTAGTTAGGACTGGGAATTCTCTCTGGGGATTCTCTCCGAGGGGTGAAAAGACGGACTATGGAAAAGTGGTAACACTGCCAGCGACTTCTTATAATCGGGCGACATGAGCTGTTGCACTTGCATACACTGGGCGATGACATTATGATGGGCGATCATAACCTGGGTATATGAGTGAGCCTTTGTCTATTATAACATGAAACGGGGAAGAACATACTGCCTTAGGAAGCCCGGTGGTCCCGCTACTGAAGCTCAAAAATCCACATACGTCTCGGTTCGTCTCCCCGTCTGCCAACTGGAACGGTGCGACCTGTCCATCATCACCAAAGCTCTTTCCGATGTCGCAGAGCTCCTGGACATTCATGTACCCGTCATCCTCTCCCTCCAGTAGGAAGATGCGATCGGCGGGTATACCGGCGTTCTTAGCCGCTGGAATAGCAACTTCCATCGACGAGGGGACCGTCATCAGATACTTCGCCTTGGCAGTCCTCAAAGCATATGTCATTTCCTCGATGTTATATGCAGGGGAGGCTCCCGATACAATGCCGCCTGATTTCATGCTGTTAGATGTCGGCATCGACCAGAGCCCGGGAACCGAAGATACATACCAACGCGAACCGTCGCAAGCATCGCAACAGGATACCAGATCGTATTCGGACTAAACAGCGCTACCGTGTCGCCCTTTTCGAGGCCATAGTTGCGAACCAGTGCGGTGGATAGATAAGTCGTGTGGTCTTTGACTTCGTCGTAGCGGATTCGTTCGTGGGTTGCGGCGTTGATGAAGGCGCCCAGCTCGGTCGGGTGAACGCGACGAAGAGGCGAGTATTCCGAGTCGAAGAGGAAGTCCCAGATGGGGATAGTTACAGGGACTATCGGTGAGTTATTAGTCCAGGTCTGATTCCAATTCGCATGGCAGGGTGGGTGGGTATCTACTCTGAAGACGCGGCCGCGTGGAGGAAAAGATCATCGCGTGAGATTGGATATCCAAACGGGAATTACAGAGAAGAAGATTCAACCAACTTTTGGCAGAGGGAATGTCGGTCAATTGAAAGATGCGCGGGGGGGATCTGCTGCCGACTAAATACCTCGACCCAGCGAGCAAAAGACGTCCTTGCAGACGATCCTCGGCTTTCCCCGCATTTGGTTTTAATTAAGTCCGGCTTGGTCTCACTCAGCTTACTGGCGTTGCTGGACGGCGGAAAATCCGGGGCTGAAGAGGCATGTTTCTCCCTTGACTGTTTCGGTCTAACTATGCAGCAGTGGCTTTTCTCTCTGGTTGTATTTGAACCTCTGGGTTGCTGCCATTCCTGTGCTCGCCTGCCAGTCGATCATGGATATCGACTCTTGAACATTGCCGCGCTGATGTTTGCTCTTAGAGTCCTCAGCTGGGACACTAATCCTTTGTTATGCCCCTTACAGGTTCGCCTTGGCCCAGGTGTGACGAGTTCACTTGACTGAGTTGCCTCTGGTTTGGGCGATGTAATGAGCAGGGAAGAGCGAGAACCCCAAAGTCCCGATAATAGCACCCCTTACCAGAAAAAGGAACAAAGTCTATTCCAATCAAGTGTTACATCTTAACTACACGACCAAAACATGAAAGGAATGATCTGCTGCTCCCTATTCCCACGAGGTATCAAATCAATCCGAAACATTCTGGCCGCATCTCAAACCGCCAGCACCGCCTCGTTTCGCCGACGAAGGATATCCAGCCAACCATCCAACGTGGTATCGGTCTCATCCCAAATGCTTCTCACAATCTCATACTGCCGTTTGAGTGTCCCGATCCCATACCTCTGGATGCGAGACCACCACTGGTGCCAGGGCTCCCGATGATAAGCATTGCAGGAGGCGATAAAAGCAGGCCAGGTGATAGGTGCCATTTGGATGTCCTGGAATCTAAATTTGTAATCTTCGGCAGAATGCAGGTATGCGGCAACCGAAGCAGTCTCTTCAGTCAGGTCTTTCGGTCTACAGTCCTGAATGCGGGACAAGTAGTAGATAACGGCACCGTGGTACCAAGCGTATGAGTGCACTTCGAAGATCCTCAACATTGTCGCACTCTGACCAGAAAAAGAGGCGACTGTGTCAATTTCGAGGAACCATGATAGTAGCCGATCACCGAGGGATTCACAAGCCTCCAGGAGGTCGTCGGGTGGTGGAGCCTGAAGCTGCCGGTAAAAATCTAGATATTCGGCTAATTCGGAGGTGTGTTGAATGAATACGGCCACCTCCACTGTGATGCCGTAGGTGTATTCATAGCAATAGGTAGAATCGCTCGTTGAAGACGTATTGAACCTGTCATATCGAGCTTTTGCTTCTGCTGACCAAGGGGATGGAGATGTATGTATGGATGTCGTTCGGGATAAGAGATTCAAAAATGCACTCATGTTGTCCAATTGACGGGTCTGAGAACTCAGCAACTGCCATTTTCTGCGCGGCTGCTTCAATTGCTGAATTCCTGTTAGATGAACATGGAAGTCGATTATATTGCCTTCCATTACCTAAGGATGTTGATTTAGTTCTTGCGGCGTGCGACTAGGACAGGGAAAGACAACGTACCCCGATCGTAATCATAGATAGAAGAGCCACCATAATCTTTTTATAATTGAGTCGGCTTGGCTCCCCTACCAGAGCGAGCTGCACAGATTCAAGGGCAACCTGCCTGTGGAGAATACCGAGCCCATGATAACCGGAGTCGGGTCCTAGGCATCTGTGTAGATGGAAGGCAGCAGTGGCCACGAGAGAGTGAAAGATGCACAGCTCGATGCTGTTGGCGGCACGATAGGGACGCGAGACGAAGTGCGATGAACCCTCAATAGCGACAGGGGCGTAGACTGAACGGTAGGGATTATTCGGGTGGGAGAGAGGCTGGAGGACGTTGGCAACGTTGTGGATGTAATGGTGGAATAGGGCATTGGTTCGTGAGTCGTTAGATAATGGTAACTGCGGCTGGTATTGCAGGGTTACCCCAGCCTCCATAGGATTGTAGATAATGTTGGTAGTCCAATCGTTCGCTTGATTCTTCGAGCAATCGACTGTTGCTGTATTTGGCATCTTAGGCAACTGCGCGCGGTCGGTGAGATTAGCAGTATGTACTGGGTGCGAAATTTGATTAGAAGATGTGGTATCTGCAATTGATTCTGCGTCGTGATAGTCGGTCGAGGTCGGTTCGTCTGCAGTGCTTTTCTCCTGCAGGGGTAGATGCCCCGGAGCCTTTGTGTCAAGGGACCATTCTCTATGACAATATACCCCAGTGGGAAACGATGAGAAGGGTCCATGAGTCGACGAGACGCCACGACCAGCATCATCCTCAAGGATACAAAGGAGACGATCAATTTGATCCAGCTGTAGTGGACGGTCAGGCCAACCTGATAGAAGTCAAAAATCTCTCCAACGAAATTACCAGATGATCATCAAACTACCTACCAGCTCGAATCTTTCTCCTTCCTATGCCACTAGACTTACGCTCTCGAGAAGAGCCTCCAGCCTTCCCCGAGACCCACTGTAGCTTAATGTCATACCCACCGCAAGGCAGGCCGACCCGTGCGCAACCAGCGCAACCCCGGGGATTCTCGTCGCATTTCACTTTGCGGGCCTTACATGTCCAGCATCTGCAGTCAAGGGTTAGCAAGTCATTCCGTTTAAGGTAAGAGATATGGTTTACCCGGAAAATGTAATTGTTCTTTCGATTGTGTCCGGCATCACTCAACGAACTCCATGAGGGGATTCGTGGAAGAAAGATTTCTGAGGGCGGCGATTCATTCCTTGTGCAATCCGCCTGCTATGCATAGCTCATAGTTACTAAGCTGCATAGGTGGGCATAACGCTAACGCGATCTAGACATCCCAATGGGGAAAGATCATAACAGAACCCTTCGCTTGTGCTCTGAAGGTATTACTTCTCCCCCGGCTCAATGAGTTCGTCTCCTGTTTTCCCTCGCGCCGTGCAGAGCTAATAATATTTAGCCACGAGCTCTGTTCACACACAAGAACTTGTTCCAGGTTGATGTTTTCTTCTACATATGGACTTTCTGGAGATGTATCATGGAGCTGTGATTATCGAAAACAAATGAGTGTTTTTGACGGAAATACTTTAAAGATATTGAAAAGGTAAGGGTAGCATCCCCTACGTCCTTTCCATTCCATCTAAAGAATGGTTATCTTCCTACGATCCTGGATTGTGTAGTCTCTCCCACTCTCCCTGAAGGATGCTCGGTAACTCCTCTTCAACGCTGGGACAGGTATGGCTCCACCCTAGAAGATATTGCGCTCGGCGGCCACGACACCGGCTGTTCAAGCCCCAAGAGGTGGCCTCATACCCAGCAACCTTCTCGGCTGTTGCATGATCCAAGATCTCTGTTTCCACTGCCGGGATCCATCCCCTGTCCTTGGCAAGTTGTGCAATCTTCGTGGCTACTTCGGACCAGCGATGCTCTCCTGTCTAGGCCAAATAACACGCCTTGGGGCCCCAGAGATTGTTTCTTTCTGCCAATGCTCCCTCGAACAGCTTCAGGTACAAATCAGTTACGTCAGTAATATGCACGTTCACTCCGAGGGATTTGCCCTCTCCGATGATCGGGGCTTTCTTTCGTTCCAGAGTCCAGGTCGACAGGATATAAAGCTGTCTACTTCGTTTGGAGATGGTACCACGACCAGCACCTACATCACGTTAACCTTTGATTGATTCAGCCCGGAAGAGATCATTATACCGTAAACCGTGGTTGGGCATATAATCGCCGACTTGACGACTTCCGGGTGTCGGCCGCCAGCTTCCAGGATAAGTTTATCGACTTCTCTATGAAATGCATAATCCGGGATGCTTGTGATTTCGTTGATTTCTTCCCAATCGTCATATACCTTGTCTCGCACGATCCCGTACGTCTTCTCATCTGTGTCAACGTAGCTGAATATGCCTGCACCGCTGGTATGCAGCCAGTACGCCGGCTCTCTGCTGTGTGGCCTTTCAGGATACCGGAGTGAATGGCCTGTGCTGCGGCCAGGTTGTCGGCTGCGTCTGCAGTATTTAAGATACGTCAGACCACACACTCGGGGGGGTTTCAAATGGTAATCTATTACGAATTATGATACCTGCGTTGCCACTCTCAGCTTCCAGGATATCCGTTCCTGAGAGGTCTCCGTATACAAGTTGGGCTTTAGTGTAATGGGATTTGATGATATTTCCTTTCTCGGCACCTCGAGGAAGTACACGATACGTGAAGTCTGGGTAGCTCAGGATGAGCTGGGAGAGCACATCGCCGCCAATATAGCCTGTGGCACCGGTACTGAGGCGTGTTAGAAATACTTTCGACTGCAGTCTGTAGGGGTGGCTAACATGAATACACGAGTCATCTTAATTGCCTTTTTCTTTTCTACTGTTAATTAGCTTAGTGATTCACTTACAGCTAACTCTGGCTTTTTAACCGACGTTCAACACATGGTGTCATAGAGTCAGTAGATGTATAAGCAAGACCATTTCTAAGCAGGGCATATGATTTTTTCGCCATCTTGAGGGATAATTGCGGGGGGAGGCTCATCGGTTTAGCCATTCACGGCGTGATTTTTGGCACATTCAGTCCAGTAATGTCACATTGCGACCATGATTTAGTGTTGAGCGAGCCAATTGGGATTGTTGATACAGGCGGAATTCTACCTCAGCGCGGAACATGTTTTCCGATCCATCCCCTGCTTTGACTTCGATGGTACTATATATATCTGGTCCCACGTGCCGCGGAGTGACCATCGCGGAGATCACAATGATCATGTAAGGGAATATACATTGTATGAATATCTGAATTAGGCATTTGTATCGTGAGTGCCGCATACCTGTATGGGAATTGAGGGAAAGGGGCCATATTCAGGATTTCAGGCATCTGAATTGCCTTCATAATATACCGTACCAACTCCTGGATCATTAGCAACCATCGAATGGATCGTTTAATATACTAGGGTGATGATCTGCGAAGTAAAGAAGACAGGGGATCACTCCATGTTATAATCATATTATCGAGTTATCAAAAAGCAAATTTGGAAATTTGTTAGAGGCGCACTCGGACCATCTAAATCATAGCCCATGGAATGGCTTTCAGAAAGAGATCTGCGGTGGAGTCGCCGTTGCTGGGGCCTGGGACTAACGGCTTCAGGTAGCAATGCCAGCGATGATATGTCGTTCGAACATTATTAAAGGTAGCTTCCAGACATAAGAGCATGGAATGAGTACTGGGGCCGCTATGCGATGTAGCGGCTTCATAAATATGGAATTGAGGACTGCGCGGATCCACCTCAATGAGGTCATACTAAATTTACCGAGGAACGCAGGGTCCAGGTGCAGGGACTTGGATGGTGTATATCACGAGCTGATGAACGATACGAGCCTGTTAAAACTCATTTCAGACATTCATGATACAGCTAGAGAGACATGCATCCAGAACGGTATCATCACAGAAACTTGTACATGCTGATATCCATGCTCCGTAGCTCCAGCGACAAGAACAATAATGAAGATAATTCTGCCTATCACCTGTCACACGGACCATGACAAAATGAAACACGACCCACACCAGAAGAACAAGCAATCAAGTTGGGCAGCAGCCAAGTTGGAAAGCAAGAAACCATTACTTGAAAGTTATGAGGCGAGCGAGGATAGCGATAGACCCGGCGTCAACATTTGGCCCTGAATGTTCGAGACCCGCCCTCGACAAAAGCCCACATGGTTGACATCAGCAAATCAGGATGTACGGTCGCCAATCGGAAGAACGGCATCAGGAGCGGATCAGGTCCCATTGCTTATCGCTGGCGCCGGTCGAGGAAAAATTTTTCAAGTTTTGCCTGAAACCGTTGCGCCTTGATAGTCGGTTAGGCTCGGTATGCCTCGGAGGGAAGACTCGGTTAGACCGGGACCATGGAGCATCAGCCACTTTACCGTCGGTAGCCGAGGGAACTGGCACATATGATTGGTTCAGAGTACAGCAGCCACAGACAGCTGTGGCTGGTGCACTGATGTAAAGAAGGAAGGCCCCATCGCGGAAAGGAATGGAGCTTCGACCAGTGTCCATGTCGGCTTCTGTTTGGCAGCTCGGAGGCGTTGCAGGTGGAACTATACAATAATATCTCCGGCCATGATGACACTTTTTTTCTATTTTTTTTCTCCAGGAACTGGCCTAGGTGCCACTCCACTGAGCCCACTCCCCAGTATATTAATAGAGAGTAGAGCCCGGGTTTGCTCAGAATTCTCTCTTTCTCCGTGTATCTATACAAATTACAGTCAATTGAACGCACGGGCAGCTTTAGCCAAGCCCAACCGGCCATCTATCGGTTCAGCATGGACCGCTCAACGACCCATGACGTACCGACCTACCACGATGACGATACCCAATATCCAGACAACATGAAAATGTCCAGTGACGACTCCTCCGACACGGCCGATGATCTCGACTCGCTGGAACTCAATCGGATCAACACATATCGACTGCAACAGAAGTCCACCGTAGGGTCGACTCGGGGTCCCCTCCCCCGCGAACAATGGCTTCCTATGGGGGCCGGAAAAGAATACCCGCCTCTGCTGCCAGCTCCGGAAAATTATGTCGTGGAATTTGATGGATCGGATGACCCAATGCACCCGTACAACTGGTCAATACTGAGGAGGTGGGTGGACTCGCCGTTATAGAAATGACTGTAGATCCTAACTGTGTGGTCTCCTTAGGACATTCCTGGTCTGCGTTTTGTGTTATGGCACGTTCGTTGCTTCGTTTGCGAGTGCCGTCTTCTCGGCTGCCATTGCTGCCGTTAGCCAAGAGTTCAATGTAAGCTCCGAGGTAGGATCTCTCGGAGTCACCTTGTATGTCCTGGGATTTGCCGCAGGTCCGACTATGTGGGCGCCTGCCTCCGAGTTGATCGGACGACGCTGGCCGCTGTCTATCGGGTTATTCGGATGCGGAATCTTCACTGTCGCCTGCGGAGCCGCGAAGGATATCCAGACAATCATGCTATGCCGTTTCTTCGGGGGGTTCTTTGCAGCTAGTCCGGTGTCTATTGTGCCGGCCGTATTTGCAGACCTGTTCAACAATGCCCAACGAGGAGCTGTGATGTCCATTTTCTGTATGGCTGTCTTCATCGGGCCGTTCGCCGCGCCATTTGTTGGCGGGTTCATTGCAACCAGCGATCTGGGATGGCGATGGACGATGTACATCTCTGCCATCATGATCTTCTCGGGTTTCGTGCTCGTCCTGTTCTTCCTGGACGAGTCCTACGCCCCCGTTATCTTGGTTCGCAAGGCTGCCATCATTCGACGTCAGACACACAACTGGGGCATCCACGCCAAGCAGGACGAAGTCGAGGTGGAAATCAAGGAGCTTCTGCGCAACAACTTCATGCGCCCCATCAAGATGCTGATCTCCGAACCAATCCTCCTTCTTATCTCTCTTTACATCTCCTTCATCTACGGCCTGATGTATGCTCTCCTCGGCGCTTACCCCGTCGTCTTTCAGGGGGTGTATGGCATGAGTATGGGTGTGGGCGGATTGGCATTTATCGGCCTTATCATCGGGGAGCTCGTGGGAGGTGTCTACATTCTGTTTTTACAGAGCTCTTACGCCCGCAAGCTAGCGGCAAATGGAGACAGGCCCATTCCTGAATGGCGTCTTCCGCCGGCCATTGTGGGTGCCGTGGCTTTCACAGGTGGAATGTTCTGGTAGGTCTTGGCTCCACACTTTCACGCAGGGAAAATATTAACAGTTCGTTAGGTTTGGTTGGGCTGGTTACAAGGCATCTACCCATTGGATGGCTCCAGTTGCCTCCGGCGTTCTGACCGGTTTTGGCATCTTCTGCATCTTCCTTCAATGCTTCAACTATATCGTGGATTGCTACCCTACGTTGTATGTCCTCTTGCCTATTCCCATATCTTAAAACTTAGCTAATTAACATCACAGGGCCGCATCCACTATTGCCGCAAACACCATCCTTCGATCCGCCGTTGGATGTGCATTCCCTTTGTTCTCCAGGCAAATGATGGAGAACCTTGGTGTACAATGGGCAGGCACCATGCTTGGATGCATTGCTGCGGTGATGATTCCCATCCCGGTTGTTTTCAAGGCCTACGGCCCTTGGCTTCGAGCGAAAAGCAAACTAGCCTGCTCGCCAGTTTATGATGTCGAGAAAAAGTCCTACGATGTTTGATTTGTTTCGAGCTTTTGTTCCCTCCGCGAGATACCATTTGTTTTATTGATTTAAGCGTGATACATTTGCATGTTAGAGACAAGAATAGATGAGGTACACAATTTAATGACTGCTTCATGATCTACGCCGATTATCCCTTGCTTCGAAATGAAGAGGAACATCACCCTTCATTCCCAATGTCAAAACAGTAGCACTCCCGCTTAATATCTTCTCTGCCATTCGGTAGACGAACTCATCACTCTCCTCTGCTTTCAGCTTCCCCAATGAAACCCGATACCGACTGAAGATAACAGTTAAGGTGGCTATAAACTCGACCTGTGCGAATCTCTTTCCTATACACGCGCGAAAGCCATCACTGAATGGAATGAACGCCCCACGAACCGTTGGCGGCAACGTATAGGTTTCGCCGTGATGGGTGATCGGTACGGGATTTGAAGCGGTCCATTTAGGAACCGTTACCACTGGTGGATAAAGGCGAAGGGTTTCGAGCTATTTTAACAGTCAGTCAAATACTAGAGCAAAGATTTATGGGGACTGGTACATACCATCGGGGAAACATCACGCTGCAGTTCCATTTGTCAGGATCAGAGGGTTGGTCTTTAGTTACTTCATTTACACAATCCTGTAACCAATATTGCACATCTGGATGCATAGCAAGAAGAACGAGTGCAAACCGCAAAGTGGTTGTAGTTGTCTCGTGGCCGGCAATAGTGAATATGTGGAGGTTGCCAATAATCTCGGAGTCCGTGAGCCCGTCATACTTCTGTTAGGACTGTATTATGCCCTTTAGTAGATCGTGTGTATCATTCTTCTTTTCCATTCTTCTTTCACTCTCGATCAGTCCCTCAAGGTAATTTTTCAAATCCTCATATGCAAAAAAGTCACTCTTGAAGAATGGCATCAGCATCCGCGGAATCCACTTTGGGATTACCATATTTGCGAGAACAACAGTATTCAACCGAGAATTCATATACTCAATCACTGCGCGAAATGTAAACGTAAAACTCTCTGGTGGCGTATCGGCATCTTTGAAGAGGCTCGCGATGTCATCCGTGGCCGTTTCTCCAGATTCGGGCTGGAAAGGCAACGAGACGCGAAACCCTGCGCTACAGATCACATTGAGAGTGAGTTTTAGGATAGCTGATCTTGCAGTTGGTACAACCATCTTGTTCTCGTTTGAAGGGGCTCTATATCTTTTCTCCCAGTCCTGTTACCATCTCGAGAGTCTGCTGAACGGCTATCCGCCAAACAAGATTGTTGTTGCTCTCGCTGAACGAAGTCACCGCATGACGACGATGATGAGCCCATTGCGTATCCTCGCACTGGCGATGTCAGTCAAGCATTTAATTCAATTTCAGCGCGTTGACTCACAGTCAGAAGATTGGGTCCGTATAATCCCAAGACCTCTGATCAAGGTCAACACCACTCCGATCATCTCAGGATATTCACTCACCGTATTGCCAGACAGGCTTGCGGAATGTGCGACGCTCAGAGCAGATTTGAGAAACGACCGCCGCATCGACAACATTGCAACTCAAATTGGTAGGCGTAGCGACCATACTCACTGGGCCTAGCTCCTTTGCTCGGCGGTCTTTTACGGCCCAACGATAATTGACAACGTTGTCATTTATGATATCTGTAAGCCATCTGGGAAGCCGATTATTCACAAATCTGGGAACTCGCTCTGTGTTGAAGAGGGGATAGAGCAGGGTATTAAACTCAGATATAGGCAGGCAAATGTAAGGCAGACCGGTGTTCCTGGCGAGGCGAATGTTGTGAAGGAATCGAAAGACAAGCGACATGCAGTAAACGGCCAGTAGATCCAATATGAGGTGTCCAAGCATGCTGGGAATTGTAATTTGTTTCGTCTGTATTATTTGTGATACTTCTAATGGTGTATGATTATATAGTTCGACGTGTCGCGGCCTCTCGGGACCCGCGGGTTCTGTCGTTGTCCTCGGACAGCCGATGATCGGCATTCGAGGTAAGAAGAAAGGGCTTTTATTACTTTGGCACGTTCCAAGGCTTGCTGCAGTCATGAGCTCTTTGGTGCGCTACTCCATGATAAGTCATACCAGGACGCATTTTGAGGCGTTCAGATTGGTGGATGTTTTTGTAGGGTGTGATGACTCGCCGTGCAGAAAACGCATGTGCAACCGGCGAAGCAGAAGGCAGGACCATTTCAGAATTCGTGATACTCGATTGAACAAATTATACTGTCCGATACAAACAGATAAAGGTCCTTCCGTTCTCCCAGCCACGTCCTCTGCCGAGCTAAGTGTAGCGAATGTTTAGAAGCAACATTAGACACCGTAAAAGATCCCACGTTTCTCCAGTTGCACCATCTTCTGCTTTTGATACTGCTGCATGGCGGTTCTTCGATTGTGGCCCAAAACAAATGCTAGAAATCGTCCAATTTATGCCATGATGGCTTCAACGTACTGTACAGTACATGGCTTCTTTCCCTTGGGTGCGTCATCTAAGAGCTTGAAATAGGCTATTCGGCAGAATGGAGTTGCAAGTACGGAAAATATGGGGTTGCCCGCTCATTTTCAGCGAAATCGCGCATTGTGATTGACACTTCAATATGAAGAAGTTCTTCACTCACATGGAATCCTCGGAATGGCGACGTGATAAACGGCCACCCCTTGGCGGAAACCCGACAAGAGTATTATATCAGAAATGCATCCATAAGAAGCTAGCATATACGGGTTCCATCTTGTCTTCTGTTTCTCGGCCTTTTGAACCAATATTGCCACCCCAGGTATGAACCAAACCACGCAATCGAATGGGTTATTGAAGAACCTCGTGTTCTTTGACTGTGAGTGACCTCAAGAACTCGGATACGACTCGAGGATTGTTCATGTCACGAGGATAGTCCCTGCATGGGTTTCTGGTGTCGCGGAGATTGAGGTTGTCTAGATCATAGGGTAGTCTGCCACGAAAGTAAGTACTATTCGCTTCATTGCGGTTGGAAGTGGCGGATGAATGGTCTCACGGGACGGCTGTCAGATAGAATCTACGATCGATCTTGCTTGGGGTTTATAAACTAGGGATTCCACCGGATCCAGATCGATCCAGGGCCGAGAGAGCATATTTGAGGGCCGTCTTTGGCTGCCTTACACTGATATAATAACCTTTCTTGATACCTGATCCGTTCGCAGACGCAGGCATCGCGCGCACCATGGCGAGGGACCCGCTTATATATTATCGCTCACGAGATCACTGGCTGTTTCCTTAAATAACCTAGCGCTTTAAATAAGTAAGCTTGGAACCGCTGGAACGAGAATGTTTATTTAACTTAGATCGTTAGGATAAGGTACAGGAAGCCTAAAAAATTAGACTAGATGTGAAACCAATTATTAGCAGAAGCAAGAAGACTGTTTGACACAGACCTTACTTTACATGCCACACTCCTAGCTTTCTCTGATCTCGCATCAACCCTAACCAACAGACTCCAATCAGATACATCTCGATCAAAGAGCCGTGTTCATATATCATGGCTTCCACGGTGCTTGAACAAAATTAGAAGCGCTACACAATCATGGTCTCTATAGAACGTAGGTTCCAGTCACCCAAGCGGTTCTTCCGCGGCTGATCGTAGGAAAACCAGGACTTGATCGCAGCTATTTCGCACCCCAAACAACCTTTATAATGAAAAGATTTAGAAGAGAGCAAAACGCTTACTGTTGGTAAAGAATAAGAGAGAGTTGATCAATTGGTTCTCCTTCTGGTACGATCGCTTCGATTTGCCACGATCATCTCGATCTCGATTACGCCTTCCTCGTATAATTGGGTCGACTGACGATATCACGGCGAATGGCAGCGACTGGCTGACCATCTACCCAGTGGCATTCTGAATCCATCTGCCTGAATCGAGATTGATTTCGATCATCTCGATGATCTGATCGAGGGCAGAGCCATGATGCCATGTGGAGTTCTCACCATGGACTTGCACCAGTCCACGAGGTCGCCCCCGGGGCACTCTGCCCTACAACGAGTAGGCCCAGGCCTAAAGAGCGGGGATTCCAACGGCTCGCCAGGCCTGCATGGACGTTTATTTGTGGGGAATCGGCGATGATCGAGATGTGATCGATCGATCTTGATCGTTTGAATCAATGACGTCATGGGCATTCCATGTTCGCCAGCCCGTTTGATGGAAGGCGCTCTCTTTGATCGTTCTCCCTTCGTGTTTATCCAATGCCAGTGTGAAACTAGATCACGATCTGTATACACAGTATAGATCATGTCGGTAGCAAAGGCTGGGTTTGCGATCGTGACGCCCGCGTCCAAGGGCTTGGGGTTCGCGTTTGCGCGTCAGTTGTTGGCGCATACGGACTTGCCGGTTGTTGCCACGGCGCGGAAGGATTGCGATCAGGTGAAAGGCAAATTGCTCGATCGATTGGATCGATCTGGGTCGGGCGATCTGGGGAAACGATTACATGTGTTGCAGGTAGATGTTTCAAGTACGCTCAGGCCCTCTAGTTCGCGTTAAGAAGCTTATGAGAGCAGATGAATCTACGATTGAGAGCTTGGCGTCCACGATTCGAGACACATACCCGGACACGCCGTTGCGTCTGGCGATCACCGTTCCTGGTATCCTGAAGGTGGAAAAGTCGCCGTCACAGATCGATGCCGCTGCTGCGCTAGAGAGTTTCAGAGTCAACTCCCTCGGTCCGATGTTGCTCATGAAGCACCTCTCCGGGCTCTTGCCGACCAAATCTGCTGCACCGTTTCCTGAATCAACAACTCATGAAAGGCACTTCAAGTTGCCTACGCATGCTATCTACGCTATGATGGCTGCCCGCGTGGGCTCCATCTCTGACAATGGCTTCGGCGGTTGGTATTCCTACCGTGCCAGCAAAGCAGCCGTCTTTCAGCTGGCCAAGACATTCGACTTGTTTCTAAGAACACGAAGCAAGGAACGAGCACTGGCAGTCGCGATGCATCCTGGGACGGTGCAGACGGACTTTACGAAGGACTACCAGGATGGGAGAGAGATGATTACACCGAATGACTCGGCGGCCAGACTATTGGACGTGGTCTGTAGTATTAAGCCTGGGACAAACGAGGGACGGGGAAGATGCTGGGACTGGAAAGGAGAAGAGGTTCAGCCTTGATTTCTCGAGGAAGACTCCCTGTAAGCATGCCGACTTCATGGGTTCCTTTGGCTTCCATCACAAACTGTTAGGAACAATATACATTTTAGTACAATGCGAGCCGTCGCCTCAACGCGTTCAGTTCGATTGAGTCTCCGGCTTCCTTCCATATACCACGGTACTGTTTACGTTAGCTCATTCTGTCTGTAGATCGGGTATATACTTACACCTCCTGATAAGAATGAATACTGGGATTATGCAGTCCTTTACGCATGCGGTCAAGGAAGGCCTCAACCTCCTCGCGAGTCCACTAATTCCATTAGTCTGGCGCGAATTCGGGAGTCAAATCCGGAGAACATACACCAAGGTATTTAGTGAACAGCATCATCGTATATCCCTCAATTCCCTCCTGGGTATGCATCCGATTCAATTTTCCCAACAACTTCATATGGGGGTCTTTAGCCCAAGGCCCGAACGGAATCTTGAATCGCTTCTCAACGACGTCCACGAAACCAGCGGCGATCAACCCGTCGCGAGATTCATCGACGATTCGCAACGTTTTTCCGAACGCATCGCCGGCTGAAAGCGACACCTTCCCCCACTCCTCGAAGATAGTGCCATCGGTCGTGCCGTCGTCGGACTTTGGTACCACAGACTGCTCCAGTTGTTCGATATACCCGCCTGGCTTGATGTGGCTGTACGCTTCTTTGTAGAATGCACCCCAGTCGGCCACGCAACCGTACAGCCCACGAATGTGCACGTAGTCGAAGTAGTCCTTTCGGAATAGCCACGGATCGCAACAGTCGTCGACTTCGAATTGGAGATTGGGTGGAACGAACGAGGGTTGGATCGGGGAGAGATCGGTACCGATGACCCTAGCGGATGGGTGCATGTCCGCGAATTCACTGGATGAATGTTATTCAATACTTCTTTCGCTTTGTTCGTCGCATTCCAGTGGCACATACATGGCCCAATTACCGGTTCCCGTACCAACATCCAAGACGGCCTGCTACTTAGCTTGGCTTCAATATGGGTACAGCGGAGATCTCACCTCCAGGTTCTGTGGGATCGGTGCTAAATACAGCTGGCCTCGCAGAGTGATATTGTAAACATAATGTCTGTACATATGCGCTTAGTCTCATTTGTCTGGGAATTGAACGAGGCATGACATACGCTATCTCCATATGATCGATCGCTTGTTGGTCGTTCGGGCCCCTAGACAGTCAGTACCTATCTGGCTCGGACCAGCCACTCCAGTGCCCATCATACCAGTAAGCTCCCGCATGGAATGCATGATAACGGCGCCCGTTCTCAAAATAGTAGTCGGTGATACTACTTCGAAGGGAGGTCAAGTCGCTGGCAAAGAGTCTTAGAACGGTTTGCTTGATTCAAGTGTTTCATGACGTACGACTGCGAATCGTCTGCATTGTAATCTTCCTCCACATTGGGATCAACATCCTGCATAAAAGGGGTCAGTGCGAGACACGGGGCCGTTTCAAATCACATCGGCCAGGTGAGAAAGACCTACCACTGGGAACAAACTTGCATCGTCGTACGTGGTCTGCTGAGGGTCTGGGTTTGCGGACATGGTGACGCTGTGTGAGATGGTAAAGAGGAATGCTTTGGATCACAGACGAAGGAAAACCCCTCACTCGGATAATCTGTCAGATTTCATGCGACGTGGCGTGATAGGCTACAATGTGTGCAGTTGTGGCCACGCGCTACTGACCGTTGCTGTCGCTATGCAGGGATTCTGGTGGAGAAGGCTGGGCGTCAGATGGGGCATCATAGGGAGTTCGCCAGAAACATTCACTTTCTACCCACTGGACAAGCCATTTATATTCAACCTACAAACAATGGTTCCTTCCTTCACTCGTTGACTTGTTTTCTTCTTCTTTTTTTGCCAATACTAACAATTACGAAGTGGACAAATACCGACTCGGCCAACGCCACCGAATTATCCCGTCGCGTAGTTCGCGTCCGGCCAAGGACACTAATGCAATTAACCCAACGTTGGATCGGATTACTCCGTATCTAGCGAGCTGTATTACGCCCTTGCTCATTTCTGGTGAAGCCATCTTCTTCCCCCAACCTCTAACCCTTCCCGTGCACCGACTCAACAGTCTCCTCGTGAGGACCGGCATCCTTGCGGAAAAGGACCGCCCTGGAATGAAACACTGCGCACCGTTAACCTCATACCTCATACCCAGAATGCGCCTGGAAAAGCGATCATACCTTCTTCCATCTCTTCGAGCGATTTACCCGTGGTCTCCTTGATGAACAGCCACGCATACACCACGAGCGCCCAGTTGAAGATACAAAACATCAGGAATGTCCGCCATCCCATGTTGTCCACGGCATGCGGCGTTGCCTGCGAGAACACGAAGTTGAACAGCCACTGCGTCGCCGTTCCGACCGCGATTCCCATCTCACGGATCCGACTGGGGAAGATCTCGCTCATGTAGAGCCACGGCACGGGTCCCCACGACATGTTATACGTCATGGCTTCGAGGTAGACCATGGCGATCGCAGCGACGCTCGGACTGGCGATGCTGGTGGCATTCGGGTCCGGCGGGAATGTTTTGGATAGTATGGCCACGATGAGCATGAGCGCGCCCATGAGAAAGGCCCCAAAGATGAGGGACCATTTCCGACCGACTCGTTCGACGAGAAAGACGACGAAGATGAAGCACGCCACTACCTTCACGACTCCGAAGAAACCGCTAATTAAGAGACTGTCTTGTCCGGCACCGACGGCCTTGAAGATTTGCGGTGCATCTGGCGACCACGTCAGTCCGCGTCAGGTTTTTAATGCGAGAGGAACAATACGCACAATACGCAAGGGATGTGTTTCCCGTCAATTGGACACCTGGTTATCGTGAGCATCACTTCCCACCCATAACTAAACGCGGAACCCTACCGATCTGAAGAGTGACAGTGATGAGCATGCGATATCGATTCGCAGGCTGGCGCAGTTCCTTCCACGACACGCCTTCCGTCGCCTGTTCTTCGGCTCTAATGCCGTCCAGAATCTCCGCCATTCTGACTTGTTAATCGCTCTGTCTATCCTACTGAGCTAGAGATGACTTACTCCGCGCGAACCTCGTCCGTCTCCTCTCCGCCCCGGATCCAAACGAGCGACTGCATCGCCTCCTCGTGCCGACCCTTCTTCGCCAGCCATCGCACGCTCTCCTTGAGAAATAGCATTCCGATGCCCAAAATCCCGCCGGGAACCAACTGCAGTCCCACCGGGATCTGCCACTGTCGGTCGCTGGACGGCACGTGTTTCTCGACGGCGTAGTCGATCCAATACGAAGTCATGACTCCCAAGGTGAAAAAGAATTGGAACATACTGCCCAGCTGACCTCGGATTTCCTTTGGTGCCATCTCGGCGCTAAACATGGGGACCATCACGGTCGCCATGCCGACCCCTATGCCGCTAATAACGCGCGCAACGTAGAAGGCGGCGATCGAGTGCGTGGGGATGACTTGGATTATGGCACCGACGCAGAAGATCAGTGACGCGAGGGCGATGGACCAGCGACGGCCATAACGAGCGGTAAAAGGCCATACAAAAAAGCAGGAGAAAAAGGCTACAAGGTCAGTCTGCTTTCTCATAACGTTGAACCAGGTTCAGAAGGGCACAATACCTCCTGCCTGGAGTAAGCTGTTCGAGTTGGAGTTAATGGACGACTTTTGCGCCTCACCATATCGGAAGGAGTTCTGGAACGACTCTAATGTGAGGATTCCCCCGATAATCCCGGTGTCGTAGGCAAACAAGAATGATCCCACGCAGCAAATCGAGACCATGTAAACGGCCCTGACCAGGCCCAGCGTTTTCCCCATGGTTGATGATGAGCGGACGAGCAGAGGACGCGATGACCGCTTCTTATACTGAACCTATGATGTAGTCAGTCACCAGCTGCGGGGGCATACAAACATCGACTGGAGCATGACCCCGGTCGCTCTAGATGACAATATCCCGCCTAAAATAACGCCATCGCTGATAGGACCACCGCCAGCGAGGGTCCGGGGAAGTGTCTGGCAATCAAGGCGAGCCGTGCATCTGCCAAGTTGGTCAGGCTGTTGCATTCATTCGTGATTGACGCGGTCCGATGAACGCTTCTTCCCGTCCCATGGCGCGTGCCAACACGGACGGCGCTTCTTGACTCGTGGATTCCTGGCCAGAGGGATTGCACGGCTTGCGGCAAGCTTCATATGGCTGATGAGCAATTCATCGCTGAATCTTGTCGTCTCCATCTCATCTCCGAGGAGGCGATTGTACTCGCCGGTCACAGCAGGAATATGGATCATCTCTTCCGAGTACTTCTTTGTAACCCTTCGCCCTACTGAGCAGATTAGAGCTGGTCAGTTAGCCACCACAATAGAAACTGAAGCTTTTCAGGAAGGTAGGTTAATTCACTTATGGCACGATAACCCTATTTCTGTTGCGACATCATAAGATTGGTTGATGATTGAATAAGAACAGTACATAGAATCTCCCGGATATTTATTTTGTCAAGCGTACCAGGATCCGGGAACTATAGTACCGACAGTACAGAGCAAGGCCAGGCATGCTTTGGGGCCACAGTAATTCAAGATCATTCCACTGAGCGATAGTAATACCCTGGAGATCATACAGAATTCTCACTTTCTTGATCTTGTTGGATGAACTTTACGTTCAGGCGAACCTTAGAGATGACTCAGCATACCACGTGACTGCCACGAATCTGGCTCAGGATTTCCCAAAGCGGCAGCCCGTCGTCTCCTGTCCTTCGCCTGCACACAAAAGATTCAACAAGCGGACGTCAGACTCATCATGTCGAAAAAGAAGGGCAAAGCGCCCGGGAAACCCCAGGATGCCGGTGCCGGTCAGGCTGCTAATTTTAAAAAGGATCTGCGCAAGGACATACGGGTGATGTTCGAGAAATCACAGCGGGTTGACAAGGGCGCCATGCTGAACAAGTACCTCGCGCTGTATCCCGACCGAGCGGACTACATTCACACTGTGGTAGACAAGTAAGATCTTCGCGATACTCAGTGACCCTAACAGAGGAAAACCACGGAGTAACCAGCTCGTAGTTATACGACCTCCCTGGAGACGCGGAAAGGACCCGCAAAACCAGCGCCCGCCGCCACCGCGTTATCCCCAAAGGAAGCCCCGAAGGCCCCTAAAAGCCGCCGGGATACCGGGGCCTCGTCTCCGTCGGTGTCTACAGAGGCATCGCCGCCGCCCAAACCCGCCTGGCACCCAAAGCCCGCTTCCACGGCGACATTCGAGCCCATCATTAAATCGGAGCCGAAGAAACCAAACAACGCGGTGCTCCAAGGCGCGTCACATTTCTACACCTTCAGAAAATAACCCACAGCTAATTCAGTACAGACTTCCAAAAAGAGTATCTGGATGTTCACCAGAATGGCTCCACTAAACCGGCCAACTTCTCCCCCGGCTTCTCTTTCACGCCGACTCTCGAGAGCCAGATGCAGTTCCTGACTCTCGGCGGCCAAGATGACCATTTGGCGAGCAACTCGTCCCAGGATTCACAGGACGCGGTGCTCGTCTCGCCGTCCGTGGAGCGCGCCGGACAAAACATGCCCTCCCAGTTCGCTCTGTTGGGTCAGCTTCGCATGCAACAACCGGTATCAGACCCTCGTGTGATGCTCAACACCAACATTCCTTTCTCCGCGTTCATCTGTGGACTCCAGGGAAGCGGTAAATCGCATACCACGTCCTGTATGATCGGTGAGTCGACTTTCTTTTGTCGGCGAACGCAAGTTAACTGCTAACGCCCCTACTAGAAAACTGCTCCCTCTCTTTCCCCGCGCTGGGAAACCTGAAGAAACCGCTGTCAACTTTGGTGTTGCAGTACAACGAGTACAGCTCCAATCTGAGCTCGCAGCCCAGTGAAACCGCATTTCTGTCCTCCATCATCCCGCAGTACATGTCGTCGCAGAAGCCCATTCCTGTCCGGGTCCTCGTTTCGCCCTCAAACTTCCACAACCTGCAGCGAATGTATTCCCAGATCCCCAATGTCGAGGTTCGACCCTTCCGCCTAAAGCCACACCACCTGAGCACCAGCATGATGCTGTCCTTGATGTCTATGGGGAAGAACGACTCGATGCCCCTCTACATGGGCCAGCTGACCAAGATCCTGCGTGAAATGGCCATGGAGAACAAGGGAAGTTTCGATTATCTCGATTTTCGCAAACGTTTGTCTGCGCTGCGTCTGGACCGCACTCAAACACCTTTCTTGGAACAGAGGCTTGGATTGCTGGACTCGTATCTCGACCTCGAAGGGAAATCGACTGAGGACTACTTCGTCGAAGGCGGCGTCACCATTCTGGATCTGTCCTGCCCGTTCATGGATCAGAGCACCACTTGCATCTTGTTCCGCATCGCCATCGACCTCTTCCTTCACGCGCACCACTCCCGCGGCAAGATGGTCGTCGCAGACGAAGCACACAAGGTATATAACGTCCTCAACTACTCAAAACCATGGATGAACGTTAACAAAACCAGTATATGACGGAAACTCCTGCGGCCAAAGAACTAACAGAAACCTTTCTCAACATCATCCGCCAGCAGCGCCATCTCGGCGTGCGCATCATCATCTCCACCCAAGAACCCACCATCTCGCCTCGTCTCATCGACCTCTGCTCCATCACCATCATCCACCGGTTCTCGAGTCCACAATGGTTCAAGACAATCAAGAACCACGTGACCTTTGACAATGCGGACGGCACCGCCACCGACGACCGCGACGGTCTGCACCAGATCTCGAGCCTGCGCACCGGCGAGGCATTGGTCTTCGCACCGTCTGCGTACCTGCTGTATGATAACCAGTCACCGATCAATACCCGCCATACGACGTTCAAGATGATGGTTCGGAAGCGGATCACCTGGGATGGAGGCCGGACGATTGTGTGCGTTCACTAGATTTGTCTCCACGGAGTCTGGGCACATGAGAATTGAGTATGAGCTATGATATTATTGGGCGATTGGGTTATTAGATGGCATGGAAAATGGATTTACGAAAAATAGATATTACGGAGACTTAGACTGTTACGAGACAACTTCTAGAATAAATTATTCTCATAGCTACATATTTCGGTTGTTCGATTGTTGGAGTTCGGCAGAGACCGAGAATCCAGGATCAGACTCATCTTCACTGAAACGGATTCAATTGACATAGAGCTCCTTCAGGCCGAGTGTTTCTTCCTCGGACTTCTCAAGATAATCCCTTTGCATGAAGTGGCTCAAAAAGGGAGTGTAATCGAATATCAGATCACGAACCTTGGCCAGTGGCCAGTCGAGGGAATGGAATATCCTGCCAATGAATCGCGCAAACTCCATGTTGTAATTCACGTAGTCGAGCCGCTGCTTCTCGTAGAGTTCGAAACCGGCGGCGACTGCCCGTGGGTCACGTAGATCGACACCGTCCAGTGATTTCGCCAGGTAGTAACCTTTCTCAATTGCCATGCCCATGCCATATGCTGCATACGGCGATACCGGATGAACCGCATCGCCAACGCCCACAATCCGACCGGAAGACCATTTCTTCATCGACGGACGATTGTAGATCTCCCAGCGATAGACTTGCGTTTCAAAGTACGTGGCCTCGAGAAGGCGAGGCAGAGGCTGTGACTAATCCTGCAATATCGTGGAGAGATGCGTCTTGGGATCCTCCGGGAGCAGTTTACCTTCCCACGAAGGCTCTACCACCCACCATTCAAACCCGGGCTTGCCGTTGTGAAGCATCGGGAAGAAACTGGCCTGGTACTGCCACTTGTGGGATATGACGGCGTGGTTGTCCGGTATCTCAGGTATATGATCACACCAGGCCAACCAGAGACGAATATCTGTGTGGAAGAGTCTAGGATCCCCGAATGCCTGTTGAGATACCACGGATCGAATTCCGTCCGCCGCGATAAGGATATCTGCTGTGACTTTGTTGGCGTTTTTGAACTCAATCTCGACGCCGTCTTCAAGTTCTGTATAGGCCGTAACCTCATGACGAGGATAAATGACAGACTCGGGGACGAGCTCGAGCATCGCCTTGAAGGCAGGCAAGCGCAGCACTCCGTAATGCCAGCCCCTGATACCCATGCGTTTCTCTACTTCTGGATTAAAGGGGAGCTCAACGCGCTCCTTTCCCCGCTTGTTCTGGAAATGAGTGACCGTGTAGGAACCGAAATTTTCCACGTCCATGCCGTAGGAACGAAGGATAGCCAGGACTGGCGTAGACAAAAGAACCGCGCCACCGATGGCCTTGCAGCTAGCCTGGCGTTCAAAGATACGCACGTTGTAGCCGCGTTGGAGAAAGGCAATGCCGGTGGATATAGCTCCCGGTCCTCCGCCGGCGATGGCAACGCGCCTCCCAGGGCGCCATTGCTGTGAAGACATGGTTTAGCAATGAGGGAATAATGACAAAACGGCCGTGAAAATCAGAAATTAAAACGATTGAAGAGACCGTTCTACTTTAAACCGACGTGTCTGCAATTGTCCTCCACATTTCCGAACTGTGTAGACCCGCAGATCTACAGGGGATTGGTGTATCAAGATCACTCGGTGGTTACTGTAGAAATGACACCTAAGTTTGCAAGTGAATTTTGGAGTTGCAAGGCTGGGGTAATCTTCTATTCCGAAGGATATACACCCGAGTGGACATGCCTGTTGACCCACTAGTTCGGGGGTTACTTCGTTCCGCGAAGTTCTGCTGACACAGTACCTAGACTTAGTTAGAGCGATTGGTGCGATTTTGGACACGAGGCCATTATGAAAAGATTCGGAGCCGATCAAACGAGAAACTGGGTTAACTCGTCGTGCTCTGTTTTTACGTGTCGCGGTCATAAAGGGGTTTATATACACAAGAATTACACGATCAAGGCAAAATGTTCTAACTTCTCTGTCCCCAGCATATCTATAAAATTGCAGTTCACCCGGTCTTTTATTGTGAAGTGAGAGATGTGATAGATAGGAGATTGAATAGGAGTTCTCTTCTAATAACCCATCATCTTAGATAATATTCAACCAAACAAACAAGAAGCGCGAGAGAAAATTGCTGTTAGTTAAGGCGTGCCCAAGTCCAAGGATGTTAATATATCATGGCTCTTCCCACTTAGACTCAAGCATATCATAGGACACCACTGCTTCCGGAGTTCGCACTGCACAAATCAAATAGTTGCCTAGGATCCTGCTTCGGAACCCAGCCTCGCAGTACAGAAAGTAATACTGTATTGATTAACAAGCTGTTTGCTGGAAAGAGAATAGAACTACTACATACCAGCCACTTTCGCCGATAAATTTCAACCTCGACCTCCGATACGCCCGGGTGCCTCGCGCAGAAGTCCGATCGAATCCCCTGCCAGTTCTCTAGGAAATTTTCACGCCAGGCAAGCAACGTCTTCCCATAATGAGGGCCCGTGTTGATGACAGATGATACTTCTAGACTACCCTTGCTTGCCCGATGCATTGATGTCAGCAAGATGTCGATGGTGGGAAGATAGCCACCGGGGAAGACGTAGTGGTTGATATAGTCGCCAACCTGAGGGCTGGTTTCATGAAACTACCCTGGCATTAGTGGTCGCACACTGGAGCATGCGGAAGGCATCAAACCTGATGAATCTTGGTAATTCCGTCTATCACGACCACTCCATTCGACGGTTTGAGTACGCGGGATATCGTCTCGAAATATGCGTCTAGAAACTCGGATCCGACATGCTCGAACATGCCGACGGAAACAATCCGATCGTAGCCTCCTTTCGGGCAAGAAACATTGCGATAATCGCAAAGCAAGACTCGGACCTGATCCTGTAGTCCGGCATGTTGAATCCGTTTGTCGGCAAGGGTCTTTTGCTCCTCAGATAGCGTGAGCCCGGTGGCCCGGCAGCCACTCTGGCGGGCTGCTTCAATTATCAGATCTCCCCAACCACAGCCGATATCGAGCAAGTGGTGAGTGGATGATACTTGAGCTTTTTTCAGGACACATTGCACCTTCCTTTGCTGTGCTGACTCGAGAGACTCTGTTGGATCCGTTGACCAGTGGGCGCAGGAATAATTCATGTCTGGTGATAGGAACCCCGAGAACAGATCGTTAGACGTGTCATAGTGAGACGAGATGTTCGATCGTGCATTCGCGAGGTTGTTCTGGGGCCTCCACCACCGGAGCAGACGTGGAATCAAGCCAAAAATAAAATTGCCAGATCCAAGAGTACGAGGGTTCTGAATATAGAGCTGATAAAGGTATTAGTAGCACGCCTCAGCGTAGGGAGGCCCGGTTACATCGAAGATTTTGCTCAGATTCTCGCAGTCGATTTCTTGGAGCATGTAGGCTTCGGCGAAGCCCTTCAAATCGTTAGAAAACGAAGATAACAGCGGATCTTGCATACCAGGTCAAAGTCTGAAAGAATTCTCGTCCAGAAATTCGGGTCGTTGACGTAAATCACGCCAATCTCATCCGATTGTCGAGATTTGTCTTCGTACAGCACTTGCTCCGTGCCATCCACTCGAGAGATAATCTTTAGTGGTGCTGATATTTCTCTAAGAGCCCACTGCGCGAATTCAACGGCATATGTTTGTATCGACTGAGGAATACTAAAGTTCATTGTGTCGCACGAGTTTGATTGATAGGCGATATGGGGTGATACAGGAGGGAGTGAAAACACAATGCGGTGTTACATGGGCAGATGGAAGGGATTAAAATATTTGCTGGTTGTGTTCGGTTAGGCTCACCACGGCTTACTTGGCCCTGCATGATGACGCCGCTATGATAGGAAGCGACGAGTCCATCTTACATGTTCAGAATATCCTTTTCTGCCTTGATGCCTGTCGTCGTATTATGTAACGACAAGACAAAGTCCGCAAATCCTGAGCCTAAAAAGATAAAAGGATTAAGGCGCGAGAACACAAATGATGGTGTAGAAATAACTGAAAAGCAAATTGTGCCGAGAAAGAAATAGTAACCCAAACATGGCCTTAACCAGACAGTAGACGGAATATTCATGTTTAACTAACTACGTAGCTCTCTTTGGTCCCTATCCAGCAATAGTTATCTCGGCTGTAGCTCCTTGTCGGGGTATACTGTTTCCTGCTGGTCTTCGAGCCAGAATAGTCGCAGAAAGGACTAGGAGAGCAACCAGGCTGGCTTCGATAAGCCTAGCGAGATCTTCATGAACCATGACCCGGCTGACATTGCCAAAGGATTCGCCTTCAAACTCCTTGTGTGTGCTGCGAAGAAGATACTGTTTCGCGATCTGCGCAGCGATTGAGGTATATACCTGACGAGAGACTTTTTCAAGATGCGATAGGTCAACGAGATTTTCAGGTGAATGCGGAGATGAGATATTTGCAATCTGGCGAAATGCACTGAAATGAACTTCATCGGATTTCGAATGGCTTCCAATCATCTTGCTGGCTTCAGGCAGTTTCGACAGTGGTGTCTCGGCGTGCTTTAGCGTTGACATAAAACCCGCAGCGAGATCCGTCGGTGTTACACCTGGGATGTGTTGCGCTGATATGCGATTGCTGACCCGGAAGGGAATGACCATATAGGCGTTGCTGTTCCTCTGGTGCAATGATACGTGTGCTTGGGATATAGAATATTTAGGCTCGCAAACAATGGACGATACCTTCGGGTAATTGCGATTCCAATGAGCGGCGATAAATATCAACTGAGGAACTTGCAGCTCATCAACCGTGTCTGCACAGCTAGCAGAGATAACATCCACATAATATTCGTCCCCACTGACTGGAAGGTCTTCAAATGGTGCGATTCGATACTCTGTACAGGTTGTCGTGCTCAAAGCCAGACTCAGTTTATAGTCACGACAAGCGATAGAGCTGCAGTATGGTACTGAGTTGACGACAGATGCCACTTCACACTTGAGGTCCGACGAAAACAGATCCACTATGCCCGCAACTATACCGCGATTTTCTAGTGTGCGGAGTCAGACAAAACTATGGAAAATAGCGAAGAGAACTTCGAACCTCGGCTTTTGACAGCAGCACTGAAAGGCTGGAATGAATGTTCACCAGTAGTGCCAGGAGGGTAGGGTCGACCAAGACCGTGGACTCCGGCTATAGTTAACGCTGGATTTGCATCAACATCTTCGCTATTGTATCCGGCCCCCGAGAACTCGGAGTGAGCCACTAGAGTTATTGGCTTTCTGTCAAGCTTAACACACTGCACCTCGAGCAGCCGGAACGACAGGCCTATTGTCATGGCGACAAGAAATCTGCCGAGAGTTGCAATTACTGTCAATGCATGAGAGTCTTTCGTTCGGTGACAAACCGTTGCCTCTCTAATATGATCTGCAAGGTGGTTCCAAAATCCGGAGGCTATTGCAAATACTTCTCGCGAGATTAGCCACGCTTCTAAGGGCTCTTGGTGCTTTCATATACCGACAACTGGGCCAAGTCCCCATACCCAATTGTATGCCGACAGACTCGGTCCTAATCCATTGTTGTGCTTCGACCATCGGTATATAACCTCAACCCCA
The DNA here is from genome assembly GCA_004849945.1 of Aspergillus ochraceus. NCBI lineage: Eukaryota > Fungi > Ascomycota > Eurotiomycetes > Eurotiales > Aspergillaceae > Aspergillus > Aspergillus ochraceus. The sequence continues at coordinate 4,014,982 of SSOS01000003.1, forward strand.
GCCAGTGAAAGCGTGGAAAATAGAACAAATTTGAATAAGCTCCTAGTTGGGAAACTCGAGTTCGTCAAGGCGTGATGCTTGGTATCTTGTTCACCAAGATCAGTAGCCAACTTCTCGGTATTGTCCCTATGTGCCGGTCCCTGCGTCGACATCTTGTTCGATGAAGTTTTTGCTCGATGCTTGATTTGAGTTGAAAGTATGAAGTAGTATCTCATAAATTGCGATTGAGGTGGCGTTTCAAGAGATTTGACCCCGTGGAGTTAACGTACCATGGCCATATCTACCGTAACTTGTAGGAAGCTGAGACTGACAGTGGCAAACGAGTTGCGTAGCCTTGACTTTCCTGTCCAACGTGTCTCCATAAAGCCTTGCAGTTCTTTTTCCCGAAATGGCAGAGATTCCCGCCTGCCTCGTATTTTCCCTGACGGGACTAGCGTGCGGCCTGAAGAGTCCAGCCTAGCCGCTTAGGGAATGTGTAGGAATCATTAAATCTACTAAATCAACCTGGGTTGTGGTGCCGGTGGAGGTTGTAATTTGTAACTCACGGAGCCGCAAGACGTTCGGTCTGTTGACTTGATATGCTATCATACATAGGGGCTGAGGGACAATATTTTCAGAAGAGATTGTATTATGGTTAATTTTCATTATAAACTGAGTATCCAAGCCCAGTAACCCATTCATTGAACGCTTCCTGCGAGCTCTTCATTCTGCGAAAAAGTCACGACTGCCTACTGAGTGCCAGGAAAAGGCTGGCCAGCCATGAATCGTGGAAATCCTTGGTAGCCGAGCCCGAGTTCACCAGTTCCCGGCGGGCCACCGACAATCTCCTTCTCGCGAGCCTTGAGTTCGTCAACGTCCCAGGAGGCGAAGACGATCTTGTTTTTGAGAAATGCTGCTTCGGGGGAGGCAACCCAGACAAGGAAGTCCACAGGAAGAGAGACTGCGGAAGAAAGGAAAAAGAGGAACAATCGTTAGCAAGTGGACACAAAGACTATATGATCATTTTTTACGTACTGTCGTCATATGCATATGGCAATGGGATCGACTCCGCCAGCTTGGCTGCCATGGCCGTTTCGAGGAGTCCCGGATGCACATTGTGAAGGCGCACTTGCGGAATTTCGGCGGCAAAGGCCTGGAGAAGTTTCACGGCAGCCATTTTGCTACTCACGTAGGCACCCATGCCGGGGAACGGGGGGAACAGGATGCCGGCTGTGGTCAGATTGATGAAGGTGACGGGCTTGTCTTCGTTGGCAACGGCCTTGTTTGCGAGGACGACAGCCTGCGCCGCCACTAGCGTACCGACAACGGTGGTATTGTAGCCGTCTAGGAAGGTGGCCGGATCCGCCTCCAGAAGGGGGACAACCGGAGCGAGTACGCCAGCACAGTGCACGAGAATGTCGATGCTGCCAAAATCCGCAGCCGCCTTGTTCATGGCATTGCGGACGCTAGAAGCATCGCCAAGGTCGGGCTGATGGGCTTGAACTGTCACCTCTACATGGTTTGTGCCGATGATCTTGACGGTTTCCGTCAGGGCTTCGGCGCGACGACCGAGGAGGATGAGGGCTCGGGGTCCCGAGGCAGCAAAGGATAAGGCAGTGGCCCGGCCGATGCTGCCAGACGCGCCAGTAATCAGCACAACCTTGCCTGCTGTGGAGAGGCCGGGCTGTGTTGGATTGATGCCGGGATAGGTGGCGGAGTGAGTGACTTTGGTATAAGAGGGTGGTGTTGTAACCATTGTGTCACACTGTTGGATAATTTGGCCTCTGTAACCGCCTTAGTATTGGATATGTGGAATAAACAGGCAGAACAGCTCAAAAACTGGAATTGGAGGGTGAGGAATAGGATTGCCAGGGAAAGAGGCCGCGTCTGGCCCAGGAAGGAGGGGCGAATATTAATGTAAATTGTCGGCAGATTGAGGCAGACACTGATAGCAAGGCTACACTGACAATGGAGTAGAGTCAACAAGGATTAGGTTGTAGCCTTAAACATATCCACAATTACTGTATCCACCGAAACCGAGAATGTCCGCCTAGATCGGATTTAGGGCAAAGAAATGCTTCAAAAAAAAGGAGATTAACAGGCATTACCTAGAATTGGCTTGGCGCGGCTTCCAAATACGTTGACGTTAGGAAGGCCGTCTCAAACTAGCTGCTGGCCAACATTGCTTACACGTCCACCAATGCTGACGCTGTCACTAGGAGAGGCTAAGCAGCGCCCCCACTGCGAATGCAGTTAGCTCTCTATCAGGTACTACTCATGTGAATGAGCAGCGCATCGAAAGGTCACTGCGCTCACACGTGGTGGTTCAGTCGGATCTGCCTTGTCATGCTAGACAACGTCCTAAAATCTCAGCGGGCTCAGAACTAAGTACGTATGTATATAAAAATCGATATAGTCGAATCTGTAGAAAGCAAAAATCTAGCACATCTATTTGGCCCCCAAATACGAAGTTGCATTGGGCTATTCTGGACCTCCAGACAGCAGCACTACTAATGACCGCTGCTTCTGCTACGCAAGATCGATGCAATATCGTCGAGTCCACCCGGTACCTTAGTATAGCATACAATATACAATTCGTCCATCTGGTCCATCTCGTACTTTCCCAGACGGGATTAGCGTGCAAGGGATATACTCTAACCGCCTATGGAAGGTCCCTGTCTCAGGCAGCCACGCCGTGCTGCTGCCTGAATGCCTGGATGCCCTCAGAAGCACATACGGTACATACTCTTCGGAAGAGTTTCAAACGGCGAATATACGTGGTTTACCTCTCAGTGAAAGCCCGCATCCAGTGCGTGCATCAGTCCTACAGTACAAACCCTAGCTAAATTAATTCAATCATATGCCTACATCGTACACAGCACTTCTCGTGGTTTCGAAACTATCCAGCAATAATGGTCAACACCCAATTTCACTAGGCTTGACTAGGCTATTTTAAAGATATTTCAATTTATCCGTCGGATTTCTGCGCTGGTTGGCCGTTTGAACCCGAAAAAAATCCTTAAAGCCAATTAAGTGGACGTGACATAGCCCCCGGAGAGAGGCCGAGAGACCCACCCGCCGAAGTGCCTCCATTCGAAACTTCTTCACTACTCCGTACATACCAGCTGCACCCCATCCAGATGGCATTCTCCCTCGAAATTGTGAACTACTGGTCGTATTTCACTCGATGATTGAGAATGAGCCCTTCTACGGGTACCTATATCGGGAGAGTCTCCCGTCGATCCCATAGAAAATCCCGCCTCGGGTGCAGCAACTGTAAGAAGCGAAGGGTCAAGGTCAGTTTTCCACTCTAGGACAACATATTGCCCATACGGAATATCTGACGGTGTTCGGCCCAGTGTGACGAGGTCAAGCCCTCATGCACTAATTGTCTGCGTCACTCCGTAGAGTGTGACTATGCTGTGTCCCAGACAGACTCGTCCAGCTCGTCACGGGCAAGGGAGAGGAGTCTTCCACCTGGGGCTAGCTCTTCGGATAGCAGCTGTACCTTCATCTCGTCCTCACAGAATGACTTTACGCCCCCTAAGCGTCCTCATCGCAGGGGCTGTCTCCGAGAGAAACCGGCACCGACGTCAGCACCAGCTCCCCCTAGTCCGCCTTGTGCTACGGTGGCGAATAGGCCATTCGAGTTTACTGCCACGGACATGGTATTGTTCCATCATTTCCTGAAGTCAAGTGGTCTGGCAGAGCACACCATCACTCAGCTCTCGCGGCTGGGCTTCCTCTATCGGTTTGTTCTGCGACTGCTTCTAGCATTCTCCGCCTTCCAAATTGTCAGAAGATCTGAGGATACGTCCATGTTTCACTTGATGGGAGCCGGAGCTGATTTCTACGCTGACGCCGAGTGTCATTTTCATCTCGCTGTGGCTGAGGTCACGGCTATGGTGCCACTTCTTAATAGAGAGAATGGATCGGCACTTTATGCCGCAGCGCTTCTCATATTTCTTTGCGCGGTAACGAAGGGGCCCAGGCCAGGTGAGTATTTTGCGTTTCGAGATGATGGCGAATCCGGATGTCTCTCTCTGTTTACGGGCATGAGATCCATGTTAGAGGTATGTGGCACCATCGTGGACCCTACGATGCTAGCCGCAATCCATACAGGTCACGGCCAGGGGTCCACGGCAGACGAGTCTCGAGAAGCCGAGAATGCTCATCCACCTCTTGGGCACGCTCAAGAAACTTTCTCACAGTATCCAGCTGCTCTAGCTCAGGTTCGGGACTTACTGGGCACCATGTGCCAAAGTCATGATCCAGACCACTCTAGCTATAGTCAGGCACTGGATAGGCTCTATCATTGCTACGAAATCATTTTCAACCCCAATGTCTCCCTGACGGACTCAGTACTATGGCCCCAGATCTTCGGCTGGCTATACATGCTCACGGATCAAATTCTTCTTGATCTACGAGGTCGACGGCCGGTCGCTTTGGTCCTCTTTTCTTATTACACCGTTTTGCTCCACGTGCTGGATGAAGTTTGGATGATCCACGGATGGCCTCAGCATATCATGTATGGGATATGTCAGAGTCTTGATTCTTATCATGTGCAGTATATTGAGTGGCCAAGAAGGCGGATTGGGATGTTAAATCATGTCTCTTAGTGCAAAGGCGTTTGTTCCTTGGATGTCTCATACCTTACTACTACCTACTAATCTAATTTACGTTTGCCATCATTACGTGACAGGACAAATGCAAGCTCTGCAAAAAAGCTAGTTAAGAAAATATATCAAAGTTACCCGTTTATATACACTAAACATAGGAAAGTCAAAAATTGTGATAACGTGAGGGATGCGTTATGAACACAGGAACGAAAGGTATAGTAGAGAAAGTAGATCAAAGAAGGGACCGAGATGAGGACAAAGAAAAATCAGATAAACGAAAGACATGAGACGAGAAGAGATCTGGCAGCTGGCAACTGGAAGCTGGGATATGCGACTTCCAGCCGTCTAATAATCATGGAATTAACTGGCCCCAGATTCATTACGGGTACGACATCTCAGCCGGTTTCTGATATCCAAGGAACTCAGGCCTGGTCCGCAACTCCATTTCCTTTTCCTCTTGGATAAGGACACAGCAACCGCAGCACACCGTCGCGCAGCAGTCACCGAGGCAGGAGCCCTGGATGCCGAATGTCTCGCGCATCTCGCCGCGTCTGATTGTCTGGAGGATCCAGTGGGAAAGGAACATACTAACGCAGGTGAAGAGAGCGCACTGGGCAATATTAGATGGTAAAATCCTGCATAATGTATACTTTTGATTCACTTACTTCCGAATTAACGTAGCTGAAATTCTCTAGGGTGGGATTTTGCACTCGGGCTTGGGTTTTGCCAAATGTAAGGCATGGAAGGCAACAACTGGATAGACCTTGAGAAAGGCAAGGGGTACAGTACATGTCAGCAAAGTTCTCAAAGCAGAAATCCGCGAGATCGATGGTAGCGTACACAGTGAACCCGGAGAGCAGCAGTCAAATAGAGAATAATTCCAATCTCTACCGTGAGTGATATTGCGAGATTCCTCAGAGTTGGCCTGATGATATGTCGGGGGTCCGCTCGGCCATGCTCTGTATACCTTTTGCGCTGCTTCGGACATGGTTGAATTTAATATGTCTTGTGGTGCTTTGAACTTGGATGAATGGCTTCGATGTAGAAATCGACGCGACGACGAAACCAGCAGCTGGGTAGGAACTGAGCCCCCTTTTAATATTCAATTTAGCTGCACCGATGCAGAGTTTTATTATCAACCGTGAACAACTGAAGAAAAATAAACCGAGAAACAGGAAATAGTAGCAGGGACTCCATAGTATAGCGAGCGAAACGAGGGCACGCCTTACCCAAACGGGAAGTTCGCATTCGGGTTCGGGGAGGGACCGAGGATCGGCGATCAACGCTTCTCTCGGCGCTCAATCATTGATCTCTTGACCTCCATAGCAATAAGCATAATTGAAAAGATTGAGACGCAGTTCGGGAAATGTTCTCGAAGACTGATTCCGCAACCCCTATTCCAATTCCTGCTCTGCAATGGTACGACCGATGTGCTCCGACGCCTGGTCAAGTCTGGATCCAGAGTAAACTAGTGGCACCCAAAGGGGAGAATGTCTCTGTTTGAAAGGACTAGTTATCGCATGTGCAGGTGACAAAGCATTACCTCCCCTACTTATGGATAGCCCGGTAGAATCAGTCGCAATCCTTCTTCAAATCAGCGTCTTTGGCTTTCGGGGATGCTACAATAAATCATACTCTTATCTCGGTATCGTATAACACTTGAATTCATTTCGATTTACACACTAAAAGGATATATATTAAAAAAAAGAAAAATATATAAATTTCAAAGGGTAAGAGTGTATATGATGCCTATCGAAGAGGCCAAAGCGTTGTGAAAGTTTTGGAAACTTTTCGGAAATAGCAGACGAGATTCGCATACAACTCCTGGAGCACGCACTAAGCCTTTGGGCTTGGAGGCTGGATTACTTATACTCTTCAATCCACCGAAAATCCCCAATCGAGATCCAACTGTCGACATGGATTAAACGCAAAGAAAGCTTTCGGCAGCGGCTGGATCTCCTCCCTGGTAAACAGCTTGGGCGGGATAAGGACAAAGTATCCTGTTCTGCGGGGTTCCATTCTTGCTGGGGAGCGTCACTGGAAGAGTGTCTGGCGCGGTGCCGTCTTCCACCCACTTACGCAAAGAGTCGAACGTCGTATGTGGCTGTCCCCCATTGCCACCCGAGCAGTGCTGTAGACCGGGCGATTCAAAGAAGCGGTAAAACTCTTGCACCTCAGGGATAATCTTGCTCAGTTCCCGGTAGTAATGCTCTGTACTGCGGGTTGGGATTGAACCATCGGCCTGTATTTAAATTAGTCTCCCGAACAATGCTCACTGATGAGATGTACTCACCGTGCCGTGGTAGGTGATTAACTTGCCACCTGCTTCTTTGAAGGCTCTGAGATCAGGATCACTGGTGCCGATGATGCTTGTGTACTCCTGGTCGCCGAGGTGGAAAAGTCTGTCGAGTTCCTCGGGTGTTATGCCGGAGGCATTGAACATGGGAGTTTTATGCAGGAACAGGCTGATCCATGGATGCGTGCTTGCTTGTTTCATCATGTCGGTGCTGCTGTCCTTCCTTCCCATGCTGGTGATGTCCGCATCGTAGTTCATTCCGTACCAGAGGAACTCGCCTTTGCTCGAATGAACATCAGACCATGTCATGTTGGCAACTACAGCAGCCCCATTGGTGAGTGGCATCTCCCTTTTGGTAGACGAGCAGTAGAAAGTCTTGTTGACCGCAGTGAAGGGGTTGTAGTTGCAGGAGGACATGTCTGAAATCAACCCATCCACCACGCCATCCTTCGGATCACAGTGGGCAACTGCCTGGGATGTAAGGAACTCCAATTCACAAGCCAAAGGATATTCGTTCATATCTCTCATTGCCAGCAGCGCATAGAATGGTGAGAGTATTAGCCGGCTCCAATATATAGCCGGTGCGCTGGCCGCAATGCCGTCGTATGCGTGTGGGTATCGCTGCGCCAGCATAAGACCTTGTCGACCACCCTGAGAGCAGCCGCTCCAGTAGGAGTAGACTGGGTCTCGTCCATAGTAGCTTCTGATAAGGCTCTTTCCAATGATGGCCTGGTCATTCAAGAACCTAGAGCCGAAATTATCCAACGTATACAGATCGACGTTTCCTGGGCTTTTAAGGGCCCACGAGTTTGGCATAACTGCATCTCCCAAGCCTGCATCCGTTGTGGTAGTGGCATAGCCTTGACCAATAGCTCCAGACATGAAAAAGGGCGATAGAGGAAATCGTCCGGCCTGCCATCCTCCTCCTCCAGTCGCTTGCAGGCGCTCGTTCCAGCCATTTTCGGGCAACCAGGTTTCCACATTGATGTGGTCGCCTACTCCCCGATGAGTGTAGGTGACGGTGATGTTGCAGAAAGACACATTTCTGACATCGACATCCCCGCCGTTGTAGTGAAAAATAGAGGGCACGGTCATGCTATAATCGGTGACCCGGGAAACCGACATAGATAGTATGTCGGCGCCGAAGACCACGGGGGTGGCTATTGCTGCCGGAGAGCATACCGTTGAAGGGACATTTGAGAGATTCATGTTCTCACAATCAAGACAATATCGAAAAGAGGGGATTATCTAATAGGGAGGCTCAACAAGAGACCACGAGCAAGACAAATTAGACACGCGAGCAATTCAGGACCAAACGAACTTAAAGGTGGCTATTCACGAAAGATACCTGTCTGGGGCCAAGGCGCCATATTTATACACCAGGCCCCTTATCATGAACAATCCAAGTGGATTAGAATTTTCTAGTCTAGACAGTCTCTGAGGCATTCATTTTGTGCGTCATACTCTGTCTATACAAGTAGCATACCATGGTGAATGTGAACACGATTGCGAACTTCTCTTTTGGGCATAGAGTGTTTCCAATGGCCTTGGACCCACAACGGCCCTGCTTTTGATGGACGGGACTCGGTTTATCCACTGCTCCCCGAAGAACCAAGTATTCGACACGAGGGTACCTTCAATCAACAACCACGGAAAAGGTCATGACTAAAGGAGGATGGAAACGAACCTAGCTATCGCACAGATTGTCGGAACATCGCCGGCTATAATGCAATCGGCCCCTGTCTATGGCAGTATCTCCACGTTCTCCAGTTACCTTTCGTAATTCGTTCAGGTTCTTCGTGCCAGTTCTGATTCGAAACTCCAGAGGAAGCCATCACGGTGATCGAATTGGGCGTTCTCCCTGCACATATGAAGTAATATCCCGGTCCACAGCTCTCATAGACGGGGTGTTGTCGGTCAGTGTCACGTTGTTGGGTACGTAATCATCGCGCCAGGGCCTGCCAGAGTTAAATATAACTTTAAGGGGATGCTGTCTTGCAATCTCTATCCGGCCTTCAGAAAAGATACCTAGCAACAAACCCTCGCCTGTAAGCGTACGCTGAATGGAATGCACGAGTCATTTGGTCATGAGAGAGCTCTGAGAGCGACTCGAAATACGATGAGCAGTGATCAAGGGCTTCACGGCATTCCGATCGTGGGAGCGAAGTAATTCCGGCGAGCTCAATGGCATTCAGAAATAACGCGTGACGTGTCGCAACCCTGGTGAGATCACCGCTTTGATCCAGGGAACCGCTCCTTGAAAAACACACCATAGCAAGTTCCAGCGGAGATTGTCGGCCACAGTTAATACAGTACTTTGAAATTTCCTGGATCAAACATGGGGATCACGACGTGAACAGTCTTTAAATCGCAGCTCTGTGATATTCAATATTAGACCGATCAGGTTCATGCTCGATAGTCCTTGGAGGCGAAAGAGCCTATTTAAATGGATCGTCTTGAGGTGGTACCTCCATCTTCCAGGCGGATGTAATGCTAGGTATATGGTCACATCGCCCGACCGGAGCTGTTCTTTTGATTGTTTACCATGGCGTAAGTTATTGCCAATCTCTTAGAATTGCTACTCCGAAGTTGGTAGTTCGAAACGGATAACTCACTTCGCTTTTAAACGCAAACTAATGGCATGGGCGGTTTCATTCTCAATCAAGGCCGATCATGTAAGTCCAACCAAGACAGCTGAGAATTGATCTGTCACTGGTGAATGGGTTTTAGGATTCCGTTCACAGCTATTTTAGGGGTTACGCGCGAAAGTTCGCCGCCGACAGCTGAAACAGCATCAAAGCCCCAGCGCCAAGTTGACTTTCCCTAGAAGCTCACACGTCCGGTCGTATTACACGGTATACAAAGGCCAGCGAAGGGCATTTTGAGGTCGCCAAGGCTTCTGGTTACGTAGATTACCGTAATCGGTAAATGCAGCACCAGCTTACAACCAGCGTTTACTTGGCTAGAACAGCCGGTTCTATTTTTACCTAATTAGGACGGCAACCACGATAATTCACGATGTTGTCAGCTGATGAACAATTTGATGTCCTAGAGGAAAATTTGCTGCTTTTCTTCATTGTCCAGTACACCGTAGGATGTGCACCGACCAGGAACAGTACCTTATGTGCTCCGTGGGTACCCAATGTCTCATCTGTAAGGGAGGCCTTGGTCATCGTTTGCTTCCGTTCGTTCCGAGCATTCGACTTTCGGATGGTAAGGTAGGTATATCAGCAGGGTATTTTCCACGTATATCGAGGCCATGGATTTGTCCGTCGGACTCCGCAATGTAGACGGAAACGATTGTCCTTGTGCAGTCAATATGAATGGCAGCTTTGGCCGGCTGGCAATCTGCGGCCGACCGTGTCGTTGCACGTCTCTGTTCTCGATGAGGCTTTCAGGGTTTGAACAGTGTCCATCTCATTGATGTTGAATTCAAAGTGGTCGGGTAATAAAACGAAATTCCATGCCTAAGGCGACCGTGGAGGGTGGCCGCGCAGCCCTAAATCCGATCGATGAGGGGAGTCGAGTTTACTGATCGCAAACTGATTCACAACCAGAGCGTGGCAATGGAAACCAGTCTCCACCAGGGGTCCTCCGATCGTTACCCAAGATAGAAAGTGCGTTGGCCAGACAAGTGTTCATCACGCCTGTGCTCGCGATCTGAGAACGATTCTGCAGAATGCTGGAATCGTTCAACTTCCACTGCGGGAATCAAGAGTAGTGAGTCGCGTAAACACGAGAATATGGCCTGATATCCCGACTCCCCTGAATGATGATAATTTCTTTCGCCCGGTCGGACCCCAACTGATCCCGACGGGGATCTCCAGGGACTGACGACGACATTTCTGGGCAGTGGGCGCAGCCTTTGGCCTCAGGATTCCCTGATTGGGCCCACAGTGGATGATCGTCGGCTCTGGGCGGCTTCCAAGCCAAACCACTTACACCGTATGTCCAGCGCCAACACTTTCTCCGCTCGCCGGGGCCAAACTGGCAAACTGCCAGCGCGGATGTAACGCTGCGGACGGCCTCAATATCGCTGCGGTGGCGTCTGACGCCGACTCCACTTGACGAACAATGAAGCTTCGGGGGTCAGCAGCCGTCGCGCAGTCCGTCGCTCTGATTGCTGCATATGGCCCCTGCCAAGGGTCGACTCGCTGAGCACAAAGAGGGTCAATAACGTTGCCCATCAATAGGCGCTCCATCAATAGGATTGCCTTATGGCTCATTCGGCCTCCCGGTGGATCGTACACTGCAGAAGGATGCGGGTGGCCTTCGGAGGGATTCCCTTGGTTCTGTCTGATACCTACTTAACCTGCCGGTTTTCAGGGAGCTCAGGCTGAACATTTTTTTTCTCCTCTTGCTCTTCTTGTTCCTGGGATTGGACCAGATCGGACCAGGGGTTGTTCCATGATCTATATCTTTCGTTGTTCGGCTTCACGATGCGATTCTTCAATTTAGCGTGGCTGGTGCCGGTTGCCCTAGCGGTTCCTCACTCCGATCGGTCGAACACCGTGTCAACCGTCAAGCGTGATGGCATCACTTATAACGTCTTCGAGCATCGTGCGACCGGGTCAAAGCTCGAGTTCGTCAAGAACTCGGGCATCTGCGAGACGACCCCGGGGGTAAGCCAATACTCCGGATATCTCTCAGTCGGTGAGAACATGAACATGTGGTTCTGGTAAGGCGATATGTTGTCCTTGCCGATCGGGTCCGATCGTCTGCATTGTCCTCGAGCTAACGGGTGCGATTCTCCACAGGTTCTTCGAGTCTCGCAACGATCCTAAAAAGGCTCCCCTCGCAGCATGGTTCAATGGCGGCCCTGGCTGCTCGTCCATGATCGGGTTGTTCCAGGAACATGGACCCTGTCACTTTGTCGACGGCGAGAAAAAGCCGTCGCTAAACGAACACAGCTGGAACAACTATGCGAATATGCTGTACATCGATCAGCCGATCGGTGTCGGCTTCTCCTACGGTACTAATAATGTTACCAGCACCGAGACGGCTGCTCCGTACGTGTGGAAACTGCTGCAGGCATTCTACGATCAGTTCCCGGAATACGAGAGCCGTGACTTTGGTCTTTTCACCGAGGTGATTTACTTGGAATCTCCAACATGTCGCTCGCTTACTGACACGTTTTATCTAGTCCTACGGAGGTCACTATGGCCCCGAGTTCGCCTCCTATATCCAGGAGCAGAACAAAGCCATCGAATCTGGTTCCGTCGAGGGTCAGACGATCGACCTCGTCGCCCTCGGCATCAACAACGGATGGTTCGACACGGAGATCCAGCAACAGTCCTATATTGACTTCGCCTACAACAACAGCTACCGCTCCTTGATCTCCAAGCAGGAGCGTGACGGATACCTCGAGAACCTCAAATCATTCTGTCTACCGGCCGTGGACAAGTGCACCGAGACCGGAACGAACGCTGCCTGTCGCGAGGCCTCTTCTACTTGCTACTCTACCATCGAGGGCCCGATCATGCAGGCTGCCGACTTCGATGTGTACGATGTGCGCCGGCCGTCCGATGACCCCGAGCCGCCATCAACTTACAGCGACTACCTGGCCGATGAGGAGGTCAAGAAGGCCATCGGAGCCCGGTCTAAATACAGCGAATGTGCCAGCGCGGCGAGCACTAAGTTCTCGACCACCGGTGACAGTAAGTGAACCTGAGTTTAGGGACTGAACGACGCACTAAAACTGACCGAATAGACCCTCGATCGTTCTTGTCCGCTTTGTCCGAAGTTGTGCAGTCCGGCATTTCCGTGCTTGTCTGGGCCGGTGACGCTGACTGGATATGTAACTGGGTTGGCAACTATGATGTGGCCAATGCGGTCGAGTTTGACGGCCACAATGAATTCAAGGGCAAGTCGTTGAAGCCATACACCGTTAAAGGTACCGAGAAGGGCACCTTCAAGACGGTCGACAACTTCTCGTTCCTGCGTGTCTACGAGGCTGGTCATGAAGTCCCTTACTATCGTGAGTCGCCTCCCCGGTGCTTTTTGAACGGAGTCAATTGCTAATAGCCCTCAGAACCGGAGGTCTCCTTCCAGGCATTCAAGCAGACTCTGCAGAAGAAGCCTATTTCTTCGACTTAGCGTATCTGACCTGTGCTGATCGTTTTGAGACGCCCATCGACTGGGTCTCAATGTACATACAGAACCGATGGCCTTGACGGCTTGATCTAGACTGATGGTAATCTATACATATATCCTACCTTTGCATAGAGCTTTAGTTTTTAATACCTTTTCAATAGCTGGCCCTTAGTAGCAATCAACCTTCCTTCACTTCTCTCTCATAGTACCCCCAATTAACCTCTAGCTCTTCTCGGCTAATTGCATACCCTCCATCGCCATCCAAACACATCGGGCGGTTACTCAACAGGTGTCACTCATGGTGTTTTCTCGTCAGCTGTTTGTTCCTGGCCCTTGTTCAGTCTTTGTCTAATTGAGAGCATGATGACGAAAAGCTGTCGATCTGGATAATTACGGCGAATTGGATAATATCACCGTTCTGTAAAGTGATAATCAAATGGAATCCTGGCAAGAATTCAGAGTAGTGCGGAGAATCGGGGGTTAAGTGGCCATGCAAACAGATAAAGCTTCTAAACGATTGTAAAGGACCCCGAGAAGCCACCATGTGTCTCATTGAAGCAAGGGAAAATTAGGCGATTTACCAACCCTCGGGAAATTTCCCAAATTATCCTCAGATTGGGACTGTTATTCGTGGAATACCCAGGCACCGAGCATGAGAGTGCGATGATCCGCGGGGGTGGTGCATTAGAGCTTCACTAGTTTCCACTCCGTCTTGAAATATCGTCACAACTGTCTATCCCATCGGAGCTCGGTCATGCCGGTATAAATGCCACCCGAATTGCATGATTCATGTCGGTTTTGCAGAACATGCTTCTTTCCTAATCATGTTGCCTTGTCGCATTCTTGTTCCTTCGGTGCTGGGTGTTCTATCCGCCGTCGAGTGCTTAAATGCCTCGCATTTCACCTGGTATACATCCGGTGCGTCAAATTTCGCCTCGACGTTGCCGATTGGAAATGGCCGACTAGCAGCGGCGGTGTGGGGGACCCCCGTTGAGAATGTTACCTTGAATGAGAACTCCATCTGGGGCGGTCCGTTTAAAGAGCGCGCGAACCCTGGTGCTTTTACGGCCCTAGCAGAAGTCAGAGAGCTGCTCGAGAATGGCAACCTTACCGAAGCTGGCCAACGTGCTGTCGCCGATATGGTCGCCATTCCGGACTCCCCACAGAGTTATCATCCTCTGGCCAGCTTGATTCTGGACTTTGGCCATGAGCAAGAGGGGATTGAAGACTATGTCAGAACATTGGATACTTACAGAGGAACCGCGGCGGTTAGCTATGTGTATGAGGGGGTAAAATATACTCGAGAATTTATTGCAAGTTACCCTGGAGATGTGCTTGGGCTTAGGGTCTCGGCTAGTGAGAAGGGGAAGTTGGATGTGGCTGTTTCGTTGGAAAGGGAGAAATATGTCTTGCAGAAGGAGGCAGAAGAGGTTGATGGAGTCGGCAAGGTTCTTCTGCAAGCCAGTACCAGCGATGATGAGAATCCAATTCAGTTTGCTGCTGGCCTGCGAGTCATCGCGGATGGAGGTAAGATTATTCTGTTTCATTCCTAAGGCGAACAATTGCTAACATTGTGGCAGGAGAAGTCTCAAGGAATGGTTCATCTATCCGCGCGCGTTCTGCATCCACCGTGGACATATTGTTCGATGCGGAAACATCGTACCGTTATGATAACGAAGAGAAATGGGAGGCCCAACTCAGTGACACATTGGACGCTGCAGTCGACAAAGGATACACTGATCTCCGAGAGGAAGCCGTCAAGGATTATACCGCGCTCATCGGCCGTGTGAGTTTGGATTTAGGCTCATCCGGATCGACTGAAAATCAAACAACGGATATGCGATTGAAAAACTACAAGGAGAACCCCGATGAAGACCCAGAGCTTGTCACTTTGATGTTCAACTTCGGTCGCCATCTGCTGCTTGCTTCGTCGCGGCGCTCGGCTTCTCCTTCGTTACCGGCCAACTTACAGGGAATCTGGAATCAAGACTACAGTCCCGCATGGGGAGGCAAGTACACGGTGAACATTAATCTGGAGATGAACTACTGGCTCTCGCAAGTCACAAATCTCGCGGAAGCCTTCGAGCCGTTCGTGGAGTTGTTGGAGACAATTCGTCCTCGCGGAGAAGAAATGGCCAAGAGCATGTATCACTGCGAGGAGGGGTTTGTTTTGCATCATAATGCCGACCTCTGGGGAGACGCGGCGCCCACTGACAACGGCACCGCTTATACCATCTGGCCGATGGGCGGTGCGTGGCTGGCGTCTCAAGCCATGGAGCAATACCGCTTCACCCAGGACAAGGCCTTCCTAGAGGATCGCATCTGGCCACTCTTGCAGAGTGCAGCCCGTTTCTACGTCTGTTACCTTTTTACCTTCGAAGGCTACTATAGCACCGGACCGTCCTGCTCCCCTGAGGCCTCGTTCCTCGTGCCCGATGACATGACCAAGGCAGGCAGCAAGGAAGGCATCGACATTGCCCCAACGATGGATAACTCCCTGCTATACGAGCTCTTCACAGCTGTCAATGAGACATGCGTCACGCTTTCCCTGACCGAGAACGACGACTGCACCACTGCAGCCAAGTACCTCGCCAAGATCAGGCCGCCGCAGATTGGATCGACCGGTCGGATTCTCGAATGGCGCGACGAATACGAGGAATCAGCTCCGGGCCACCGCCACATGAGCCCAATTGTCGGCCTTTTTCCCGGTTCTCAGCTGACCCCATTGGTAAATAAAACCCTTGCCAAGGCCGCCAAGGGCTTCTTGGATCGTCGTATTGAGCACGGCAGCGGAAGTACCGGCTGGTCGCGCGTCTGGACAATGAACCTCTATGCGCGCCTATTTGACGGCGACGCCGTATGGAACCACACCCAAACATTTTTGCAGACGTACCCGAGTTCGAACCTGTGGAATACGGACGGTGGGCCCGGCACTGCCTTCCAAATTGACGGCAACTTTGGGTTTGTGTCGGGCATCGCGGAAATGTTGCTGCAGAGTCACGAACTTGTGCATTTGCTGCCAGCGCTGCCGTCGACAGTGAAAACAGGGGGTGTCTCGGGCTTGGTTGCCAGGGGCAATTTTGAGGTTAGTATGCAGTGGAAGGACGGGGTGTTGGAGGAGGCCATGGTGCTATCGAAGAGTGGAGGGAAACTGGCGGTTCGAGTGCAGGATGGACGGTCATTCTCACTGGATGGAAAAGAGTACACAGGCCCTATTGAGACTAAGGCAGGGGCAACATACAAAATCGGCCTGTCATAGTGTATGATGTGAGGTGTAGGATGCATCTTGACTTTCATTTGGGCCAGGAGTGATGTTTGTATGCGCCGTGATCACTGTGTCGAATTGTTCGCTCCGCTTTCATTCGTTAGTCCCAATGCGAATACACTATTTAAAGAATTCCATCGATTCTATGTATACATTCGCTCGTATAGTCCAAGATGGCGCATGACAATGACACAGGCCAAGTCTGTGTGTCTGAGACATGGTTCGTGAATTTGATCATGCCCCGAAGGCAACATCAGTAGCAGGTCTCCGCTGTCGCCATTATAAAGCGACCCACTTGTTCCATGACAAGTAACTCCTCTCCTAAGGAAGGATTCCATCTCGTCATCCGTGAAAACACCCAAAATGAAACTTCCAGCTGCTCTCCCCGCCGCCCTCCTGGCCGTCTCTGCCACTGCACAATTTGACAAAAACCTCCGTGAGCTTCCTCCATCTCCCTCATCTATATCAAGGCTTATCGGCTTCGTCTAGCGTGGGGTAAGCGCGACTATGCCTGCATCAATGTCTACCAGGGCATTCCCGACCATTCCACCGTCGCCCCTGGAGCCGAAGTCACCCTAAAGTTTAACCGCGCACCCACCGGGCGCTGCGACTCCGGCCTCTTCCAGTACCCAGGCACTCCCTACGCGGTTTGGTTGTATAACAATCCCGTACGCAACCGGGACGTGTTGTCCTGGGATGAAAGGGTTAAAATCACCGACGGGGTGAGCGAGGACGACGGCGAAGTGACGATTACCGTCCCCGAGGATTTACCCACGGTGAATGACGATTCAGTTTGGTATTTGAGGGTCGACACCGTCCTATCTACGGCGCCTCAGGTGAGATCTTTGCAGTTGTTCAGTAATCGCAGGGCTGACGAGCTTTAGATGCCGAGTCTGTTCAATGCTGCCGGGCCGTTTGCTATTCGAGAGTAGATCGAGCTGGTTTGTAGGCGATTACATGGGTTCAAGCTGCCAGAGTGCTTGTTATTGCGCCGTTATCAAATATAATTCAGTGCATGAAGCGTGCTGTTGAAGACTCTTCCACATTTTGTTTTCTACCTTGTAGAGTCCACGCTTAGTTTGACTTAGCCCCATCTCGGAGAGCGACTAAACCCACGCCGCCGAAACGAAGAGACAGAGGTAATGGTCGATGCCGCAGTTAAGCTTACTGGCGGCAAACAAATCTTTATGTGGGAGACAATTCCCTGTTGCGCGAGTTCCTTCGACTCTCATACCCCGTGGGAGTGGGTTCACGCGCTGCAAGGGGTAAGCCTCTTGTTAACTAGATGTCCATGTTTGTTTCATTTCGAAATCGTCGGACCAGCCAGCCAGCGCAGATATCGCGGTTTGTAAAAGACGAAAGGAGGAATAAAGGTACCAAAGTTTCGATGAGAAAGTAGATCGCATTTCCAGCAACAATCCGCAGAAATAACAAGCCATGTTGACCCGCCGTGCAAACCCATTCCAACTGAGCCCCCGAGATCAAGCTCTGTCCAACAGACCCGTTGCCAACGCGCCCACCAGCACAGCGACGGGGGCATAACCCCAATGCCCCCACTGGCCATGACCGTGGCCCCAGCAAACCGCACCGTCGCCAAAGGCCACCCCGCCGACGGCGATCAGGATCCACCCCAATGCCTTGCGGCTACCAAAGTATGCGGCCGAATAGACAGCCAGGCCCATGAAGATATCGCGGATGCCGTAGACGACGAGGAGGTCGTTAACGATTCGTTTTTCGGTCGGCGAGGTAGGCGCGTCCCATTCGAAGAAGGTCAGGGCATTGTCGGGACGCAAGATGGCGTTGATGCCGAAGCCGATACAAGTGGTCGCAAGGGCGGTAGCCGCGACCGTGAGGCCTTTGGATTGCGAGAGGGGCATTTTAAGAGGTTCAAGGAAGGAATCTAGCTTATGGACTTGAAGTGACCAGAGACGAGAAAGTAATGGGGGATAATTGGAAATGTGGTGGAAAATGTTGGGGTTTTATTTTATGGGCAGAGGAAGGCGACTTTTGTTATGGTGCTGTCAGTCTGGTCTAGGTAGGCTTTCTACGAAGTACAGAGTATGGTTGACTGACGCTGGCCCCAAGGCTGCCTGCACATCCAACAGTACCCTTTTTTCTCCGAGTCCGATTGGGTGATTGGCCTAGTCCCTAGGCTCAAATCGAGCCCACCTGCCCTCCATTTTCTCACTCGCCCATTAGTCAACCCGCAACATACCACCGTGCTCCTGCCCCTTTTTAGTACGTACCCCAACCAATCAAAAAAGGCTAGACCTAGTCTATGTGACGGTCTACAAAGGAGCTAGTAAAAGACAAGTTTGTTTATAACTTGTAGTTAAGCAATTTTCCTATAGAGAGAAAAGGAACTATCTAATAGAAGAATCTAGAACTCTTATATACTAATAAAACTTAACTAAATATAGAAATCTTCTATCTATTAATTAATATCTTTTATTAAGATATTAAGTCCTTCTATAAAGCTAATTAGAATATTTTTTTACTTAATTAAAACCTTTTCTAGGATTCTTCTAGACAGGCGGTTAGTTGTATTGTCACGCCCCGGCTCAGCTGAGCATGTGACATGACTGACCGCCTGCCTAGAAGAGCCCCAGGGAAGGTTCTAGTTAAGCAAAAGAATGTTCCGATTAGCTTTATAGAAGGATTTAACATCTTGATAAAGAATACTAGTTAATAGATAGAAGATTCCTATATCTAGTTAGACTCTATTAGTATATAAAAGTTCTAGATTTTTTTATTAAATAGTTCCTTTCCTCTCTATAGGAAAATTACCTAACTACAAGTTATAAATAAACTTATTTTTTATTAGCTTTTTTATAAACTATTATATAATTTTCTTATTCTTCTATTCTTTTTTACTTTAAATAAACGTGTTTAAGGTATATTATTATATTACTAGTTAATAATAAATCTTATAATCTATTTAAAGCCCCTCTTATAATATAATAATATAATATCCAGATTATATTAAATAAACTAAATAAACTAATTTAAAATAAATCTAACTACTCTAATTTTGTCAGGGTCCGGGCTGGCAGGGTTGGTAGAGCTAGTGGCTGGCAGGCAGACAGGCTTCCTAATATCAGGTACTCGATTGCTATAGGGTTAAGCTATATATAAGCTAATAGATAAATATAGCTTAAAAAACTATAATAAAATCTTTAAGTAATAGGAAGATAGGAGGTAGTAGAGTTATATAATATTTTAATAGATATATTAATTATTTTTAAATCTATATTATAATAATATATTTCTCTTCTATAATCAAGCTCTATTAAGACTAATAGAGATTAGATTTATTTAAATATCTATAATAATAATTATAAATAATTTACTCTATATATTCTATCTATTTTATAATATATATTAAATAGGAACAGCTACGTTTCTAATAATTTTAAAAAAAATTAAGAATATTCTTTATTTCTTATTTCTCAAGTCTCTTAATCTCTATATATAATAAAAAAAATTAGACTTAGCCTAATAGAGGATTTTAATTAGTTAATATAAATAAATTAATATTAAATATAAAATAAATCTTTATACTAAATAATAGTTCTAAATAATAAATATATAGGCTAATAACTTTAGTAATTTAATATAGATCTAATATATTTTAGTTAAGTTTCTTACTAGAATATAAGATTTTAATATATTAAATATTTAATTATACTAATTAGTTCTCTCTAAACTTTCTAATAAAATAGTATCTTTTATTAATTTATTTAATATATTAAGCTTAAGCGGCAATTATTTCTATATAAATAAATTTAATAATAACTTATATTTTTATAATAAATTATTTAATATCTCGAATAGCAGATTAATTCTATATAATATAATTTTTTATAAATATTAATTTAAAATCTATATAAAAATAAAAACTATAATTTATAAAGAATAAAATAATTTTAATAATATTTAAATATATACTATTTAATACGAATTTAGCAAGTAAAAGCTAGATATTCTAATTATTTTATAGATAATTTATATAGGCTTATAAATATTATTTTATTATAATATTTATATACTTAGTCTAACCGTCTATCTTAGAATAATAAATAATTAATAGTTTATTTATTATCTTAAAATATTTAGTTAGATATTTCTAAAATTTAGTAATAAACTAGAAATCTCTATCTAAGATAATAATTTAAGGTAGATTATATAGTTTTTAGATATATTAGATATATATTATTACTATATCTTAAATATTAGCTATTATATTATATAGAACTAGATATTTTATTTTAATTAGTTAATTTATTATTATAAGTATAGTATTATAGTCTTAGCTCTAAAATAGATAGATAATAAAGTCTATAAATATATTTTATTATATATATTTAGATATTAATAGAGATTTTAGAATATCCTATTTTATTTTTTATAATAAAATAATATAATAGTATATATAATAGTTCTAGATTTATTAGCTTATATAATAATATATATCGGGCTAGTAGTATTCTTAAAATAATAATTTATAGATTTAGCTTTTTCTAGGATATCTAGAGATAGATTTATTATAAATTAATTAAATTAAATTAGTTTTTAACTAATTATTATTTAGAATTTATAAATAATTCTTATAAAATAAGAGACTATCTCGCCTTTTATAAATAGCTAAAGTAATTTTTAAGTAATAATTTTTTTTTATAGTTAAAATCTTTTAAATTTTATAAATTAGATTATTTTTTTTATAAGTTTTTCTTAGACTAGTCTAGATCTTAAATAATAATTATAAATTTTATTTATTTTTAAAACTAACTTTTTAATAAGATTAAGTAACCGGAGCTATTAGAGTAGAGAAGAATTTTAGTAATTTTAATTAAAATTAATCTTCTAATATTAGTTTTAGTCGGGAAGATAGATAGATTGATTTAAATAAATTAGATATATTAAAATTTTTATATTTTAGGATTATCTAACTCTAATATAGTAGGTACTTATTTTTTTTTTAAAAAAAATCTTTTTATCTTCTAGTTAGATTATTAGATTTTATACTATATTTTCCGGGTCAGTAAATAATTTTAAAGTTAAAATAAAAAAAAAACTTGGACTACTGGATTTAATAATAGTTTAAAAGTTTTATAAATATAAAATATTCTAGATTATAGTAGTTAAAAATAATATAGATTAAAGATAAAAATCTTTTAAATTTAAAATATTACTTTTTAAAATAATAAGTAATAATAAGTAGTTCTTTATTATAAATCTTATAGTTATATTTAGTAGGCGAATATTTCTTAGAGAAGAAGATAATTAGATATAATATATTATTTTTATTATATTAAAATAATACTCCGGCGGATATATAGTTAGATATATTAATTTCTAAAATAATAGATCGGATCTAATTAAATAGTTATAATATAAAGAAGTTTATAAAAGCTTTTTTTAAGATATTTATAATTATTTAATAAATAGATATCTAATTTTATAATATATTCTTCTTAATTAGGACTACTAGCGGTGCGGTAATTTTAGAGAAATCTCGAATAAATTATTAATAAAAATTACTAAATCTTAGAAAAATTTATATATTAGTTATATAAATAAATATAAGTTAATTTATTATAATTTTTATTTTATCTAGATCTATATAGATACTATCTTAATTAATAATTAAATCTAGAAACTTTATCTCTAATATTATAAACTTATATTTTAATAATTTCCTATATAAACCCGCGTTTTATAACTTTATAAGAATACAGCGGATATATTTAATATATTTAAAATAAGTATAACTATAAATTAGAATATTATTAAGATAAGCGGTATAAAAAATATTAAAATAGTTATATAAAATATTATTAATATAATATTAGAAGATTTTAGGTGTTTTTATTAGGCTAAATAATATTATTAAAGACTTATAAAATTCTATATATATATAAAAAACTATTAGCTATTTGTATTTTTTTTTAATACGAAGATTATTAAATACGCTAATAATATTAATTTTAATAAAGTAGTAGTATATTTTTTTTAGATTATTTAGAATTTTCTTTATAAGTAAGAATAAATAATAGTTTTTAATAGTAATTATATTTAAAATATAGTAGTCTATATAGAAATATAGATCTCTATCTGATTTTTTAATAAATAAAATAGAAGATACTACGGGTAAAAAGTTAGACTAGATAAAATTTTTTTATAGATTTTTTAATAGTTATTTTCTAAGAGCTACTAGCTTGTTTTTTAAATATATTATAAAGTAGACTAAATAAGATTTTTTCTTTTAATTCTAAAATAATAATATAGTTATAATCTTAATATAATAGTAATTTCTTGGTTTTTTTAAAAAAGAAAAAATAAAGCCGATAAAATTACTTATTATATTTATATAACTCTAAAAATATATAATTATATTAAGAAGAATATTTTATTTCTAGTTATATAATTAATCTACTTAATAAAATAATATATTTTTTAGTTCTTAGTTAATTATATATTTTAATAATATTATAAAACTATCTTCGGCTATTTTATCTTTTATAATTAGATATTAGAACTTAATAAAGAAGATAGAAAATTCTTAATATTTTAGAATAAAAAAAATATTATAATATTATAAATATAATTTAAATTACTATAGATTTTATCTAATATATCTAGAATATTAGTATAGTTATTTAACTAGTAGATCTTATTCTTAATATATAATAAAACTTAAATATAAAATAGTTTTTTTAGATGATTAATAATATAGGCTATATAAGTTTTAGAAATTAGAAAATAATTATAATTTATAATTATTATTTTTTTAATTTAAGAGATAAAGTAACATAGATCTAATTAAATATTTTTAAATTTATTAAAATTAGATAAGCGTTTGGAAAGATAGATAAAAATAAAAAATTTAGAATTAATTAATATAAATATTTTTATTAAAGTAATTAAAGATTTTTTAATAACTAGTGCGAGAATTTAATTTAGAATACTAACTTTAAAAATAATAATTTAAATAATTTAATTATATTTTTTTATTAAGATCCTCTAGATAGCTGTAGTCTTAATTAACTAGAAGTTTAGATTTTTATTTTATTAGATCTAGTAAAAAATAATAACTATAATAATTATTATATTCTTCTAGAGATAGTCCCACTCGGTGTTTATATTAATAATAAATCTATAGATTTATTTATAGTATAGATACTATTTCTTAGTATATTTAATTATATACTAAGCAAATTACTTGGAGTTTTTAGGTAGGAATAGGAGCTTCGGGATTTTAAATATATTAAATTAATATTTAATACTAGCTCTATAAAAAGGAGCTATATAGTATTAGAATATAGATTAATAGAATTAGTAGAGCTAGTAGCTAATAGGTAGATAGGCTTTCTAATATTAAATACTTAATTATTATAGGATTAAGCTATATATAAACTAATAGATAAAATATAGCTTTAAAAGCTATAATAGGATCTTTAGACAGCAGGAAGATAGGAGATGATAGGGTCATATAACATCCTAACAGGCATGTTAGTCATCCTTGGGTCTGCACCGTGACAACTATATATAGATAAAAAACTTAAATAAAAATATAATCGAAAAAAGAATTTATCTAGAAAAAACTAGTATAGTTTTAATAGTTTTTAGCAGAATTAAAAGAATTAAAATAAGATAGAAAAGAGATATTAATAGATATATAATTATTTAGAATATGAAAAATATTAGTAATTTAAAATATAAAAGCTAAGATACTCTTAGAACTCTATTATTAATTAATTAATATAGTTAATAAGTTTCTAAAAATAAAATCTAACTATACTCTAAGATTAGAAGTATAAATATCTAGCTATATATTAATATAATCTATATAGATATCTCTCGCTAGTATACTATATAATTAAGTAATTTATATCTAATACCGGCTCAATAATCTTTATAGTTTTAGTAACAGCCCGCTGTTTTTAGTAGTATATTTTTAATTTATTAGATTATTTAATCGGATTTTAAGATAATTATATCTATTTTTTAGAGTAATCTAGCTTCTATAGTATCTAGATAAGTTCTTAGAATAGTAGAGATTAGCTGTAGAAACATAATTTAGATTATTATAAATAAACGCACTTCTAAGAGATAGGCTATAAATTCTAATTTATTATAGTAATCTACTATTTAATAAGATTATATAAAAGTATATCTATAATAATTATCTAGTCGCCCTATAATCTTAACTCTAGGTTAGATATATATTAATATTAGTTAACTAAAAATACTATATTAAATTATCTAGCGTATCCGGTTGATTATCCAATTATATCTATTATAATATATTTTTAAATTACCGTATTTACCTTTCTTCGAGATATAAGATATAACTATCTATAGAAAAGTAATAGGTAATTTATAGGATTCTAAAAGCTATAGATAATTTCTAACACTACTTTTAGAAAGAAAGAAAAGGGTAAATATAGAAAATAACTAATTGTTAAACACTATTATAAGTATAAGCGATTATATAATATTAGATAGAATTTTTATTATTTTTTAATCTAGCTTCTTTATATTATAAAGTAATAAACCTACGCTTTTAATTATATTATTAAATAATACTTATTTTTCTCTTCGTACTTCGTACACGCTTTAATATTCTAAATTAGTTCTAAACTATTCTTATTCTTTACTTTATACTAATATTAATCTATCTGATTAATATATTCTACTATTATTGCCTGACAACATTCCCTTAGCGTTATTTATATATCCGTGGCCTTCGGGATCCTGCGGACCACCCACCGCCTTTCGCCGGTGGGTGGTCTGCAGCGGAAAGGAATTTTCACCGCAAAGAAAGAATTTCATATATTTATCTTATTAAAGCTATATAATCCACCAAATATACCAAAATCTTATAAAACTCAAGATATCCGTATAAATAAAGCTGCTGAATTCGCTCGTTATAATAAAAATCTCTCAATTACAAAAATCGCGCGAGATTTTAATATTCTTTACTATATACTTTACAAACGCGTTTCCGAAAATTAATTACCTCGCACCGCTCAAACTCCACAAAATAAAACGCTTAATAAATATTAAGAAACTATATTAAAAAGCTAGATTATCTATATAAATAATTACTTTCTTCCTATCACAATATTAATATTTAAAGATATAGCAAATATAACTCTACAGCGGGCGAGCTCAGATAAATATATAAACTTAATATAGACTTACTACTTTAATAAAAGACTTTTAAAGGAGCTTTAATTAGGTTCTATTATTTAAAAAATAAAAAAAAAAAGCGATTAGAAGCTAAAGATATTAGACAATTTTAATTCTAGTATAATTAATTTTCTAATATATTTAAAGATCTTCTTACACGTCTTATATACAACTTTAATAAATACGGATTTTAACCAGGTAAAGGAAAGCGGCAAAATATTATTAATAAAAGAATAAAAATTTATAATCTTATTAAAGCTAAATACTCTAAAAATATTATAATACTTAAATATATTACTATAGACGGCTGGATTATAAAGCTATTTTTTATTTTTAAAAATAAGAAATTTATAAAAAATTAGTATAATAAAGATCTACTTAATCTCTATATAGCTATCTTAAAAAAAGATTATATTAATAATAAACTAGCTCTTTAATAGCTTTATCTATTTTACGAGGAGATAAAGAATCGTATAAAAAAAAAGAAAAACGCGTGCTTATCTTTAATAGTTATATATCTTATAAAACAGTCAAATTTCTTTAACTCTACAAGATCTATAAGATTATTCTTTTTTATTTTTTATCTTATATAATATATCTCTATCAACCTCTTAATAAAGACCCCTTTCTTATATATAAATAGATATTTAAAAAAAAAATAATAAGATATTATAATAGACTGGGCAATCCGGAAATAAGTTATCTTTTTTATATAATATTATTAGTATACGCGCGGACGCCTTCAACCAGCGGTATATATAAAAAGCCTTTAAAAAATATAGTATTTTCTCTCTAAATAGATTACTAATTATTAAAAAGCTTTAGAATATTCTATTACTAATTCTAGATATCTCTGTACCTAACTTCTTGTCAGGGTGCGGGCTGGCAGGGTTGGTAGAGCTAGTGGCTAGCAGGTAGACAGGCTTCTTAATATCAGGTACTTGATTGCTATAGGGTTAAGCTATATATAGGCTAATAGATAAGATATAGTTTAAGAAGCTATAATAGAATCTTTAGATAATAAGAAGATAGAAGATAATAGGATTATATAATATTTTAATAGATATATTAGTTATTTTTAGATTTATATTATAATAATATACTTCTCTTTTATAGCCGAGCTCTATTAAGATTAATAAAGACTAGATTTATTTAGATATTTATAATAATAGTTATAAATAATCTATTTTATATATTTTAGATATTTAATTAGTTTTATAATTAGATCTAAATATTTTATCTATTTTATAATATATATTAGGCGGGGACGATTATACTTTTAATAATTTTAAAAAAAATTAAAAATATTTTTTACTTTCTATTTCTCGAGTTCCTTAATCTTTATATATAATAAAAAAGATTAGACTTAGCTTAATAAAAGATTTTAATTAGCTAGTATAAGTAGATTAATATTAAATATAAGATAGATTTTTATACTAGATAATAATTTTAGATAGTAGATATATAAACTAATAATTTTATTAATTTAATATAAATTTAATATATTCTAGTTAAGCTTTTTACTAGAATATAAAATTTTAATATATTAAGTATCTAATTATACTAGTTAGTTTTTTTTAAACTTTCTAGTAAAACAGTATTTTTTATTAATTTATTTAATATATTAGATTTAAGCGGTGATTATTTCTATATAAATATATTTAATAATAGTTTATATTTTTATAGTAAATTATTTAGTATCTTGGATAGTAGATTAATTTTATATAGTATAATTTTTTATAGGCGTCGGTTTAAAGCTTATATAAAAATAAAAATTATAATTTATAAAAAATAAGATAGTTTTAATAGTATTTAAATATATATTATTTAACGCGAATTTAGTAAGCGGAAACTAGATATTTTAGTTATTTTATAGATAATTTATATAAGTTTATAAATATTATTTTATTATAGTATTTATATACTTAGTCTAGCTATTTATTTTAGAATAGTAAGCGGTTAATAGTTTATTTATTATTTTAAAATATTTAGTTAGATATTTCTAGAATTTAGTAATAAATTAGAAGTTTTTATTTAAAATAACAGTTTAAGATAGATTATATAATTTCTAGATATATTAAATATATATTATTATTATATTCTAAATATTAGTTATTATATTATACGGGGCTAGATATTTTATTTTAATTAGTTAATCTATTATTATAAATATAATATTATAGTCCTAATTCTAAGATAGATAGATAATAAAGTTTATAGATATATTTTATTATATATATTTAGATATTAATAGAAGTTTTAGAATATTCTATTTTATTTTTTATAATAAAATAGTATAATAGTATATATAATAGTTCTAGATCTATTAATCTATATAGTAGTATATATCAAGCTAGTAATATTCTTAGAATAATAACTTATAGATTTAGTTTTTTCTAGAATATTCGGAGGCGGGTTTATTATAAATTAATTAAATTAGATTAGTTTTTAATTAATTATTATTTAAAATTTATAAATAATTTTTATAAAATAAGAGACTATCTCGCCTTTTATAGATAGCTAGAATAATTTTTAGATAATAATTTTTTTTTATAATTAAAGTTTTTTAGATTTTATAAATTAGATTATCTTTTTTATAAATCTTTTTTAGGCTAGTCTAGATCTTAAATAATAATTATAAATCTTATTTATTCTTAAAACTAATTTTTTAATAGAATCAGATAATTAGGGCTATTAGAGCGGAGGAAAGTTTTAATAATTTTAGTTAATATTAATTTTCTAGTATTAGCTCTAGTCGGGGAGACGAATAGATTAATTTAAATATATTAAGATTTTTATATTTTAGGATTATCTAATTCTAATATAGTAAATATTTATTTCTTTTTTTAAAAAGATTTTCTAATCTTTTAATTAAGCTATTAGATTTTATTTTATATTTTCTAGATTAGTAAATAATTTTAAAGTTAAAATGGGAGAGAAACTTAGACTATTAGATTTAATAGTAGTTTAGAAATTTTATAGATATAAAGTATTCTAGATTATAGTAGTTAGAAATAATATAAATTAAAGATAGGAATTTTTTAAGTTTAAGATATTATTTTTTAAAGTAGTAAATAATAATAAGTAATTTTTTATTATAGATCTTATAGTTATACTTAGTAGATAAATATTTCTTAGAGAAGAAGGTAATTAGATATAATATATTATTTTTATTATATTAAGATAATACTCTAGCGGATATATAGTTGGATATATTAATCTTTAAGATAATAGATCGGATTTAGTTAAATAATTATAGTATAGAAGAATCTATAAAAGTTTTTTTTAAAATATTTATAACTATCTAGTAAATAAATATTTAATTTTATAATATATTTTTCTTAATTAGAATTACCAGCGGTACGGTAATCCTAGAGAAATTCTAAATAAATTATTAATAAAAATTACTAAATCCTAGAAAGATTTATATATTAGTTATATAAATAAATATAAGCTAATTTATTATAGTCTTTATTTTATCTAGATTTATATAAATATTATTTTAGCTAATAATTAGATTTAGAAACTTTGTTTCTAGTATTATAAATTTATATTTTAATAATTTTTTATATAGATCCGCGTCTTGTAGCTTTATAAAAATATAGCGGATATATTTAGTATATTTAAAGTAAGTACGGCTATAAATTAGAATATTATTAAGATAAGCGGTATAAAAGATATTAAGATAATTATATAAAATATTATTAATATAGTATTAAAAGATTCTAGATACTTTTATTAGATTAAATAATATTATTAGAGATTTATAGAGCTCTATATATATATAGAAGATTATTAGCTATTTTTATTTTTTTTTAATATGAAGATTATTAAATACGTTAATAATATTAATTTTAATAAAGTAATATATTTTTTTTAGATTATTTAGGGTTTTCTTTACAAGCGGAAATAGATAGCGGTTTTTAATAATAATTATATTTAAAGTATAATAGTTTATATAGAAATATAGATCTCTATCTAATTTTTTAATAAATAGAATAGAAGATACTACAGGTAAAAAGCTAAATTAAATAAAATCTTTTTATAGATTTTTTAATAATTATTTTTTAAGAACTGCTAGCTTCTCTCTAGATATATTATAAAGCGGGCTAAATAGGATTTTTTTTTTTAGTTCTAGAGTAATAGTATAGTTATAGTCTTAGTATAATAGTAATTTCTTAGTTTCTTTAGAAGAGAAGATATCTATAAAATCTTTAAATTTCTTTAATAGCTCGGGTTCAGGCGCGTTTGATATATTTTTAATAGTAAGATTAATTTATTTTATAATAATAAGATAAATCTGATTTTCTTAGTAGATATATATAGAGTAGATGTTAAATAATATTTAATAGATATTTTTATAATATAGAGATATAAGAATCTTTAGATTTTTTAAATAGGCTCGAATTAAGATATTATATAAAATTTAGATCTTTTTAGGATATTTTAGAATATTATAATACTTCTAGTAATATAGGCTGGTAAATTAGAGGATATATTTGGTAAAGTTTATATATGGGTTATATAATTTAAACTATAATAGACTAATAACTACCGGAAAATAGATTAACTATATAACTAGAAATAGAATATTCTTTTTAATATAATTATATATTTTTAAGATTATATAAGTATAGTAAGTAATTTTATTAGTTTTATTTTTTATATTATTAAAATCTATTAACAGCTTGGGTCTCTTTAGAGGATATAGTATAAGATAATAGATTTTAATCTAATTATTATTTATTATACAAGATATAGAATAGCTTATATTTAATAAGATATAATTAGTAATTTTACTTTTATCTAGATTTAGTATTATTATAATAACTAATAAATTATTTTTTTAAAGTTTCTCTTCGATTAGAAGTTCTTTAGCAGCGGTTTTAGATATTTAGTAAAACTATATAGATTTATTTATTTAATTATAGTTTAAATTAGATAGATTCTTTTTAACTATTTGCTCGGATTAGGTAAATATAGATATTCGGACTAGAACTTTATCTAAGACTAAAGGATGTATAGTAAAAGCGATTAGGATAGATTTTCTAAGATATAATAGAATAGAGGTGCTGAAAAAGATAGTTTTCTAGAAGAAGAAGCTATTTATAGGATATTAGAATAGTTAATATAATTAATTTAATAAGTATAATTATCGAACTCGAGGTAATCTCTAATTAAATATTTATTTAAATTATATTAAAAATATTCTTTACGGTCGCGGCGAGTAGAGCTATATAAGCTAGACGGTTAATAATAGGATAGTAATAGATTTATAAGATTAGAATTAAAAGAAATTAATTAGATCTTAAAGATATCTAAAAAAATCTTTTTTAAAAAGCTTTTAGAAATATTAATAGATAATTAATTCTCTAAGTTTCTAATTAATATAGATCTCTATAGCCGAGTACGGGCGTATTAAATTTGGCGGTTTTCTAGCTTTTATAGGAAGATAGCAAGATTAATATAGAAGCTAGTAGGAGGTTTATAATAGAGTAATATATTTTTTAGTTTTTAATTAATCGTGTGTTTTAATAATATTATAAGATTATTTTCGGCTATTTTGTCTTTTATAATTAGATATTAAAATTTAATAAAGAAGATAGAAAACTTCTAATATTTTTATTTTAAAATAAAAAAAATATTATAAATATTATAAATATAATTTAGATCGCTGTAGGCTCTATCTAGTATATTTAGAATATTAGTATAGTTATTTAACTAGTAGATTCTATTCTTAATATATAATAAGATTTAGATATAAGACAGTCCTCTTAGACAGTTAGTAATATAAATTATATAAATCTTAAAAGTTAGAAAATAGTTATAATTTATAGTTATCTTTTTCTTAATTTAAAAAATAAAATAATAAAGATCTGATTAAGCGTCTTTAAATTTCTTAGAGTCGGATAGGCGTTTAAAAAGATAGATAAAAATAAAAGATCTAAGATTAATTAATATAGACGCTTTTATTAGAGTAATTAAAAATTTTTTAGTAATTAATTTAGAAATTTAGTTTAGAGTACTAACTCTAAAAATAATAATTTAAATAGTTTAATTATATTTTTTTATTAAGATCCTCTGGATAGTTGTAATCTTAATTAATTAAAAGTTTAAGTTTTTATTCTATTAGATCTAGTAAGAGATAATAGCTATAATAGCTATTATATTTTTTTAGAGATAGTCCCGTTCGGTATTTATATTAATAGTAAATCTATAGATTTATTTATAGTATAGATATTATTTCTTAGTATATTTGATTATATATTAAGTAAATTACTTAGGGTTCTTAGATAGGAATAAAAGCTTTGAGATTTTAGATATATTAAATTAATACTTAATACCAGCTCTATAGGATGGAGCTATATAGTGTTAGGGTGTAGACTAGTAAGATTAATAGAGCTAGTGATTAGTAGATAAATAGGCTTCTTAATATTAGGTACTTAATTACTATAAGATTAAGCTATATATAGGTTGATAGATAAAACGTAGCTTAAGGAGCTATAATAGGATCTTTAGATAGTAGGAAGATAGAAGATAGTAAGGTCACGTGACACCCTAGCGGGCATGTTAGTCATCCTTGGGTCTGCACCGTGACACTTCTAGCTATATAGAGAGACTATATCTCCTCTAAATCCTATATTTTTAAATATTAAAAATACGCCTCCAAAAAGCTCTATATAAGCTTAAAAAAAATAAGAGGAAGATTATTTAAGTTTTTACAAATAAGGAATTAACTCTAAAGATTAAGCGTAATCTCTAATATATTCTATATTATATAAAAATTTAATATAACGAGCTCGCGAATACGATTATTACTCTTAAGTAAATAGAGGCGATTTTAGGTTTATAAAAGTAAAAAAGGACTAAGTAAGAGATTAAAGGAGTTTCTAATAATAGAATATTAAGTATAAAGAATACGAATAGCTCTATTATAAATAGAAGAGTAAAAAAGACCGCTAATAAAGAATAGAGATTAAATAAGATATATAAAAAAAAATATAGCTGTTTATTATCTTAATTTATAATCCCTAATAAAGCTTTAGCTGTAGATCATGTTAATAATCTTTATTTTTATAATCCTCCGCGTGGTTGATAGATATATTCAATTAAATATAAAATGCTTCATTTTTTCTATTGCGGTGAAAATTCCTTTCCGCTGCAGACCACCCACCAGCGAAAGGCGGTGGGTGGTCCGCAGGATCCCGAAGGCCACGGATATAAATAATAGAATGATTTTCTCTCTTCTTCGACTTCTAATAGACGCAGTAGTTTAGAAGGATATTTTAATATATATAAAAAATTTTAGTAGTAAGTAATTTTTATATCTAATTTCTAGTAAGCTTTAGCAAAAAAATATTTAATATTAGCTAAGTATTTACTTTACTATATTTAAGTCTAAGACTTACTTAGATAATATTAATTATTTAGCGCCCGGGGAAAATATAATATAGTTAATTAGTTTAGTATTTAATACGGCCTCGATTAGACCTCGACAAAACCCGTCATGGGTCCAAGGTCAGGACCCAAACCCATGGGTCGGGTAGAAGGTCAGGACCTATATCTATTACCTGTCAACCCGTGGGTATTTTTGGATAACCCGTGGGTAAACCGCCAAGAACCCAAAAATATATAAAAGTATATAAATAACCTATTTAGGAAGGTATTAGCGATAATCAAGTAATAATTTATCTATTTATATATATAATATACTATATTTGCACTGTTTATAAACCTATAGGTACCCAAGAAAAACCCACGAGTCGAAGTATAGATCTAAAACCTAACCCGCGGGTTTTAGTAAGGGACCCAAAACCCATTCTTAGCGGGTTTTGGGTAACCCAAAACGGGTAAACCGCGGGTTGTGTCGAGGTCTAGCCTCGATTTACACGCTCCGGCTATTTTATCCGGTTTATATACTTAACTTGTAACTAGTATTAATAAGCTAAGGCTAGTTTAATATTTACTAGTTAAGAAACTATTTTAGTATCCTCTTCTTTTTATTATTTTAACTAACTATTATCTTTATTTCGGGTCTAATAGCTAGAGCAGGTGGTTATTTATAAGAATAATAATAATTAGAGAGAATTAAGTAATTATTTAATTATAAATACTCTACTCTTTACATTTAATACCGATTCCTTTTATTAAAGGCTTCAAATACACTGGCTATATAAGATATAAAATAGAGTATATTTAAAGAGTATTCTTAATAACCGATAAGAATACTAACTTATAGACTGGTAGCCGACCAGCTTAGAAATTTTAATATTATTAAATCCTAGATAGGACCCGCCTAAGTTGCTTAGACTATTAGATTAGTAGTTTAGATACTAAAAATTAGAATCCGAGATTCTAATAATTAATAATATTTATTCTAGGAGCGTATAAGCTTCTAAGAGAATAGCTAGTACTTTTAAAAATTAAATTAAAATTCCGGTAAATTAATATAACGATTCAAAGTAGTATTATATTCTAAGTAAACTATAAGTCACTAGACGCTATATATTAACACGTAAATAGCTTATAGTATATTACTATTTATATAAAAAGCTTAATATAAAATAAAAATCGATTAATATAGTATAGAAGATATTAAGATAACTAGTATTTACTTTATAAAATTATACTAGTAATAACTTCTAGTATCGAGATTAAAGTATACAGTAGATATTAAAGAAATAATTAATTTTTAAGAAATTTAATACGTATACTAAAGAAGATAAGAGAAGAGTGGTAGACTAGCTAGATATAGATATAGAAATAAATAGATAATTATAAGACTTGTGATAAGCTATATAAATAGCCTAAATCTATTCCTTACTCTACTTAGGAATATTCTTTCTTCAAGCAATTACGGCAGTTGCCTATAATATTAATTATATATCGATAGGATGTTACAAGATCTATTAGTATAAATATATAGTAAGATACTAAATTATTAATTAGAGTAAATCGCTATCTTTAGAATTTTATATTCTTTTTTTATAAATAAAATTACTTTCTTTTACTACTATAAGTAAACGTGTATCTAACTATTAGCTTTTATATTAATATTTTATCTAGGATCGAAATTCGTTCAGTAAATATAAGTAAGTTAATATTAAGCCGGAAAAAAACTGTGTATTGTTTAACTATTTTTCTAGTTCAGTCACAAGAAAGGTAAATTTATAACTAGTAATCTTACTTAATATAATCTATCTATATTTCTGCGCGTCGAATATTTTAAAAGCTGCTATATATTTATATTCTAACTTAGATTCTTTAAATATCTTACCGCTCCGCTAAATCTTATACTATAAAAGTAATAATTTAGGATTTAACTACTTAAAAAATTCGAGAGTTATTTATACTTTATAGTATTAGTAATATTAGCGATAAGTGTATAAATTCTATTATTTTAAATATTTTTAATTATAGTAAACGTATAGATATCTGCGTCTAGATAAATATATTATTAATTTTTATTTTTACTTATAATATTTAACTTATAAATAAACTTAATAATACTCTAGCTTCTTTATTATTAACAGACGGTTTATCTTCTTAAATTTTTTTTATTATATTATATAAAGTATATAGATCTTATTATCTTTTATTATATATAAATAAATAAGATCTAGCTTACTTCGAGGGTTTAATAGGCCGAGAATAAAAAAGAAAAAGAAGATATAATAAAAATTTAGGATTTAAAAATAAAAATAAGAAAATATCCGCCTTTCTAAAAAACGAGAGTATTATTATAATAAAAATTAAACTTAGTAATTATATTTCCTTAGCTACAAATACTTTAAATACCAACCGATAAAATACTAATTCTATTAATCTTTTTATAGCCGATCCGGATAGTCTGGGGTTTGAAGTCGTTCCTCGAATGGAGACTAAGAATTGCGGTTTGCTATTTCGCTGCCATACTCCTGTTTCCTTCAACCACGTACTAACTTACTTACCGCTTCTATCTTAAGCTGTTATTGTGTAAGTACTTATATCTTAGCTTTCTAAGGATTTATTTATTATTTTACTATTACTTATTATACCTCTATAAAGATATTAAAAATAGTTTTCTTTATTTTACTTACTATACTCTAGCTAGTATCTAATTATTATAGTTATAAATATTCTCTTCCTAATTATTTTTTATTTAATATTTTTTTTTTCTAATTTAATTATTATTCTAAATTTTTTTCTTTTTTTATATCTCTGTACTATCTATTTAATTATATATTAAAGCGTTTTAAATTTTTTAATAGTTTTTTTCTACAGTCGGTATAATCTTCTAACTATATATTATTATTGGAGATCTAATATTAGTAATTATTAGATTATAAGTAATTCTTCTTATATCTTTTCTATTAATATTAATAATAATAAATTATTTAAGTCTAACTTTTCTAAGATAGATTTTATCAAGTTGGAGTGTTTTCCTATAGCTGATTAAAATATTACTAGAAAGAATTTAAGTCTAAGTATTAAGATAAAACGAATATAATTAAATATATTAAATATAGAATATGTCTATTAGGTTTTATATTAATTTTTAAATAATAATATAGATAAGAATCTGGCCTAAGTATTAAAAAATTATAGTTAATTTAATAATATAAAGAAATTAAGACTTCGACTAAAAAAGTATTAGATTTAATAAGTAATTATAATTTTATTAAAAGATTATAGTATAGTATTATTAATTAATTAATACACCTTATCTAAGATTTTACTAAATTAAAGTAAAGAAGCGGTGTGCCGATCTAAAATAAAAGAATATAAAAAATATACTGTGTAAAGTGTTTTTAAATAATATATATTAATTTCTTAATTAGTATCTAAAGCTGGAGTATAGTTTTAATAATCGCTATTAAAAAGGCTATATAAAGACTAGTATTTTAAAGATAGATTAGAAATACTTTTGAATTTACTATATATGGATTACTAAATATAAGATAAGTAAAGAGATAGGTAAGATAGTTTATATAATTTATTTTTTTAATCCTCCTATTATCTTAATAAGGCTTACTCTAATAAGAACGGATAGGATATAAGATATTTAGTTGATAAGTGTAGTCTTAATAAATAATTATAGGTAAGTATTCTAATATATATTAAAGATATAATCCTATTTAACGAGATAATTTTTTAAATCCGGAAAAAATAATTTTATTTAAAGTTTTAATAGATTATTTTATATTTATATAATACTATTAGGCTATTTACTATTAATCGGAAATAGATAATACTTTATCTTTAGTTTAAGTATTTATAATTATTACTTTAGTAAGATTCGCGCGGAGGACTTCCGGTGCTAATAATAGAATTTAAATCTTAGTTTATAAAAAATATTCTAGATATATTAAAGCTGTAGGTATTATTTAGTATTATATATTTATTTATTATATAGCTTATTTATTTTAATTAGATTAATTAGTTAATTAGAAATATATTCTTGCTATTTAAAATTATTTATAATATATTATTTATTTTTAGCCCACACGTTCTGCTCTTTAGTATATTATTTTATATTTATACGTTTAAAGCGTTTTACTTAACCTTAATAAAAGACTTATAGAGATTATTTATTAAAAATAATTAATAAGAAATATTATTCTCTTTAAGAAAAAAATAGATAATTATTATATTTTTTTAAAGATTAATATAATTTATAATTAGCTTTATATTTTGTGGGAAATGTCTATAAATAGAAGTATATTTAATATATAATTTAAAATATTTAATAAGATATATAATTTTCTTAATTATTTTTTCTCTTACTAATTCCGATATAGAGAAGATAATTTATTTAATAAAAATAATAAATAAATTATAAATCTCTAAAGTTCTCTTCTCTTAATAGTAGATAGACTAAGTTTCTTATTTAAGTTTTATTAGTAAAATATAATATAATATAATTATAGCCTACGCTATTAATAAAATATTTATTAAATATTATTATTCTTATCGATATACTAGCTTATAGGAGATTATATACGGTTTTAATTTTAATAAAAAGTTTTTAAAGACTATAATCTAAATAAGCTATTAAATTAATTAACAGTGACTACGATACCTAAATAATATTAATTAGGAATCAGTGGAGAAGGATTTTAAATTATAATTAATTATATATTAATAATTCGAGCTAGATTTTTAATACGGTAGCTGTTTTTATAAACTAGTATTATAAATAATATTAAAGAATTAAAAGTATAAAGTTTATAATTTATATTAGTATCTGTAGGAAAAACGGTAAAAGGAAATATAATATAATTTTAGTTAAAAATAGGTAGTAATTAATATTAAATAATAGCTAATTAATAGAGCTATTAGTAATAAATCTATATATAAGATATTATAAAAAAAGTTTATAATATAATTAAAGTAGATTCTTTTTATAGAGATCTTCTTTATTTAGTTTATTATTAATTTATTAGAGAATAAATAGATATAATATAATAAAGCTATTATTACTAGAATATAATATTATAGTTTTTAAAAGGATAAGCTTTTTTAAAAATAATAGAAGTATTTTATACTATTTAATAATAATAATATAATTTTATTTCCACTAATTTAAAAGATAAAGACTAATATATTATTAATTATATTATTAGAAAAGAAATATATCTCTAATAGAAAAGATATTCTAAATATAAAATAAATATTTATATATTTTTAATATTCCAAGGTATACTCTGACTATAATAAAGTAAAGAAATATTTTAAATTATTATATTTAATAGATAAAAAATATAATTTTTATAATCTATTTATCCTACACGAGATGTACTTGCGGAGGTATATTAGAAATATATATAATTTTTAAATATAAGTATCAGATTTTATTAATCTAATACTTAAAGCTCTTGCCTAATTTATTTACATATTTATTTTTTAAACTTAATTAGTAAAGGTATTGTTAGATTGGTTATTATTTTATTAGAGAGTACTTTATTTATTATAATTATCTAGAGCCTTCGCAATAGATTGTACTTATTTCTTAGATGTCTAGTCGTGACGCTTCGTTTTTTGCTGGCACTAGGAGCAAAGGGCGTCGAGGAATTTCATTATTTAGAGTTATACTGCAAGTATGAAGTTTACTAATTAAGTAGAGCATCCATCTGTGGAATTATATCTATATTATATTTCCTCGTGGATGCTTATATATATATTAGGAAAATGTTTAATAGTAGTATATTATATAAAACTATTTACTAATCTTTCTATATATTTACTACTATATTTAACTCTAATTAAATAGCCGTTACCGGCTGCTAATATCTTCTAAATAAATAAAGAAAATGCTCTTATATGGCTGAGAATTAATGCTTAACATAGACGCATATTTTTATTAGTTTAAATTTATACACGGGAATTTAGAACAGTCTGGAAAGTTTAAACGTATTTTATTATTTAAGATAATTAATACTATATTACTCTATTTCTTAATCCCGCGACCGGACTTTAATATATTCTTTAGAGTACTTTAATTTCTATATAAAACGGATAACTTTTAAGAAGGATAGAGTCTAGGTAATTATAGATAGGAAGGTTTAATTTAAGTTACTATAAATAAATACCGCCTTAAGAGCTGAACTATATACTCGAAATAGGTCTTTGACCATGACAATTTACTGAACAGATTACGTAGAAAAATACGCCCGCGATTTTTATTTAGTTCCCTTATTAAACAAAAATCTACCGCCGAGGTTTTATATCATATTTATTTCTTAATATCTTAGCACTCCCTAGTCTACCGCAAGAAAATTTCAGTCTTATTTACGTATACTTTTAATTTCATATCCGATTACTAGGAACCTGCAAGTTTCTAGTCGCAGCGAAACTTCTTATCAATTACGGAATATCGATTTTGGACTAGCGCTACTTTAATTAACTAAAATATAGGCGCCAATCAAGCTCGTAATCCGTAAGCGCGAACATGTGGGCGCCAAGGTGCTTAAACTCTTTTTCAAACTAACTATACTCCAGCGACCGGCGAGAGCCGATAACAAGATCAGATTATAACTGGTAGGATATATATAACAGAAGCGATATTAGTGCGATAGAAAAGGCGCTAATAGTCCATGCTGTATCCCAACTGAAAAGGAATCTAGCAGTAACAACCACGCCTAGTCATTTAGCGACCAACAAAGGCAAAGTCATGTGACGCTTACCGTAGTTGATCACCTGACGCCCGTCCCCACCTGACGCCCGCTTTCAACTCAACGCCCATATAAAATTTGAAGCTGTACAACCACGAATAATTCGTTTTAGAAAGACTTTTTTTAAGGGAAGTAAAATATATGTAGAATTAAAGCTATATAGCTCTTTTTTTAATCGCGGAAGCGCTGTAAAAGACGAATTTGCCTATCTTTATAATTAAGTGTTGAAGATACCTTATCAACGACCTCAACACTTATAAAGGTGATATTAATCGATTTTTTTATTTTTAGAGTATTAGAGGGCCTATTATTATCTTATTAAGTTAAATTAAAGTCTTTTTAAAGCTATATATTAGTCTACTTAGCGAGCTAATTATTCTACTTTTTATATATCTTTTTCTCTACTTCACGAAGCCGTATCTTCTTATTTAAAATGCGAATTTACTTATATTCTTTAATTAAAAATTTCTTATTTTCTTTTTTTTATTTTTTACAAAGCTTTTTCTCTTCTTATAAAGATTTTATAAATTATAAAGCTTTATTTTTTTCTACTTAAAGATTATAAGCTTACTAAATTTTCTTAGAAGAGTAAAATATCGCGTAGCTATTTTTAGAGACTTATAATTTAAAAAAAAAAACTTATCTTACTAATACTTCTTTTTCTCTAGTTATAGAGCTTTTTTAAGATCTTAATAGTATAATTTTAAGATAATATTTTCTGTAGAGAGATAATATATTATAGAACTTAATTTTTAAGTTTTTTAATTATATAAATTAATAATTATATATTTAAAAAGTCTTTTAATCTTTTTTTAATCTTCTATACTAAACATTAAGCGAGATAAATTATTAGAAAAAGACTAATTATTATTATTTTAGTTAAATTAAAATAAAATAATCTTAGGATTTCAAGACGTAATTTCTACTAATT
The DNA here is from genome assembly GCA_004849945.1 of Aspergillus ochraceus. Lineage (NCBI taxonomy): Eukaryota > Fungi > Ascomycota > Eurotiomycetes > Eurotiales > Aspergillaceae > Aspergillus > Aspergillus ochraceus. The sequence goes on from SSOS01000003.1 coordinate 4,055,513, forward strand.
TTTATAAAAAAATAATATTTTTAAGTAATAAAGCGTATTTTTATAAAGATTAAAAAAGATAGAAGAAATTCTTTTTTATAATATAATAAAAATCTAAACTAGTATAAAGAAATTGCTCTAATTTATTACTATATATAATTAAAAGCGGTAAGAAGATTCCGATATTAAGTAATTATAATAAATATATAGAATAAAATAGATATATTATTAAAAGAATCTTATTTACTTTATAATAGTTAAAAAACTTTATATTAATATATAAGCTATAATTATTAAGTATAAAAAATCTCTAATATTTTCTTACTTTTATCTTAATCTCTTAATTAAATATATTATATAATTATATATATTCTAGCTTATTATTCGTCCAGCTGGAAGATAAAGATATAAAAAAATATTTATATTAAAAAGCTTTAAAATCCTATAATTAGGAATCTTAAATTTTTAAAGATATTATTTAATATATAAGATCTAGAGATAGCGAGGTTTTATTAGTATAAATATAAATAATTATAGTAATCTATTTATAATTTTTATCTTAAAACTATTACTTTATTTTATTTTACTTGTAGATTTTCTTTAAGAATATTCTTTTATCTTTAATAAGAATATCGATTAAAAAGTCTTTTTTATCTATATTATAAATATTTTTTTTTTATACTTTATATTTATTAATCTTTCGCTTTAAAAGTTTAAAATATAAAGTATATTTTTATACAGAATTGGCTCTTTTTTGAGATAAATTAATACTAGTTATATAATAAGATATAAGCTTATCTAAATAGTATTTTAAAAAATGACTTAGCTACTATTTTTCTGGCCGATTTCCACTTATTTTATAAACGAGATTTTATAATATTTTATATAAAATATAAAGGCTTTACTCGCTTAATTTATTAATATTTAAAATAAGTACTTTCGCTTGTTAATTATTAAGTAATTACTAGTTTTAATATTAATTATTTTTTAAATATTAGACACCGCGAATCCGTCTCGCTAAAGTTATTCGACTTATACTATACTTTTTTACTATAAAAGTATAGTTAGATTATTTTTCAAGATCTAGCGATTCTAACTCTGTAATCGCCTTATCGATTGGAGCTATATTTATTAAATTATAGCGGTTTGAAGATGATAAAAAAGTTGGTGAAATTGAAGTTTTCGGGCGTCAGGTGGGGACGGGCGTCAGGTGATCAAGTACGGTATCTAGCGCCCAACCTTCGCTGATACCAAGTTGAGAAAGGCGAATATTAGCCATTTCTCGTACATGGGATGGCCAAGGAGGTGCTCCACGTTGATCTAGTGATAATATCTATCGAACTAGCGAATATTCTTTATTTTGAGTCATTTTATGACTATTTGCGCGTGACTCTACTCAAAAAATATGGCCATTTAATCATCGTTGGATGATTGTACATGGAATATTATAAAGACGTGCTGCTTCGCGAGTATAGCAGTGACTGCTAGTAGAATCCTACCCTCTTGCTCTGCTGAATTTCTTAGGGTTTGGCGCAATTTTGGAGGCGTGGTTGGTGGTTGAGTTGAGCGAGGCTTTCGACCGCAGCCAAAACCCGTGAGTTGGCCCACTCGCTTGCGTGACCCGTTTGCTTACCGTACCTGATCACCTGACGAACATCCCCACCTGACGAACAATTTCACCGACATTTCCAACATCTTCAAAGAGCCATATCTCAACTAATATAACTTCAATTAATAAAGCAATTATAGAATTAGAGTCCTTAGCACTTAAAGAACGACCTAGTTTCTCTTCTATAGCGAAAAAATACAATATTAATTAAATAATTCTAACTAGACGGTTTCGCGGTGTCTAATATTTAAAAAATAAGTAATATCAAGAACAGCGACTTCTCAATAATTATTAATTAAAAATACTTATTTTTAATATTAATTAATTAAGCGAGAAAGATCTTTATATATTATAAAAGATATTACGCAATCTCGCTTATAAAATAAGCGAATATTAATCTAGAAAATAATAACCAAGCCGTTTCTTAAAATAATATAATAACAACCTTATTTCTTATTATATAACAGGAATCGATTCATCTCAAAAAAGAACCGATTTAGTATAGAAATATATATTATACTTTAAGCTTTTAACTCGCAAAATATATAAATATAGTATATAGTAAAAAGATATCTATAATATAGATAAAAAGAGCTTCTTAATTAAAATATTTAATAAAATAAAAAGAATCTTCTCTAAGCAATTATTTAAGTAAAATAGTTTAAAATAATAGCTTTAGAATAGTAATCATAAGTAGATTACTATAATTACTTATATCTACGCGAATAAGATCTTACTATCCTCGGATCTTATATATTAAGCTGCCTTTTTAAAGCTTTAAAATATATAGCTTTAAAACTTTGATTCTTCTCTTTATCTTTATTTCTTTATATCTTTATCTTCTAGATAGACCAATAATAAGCTCAGATATATATAATTATAAGATATATTTAATTAAGAGATAAAAAATAAAGTAAAAAAATATTAGAAACTTCTTATTCTCGATAGCTACAAATCTTATATTAATATAAAATTTTTTAACTACTATAAAATAAATAAGATCTTTTTAATAATCTACTCACCTTATTCTATATATTCGCTATAACCGCTTAATATCGGAATCTTTAGACCTTTATCTATAGTATATAGTACAGAGTTAAAATAATTTCTTTATTAATTTTAAGATTTTTATTATATTATAAAAAAAGACTTTTTTTATTTTTTCTAGCTATTATAGAAGAGGGCTTTATTACCTAAAAATATTAATTCTTTATAGAAAAACGTAAACGTTTAGCTATTAAATCCTAAGATTATTTTATCACAATTTAATTAAAAAAACAATAATCAGTCTTTATTTAGTAGCTTATCTCGCTCAATACTAGATACAGAGGATTAGAGAAAAATTAAAAGACTTCTTAAGTATATAATTACCAATTTATACAATTAAAAAATAAAAAAATTAAATTCTATAATATATTATCTATCTACAAAGAATATCATTCTAAAGCTATACTACTAAGACCTTAAAAAAGCTCTTTTTTAAGAAAAAAAGAAATACTAGCGAAATAAATCTTTTTTATTTAAATTATAAGCTTCTAAAAATAATTATACGGTATTTTATTCTCCCCGCAAGATTTAGCAAGCCCGTGATCTTCAAGCAGAGAAAGATAAAACTATATAATTTATTAAAGTTTTAAAAAAAAAGAAAAGACTTTATAAGTAGTAAGAGAAAGAGGAAAAAAAACTTTTAATTAAAAAATATAAGCAAATTCGCGCTTCTAATTAAGAAATAAGACTCTGTAAAGTAGAAGAAAAAAAATAGAAAAAGTAGGATAATTAGCTCGCTAAGTAAGTTAATATACAGATTTAAAATAATTTTAATATTGTTTAAAAAAATAAAAATAATACTTCAGCAACTCTAAAGCCAAAAGAATTAAATACTAGAGCTACTATAGAGCCTAAGATTATTAATAAAGTCTTTTTAACACTTAATCGCAGAGGTAAACAGATTAGGCTCCCACAGCGCTTTTACGATTAAAAAAAAATTTGTATAGCTTCAATTTTATATATATTTTAATCCGCTCAAAAAGTTCTATATAATTCGAAACATATGTGGCTGTACGACTTCAATTCCTACGTAGGCGCTGAGTTGAAAAGCGTTCGTCAGGTGGGGATGTTCGTCAGGTGATCAGGTACGGTACCGATTACCTTAGTACTGACGGCAAATCCCGACATCATTTCAAATTGTGGAATCTCTCTCTTCGGTGATAAATTCCGCCATGGCCCGCATCACATTTTAAATACTCGGAGATAAGAAAGCTATCTATCGACGTTATGACTGTTTCCCGAGGACAATACCCACAGGGCTGGCAGAGACCCCTGTCATGCAGTATTCTCTACAGATCAATATTTAGTGCATGGGACCACAAGGATCTCGTATATAGGCACTTGGGCAACCTTTCTCTACCCCAGGGGCCCCCGGGCGCCGGACGTCCGGCGGATCTAGGGTCGCGCGGGTCGGTCTGGTGCTAGGGTTTGGGGTGGACGTCCGGCGGATTTCTACTTACTATCCAGTACTTTTAGACCTCTCGGGATTAGAGTGTTCTAAAACTAGGCTAGCCAGTTTCCTAGCTACTAAACTTTCTATAGGTAAAATCTAGAACTAATTATTTTTAATTTAGATAAGATAAAGTAATTTATAGTAGATAGATTAAAAATAAAAATTTTTAATAGGATTTAATTCCGAGCAAGCGAGTAAGTAAGTAAGTAATTAATAATATATATTATTATTTTTTATAGCTTTTATCTTTTTTTTTAAAATATAATCTATTCTTTTACTGCTGCTACTATAATAATTATTTAATAAGATAACTACTAGAGGATATTTTATTTTTTTTTTTTTTATTATCTTAATTCTTTACCCTCTTCCTCTTATACTATAAAAACGCGAGATTAATCTAATATAGCTAATTAATTTTTTAAATATATTTTATCTTTATAAGTTATTATCTATTATTAATACTAGTACGGGATATAGTCTGTAGAGATAAAGTAATATTTAAAATAATAATATTAGCTTAATTATTAAATAGTTTATTTTATCTTATAGATAATCCGATAGTAGATTAATATTATTTATTAAAATTAGATAATTTCTATTTTTTATATATTAAATATACCGCTACTAATTATCTTCTATTATTTACGTAAGATACTCTACCGTTAGGAGCTGATAATATACTATTATTTTATTATAAATATAAAATCTATATAAAAATATTAGTAGACGGTTTATTAATAGTTCTAGTATTTTAAATAAGATTATATATAGCTATTTTAATATATTAAGCGCTAGATCGAGCTGTAGTAGTTATATAAGCTAGTATTATACTAGTAGCTTTTTTTATTATAAGCTAGTTTTTACTATATCTATATCCGCTTTTTATATAGTTATCAGCCGCTACTACCGTCTCTAGATTAGACATAGTAAGCGGTAGATATAATAGTATAGATTTAGAAATAGATAGAGATTATACGTATAGAGACTTTTATAGAAGCGGTTTAATTATATAATATAAATTTATAGCTATATATAATCCGATAGATTAAATATTTATAGAAGATCCTTCTAAAAGATCTATTTTATAGTATTAAAGCTTCTAATCTTAATTTTAATCTGACTAATCTAATTAAGTAGGAGATATAGATATTATTTTATATAGTAGACTAATTAGTCTAGAAAAGTTAGTAAATAATATAGCAGTATAAATAGATAATCTATATAAAGACTATATATATATAGATAGGTAAGCTACTATATTAGTTATTATAGATATATATAAATAAGATAAATATATAGAAATATATATAGCTATAATAGCAGATTCTAGACTTCTTCACGCGGATCTAGTATTTATATAATTAGACTAGCCTCCTCTACTAGTTTATTACGCGGTAATAGGCCCGGTAGATATAGCTATAATAACTAATTAAGTATCCTAAGCTATAGTTAGAGCTATAGATAATTAATAAAATACTATAACTATAGCTACTTAAGTAGTAGAAATAGATATATCTAGAGTTCTATATTAAGCTACTTAACTAGCGGTATTATAGCTATAAATATAAGAATATATTAATCTACACGATAGCGGTACTTAGCTATAAGATAGAGAGCTAGTAAGATCTTAAAAGCTATCTTCTAATTTTTTTCTAAATAATTAAGCTCGCGCGGTTCTTTATAATAGAGAAGATACTATAGCTAAATTTTATAGCACTATAGATTATATAGATATAATAGGATAAGTAGATTATAATCTTATAAATATTATAAAATATAGATAATAAGCTAAAGGCTTTAAAGAATAAAAAGTATATTAGTAAATTAATAGTAGATAGTTTAATTCTTAGTAGTCTAATAATTAATAGTTCTAATCTAGAGGATTATTTTTAGATATTAGTTAGCTAGCAGTTAATTATAATTCTATATATTTATCACGTAAGTAAGCTCTTTTCTAGTATAAATCTTAATATCTCTAGCCTCTTAGAGCAGAATAGATCTAGAAGTTAAAATAACTAGTTTAGTATAGGTTTTAATATTTCTGTCTATCTAGTATAGCGCGATCCTAATAGTTCTAATAGTTCTAATAAGCCCAGCACGTCTAGTAGTAGCTAAAATAACTAAAATAGCTAAGATCTATATATAAATTATATATTCTAGGACTAGCTAGAGTAGATAGTATAATAGTTTATAATATATGGTAGCTATAGCTCTATATAGATCCTATTAGATTAGTATATCTACGGGCTGCGGGTCTATTATAATATTATTATTCCGGGCTATATTATATAATAGAAGGCTAATAAGTTATTTTATAAGAAGCTATAATTTATTATAAATAACTTCTAGGGCTTTATCTATAGACTAACTAGAGTAGTCTAGGATCTATTTAACTAGCTTTTTTTTAGTTTTTTAAAGTAGTTAGTGTTCGCTATTCTATAAGACTAGCTCTATAATAATTCTATATAGTTAAAGATCGGCTGGAGCTTCTTATATAATAGTTAGATAATATAGCTAATAGAGGACTATTAGTAGCTAATTAATTAGATCTAGATTGAGCCGGCGCTATAGGAATAGTTTATTTAGACTTATTATTACTATCTTCTTAAATTCCGCGCCTACTTTTAGTAGATTATTAAATTCAAGAAAAAGCTAGCGGTATTAGTTTATATTATTAATAAATAGCCGGCTAGGGTGTTTAAGTTATTTAATATTTAGTATATAAATATTAATACGAACGTGCAGCGAAATATATATATTAATAATAGATTTATTACGCTAATCTTCGCGTACTATAAGAGATTCTACGCTAGTAATAATATTAAGATTATTTATTAATATATACTGCGGGAGGTAAGCGAGCTAATTATTTATTATTTTTAACTAGTATAATTATTTATAAAATAGCTTAATAACTAGCTTAAATAGTAGATCTCTATATCCCGCGAGTCTTTATTACTATATTAATAGACGCTATTCTAGAATCCTAATTTAGATATCTAGCACGCGTGATTCTTAAAGCGGTTCCGGAAGATATTAAAGTAAAAGATATAGTAATAGTTTAATTAACTAATTTATATAACTGTCTATTAGAATATTACTATTAAGATTAGCTGATAGTTTATATAAGCTGATAATTAGTTTCTATAGAACTAAGTAGAGCGGGCGGAGCGGAAATATATAATAATAGGAATAATAATAAAAATAAGAATAAATAATTCTAATAATAAAGCGGTTTTAAATAATAAATAGTAGTAGAGCTATATCGCGGATCTGTAGATAGTCTATTTCTTATATATAGCTAGGATAATCTATAATTATAGACTGATAGAGTAGACTAGAACTATTATTTACTAGTAGAAGATATTTTATTTTTCTAATATTAATTAGTACTACTTTTTTAGCTTTACCTCGGCCTAGTTTAAGTCTCTATTAATATTAGAAAAGCGCAGGCGGGTTTTATAAGAGAATATAATTATAAAATAATAGATTTAGCGACGGCACCGGCTCTAGTAGGCTGATATAATATAGATAATATAGTGGCTGGTTTAGTAGCTTAATTTTAAGCTGCGGGAGGTGTAGGATCTGGTATTATAAATAATTTAAAACTATAAAAGTCTAGTAGTCGCGGTGATATCTACTAAAGATAATAAAAATCTATTATTTCTATTTTCGGCCTACTCCACAAGACCTGGAGCAAGTCAGGTAGATTGGACCTAGGGTGCCGAACACAATATCCTGTGATTGGCCATCTACCCGTCTTAATTATATAAGTTGGGTTATTATTTTATTATAGGTTGGATTTAGCTTTCCGTGATTCGATTATGCTTAAACTTAGACCAGTTATTTAATATTTATTTATTTAGAAGTTATCTTAATTTTATAATAATTTATTACAGATTACGACTGTAGTCCTTAATTAAAATTTAATATTATTTTTATTAAGATAAGATACTAAAATAGTATAGCTATACTATTTCTATTATATTAGTATTATAAACTAGTATAGATCTAATAAAAAATCTAATATATCTAGAAATATATATATCTCTATTTAGCTAAACTCTCGGATTTTTTTTTATTAAAAATCCTTATTTTTTAAATTTATTTCTTATATTTTTCTCTAATCCCATCCACACCAGATACTTAGCTATAAGAATATATTTTATTTTTACTTATTTTTTATTTTTATTTAATTATAGAACTATTATTTTTTATTTATACTAGTTAGCCTAGCTACTATAGAATATTAGATTTTTATTTAAATAGAAATATTATCCGTGATTATTTGTAATATCTACTATTATAAGATATAGCCTAATAAAGTTTAATATTATTTAAAGAATAGGGCCTATCTATTAGTAATATACTAAGATATTATCTAGATTAGTAAGACTATTTACTAGTAAATAAACTTAAAATATACTCTTATAGAGATCGACTAATTTTAATAATTAAAGTAATCTATTCCTAGCTTAAAGATATATATCGGTAGTATATTATATTAGCGAGATAATATATACCGATATATAATCTGGAATATTAAAATTATATACGAATACTAGTATAAGGTATATTAATAGTTTTAGTATTCTAGATATAGCTGGATTTTCTAGATTAAATAGAAATAAACTAATTCTCAGCTTATATAAGTATATATCTTAATTTCTTACTAGTATATATTTTCTATTTAATATAGCTTCTAGAATATTCTTATTATCTATAATAAAGATCTTTCTTCTAGTAATTCCGATATGATCGAGTAGATATTATAGAAAGTTAAAATTATATAAATTAAGATTTAGACTATCTAGAAGATGTAGAAAACTATTTAGATATATAATATTATTAATACGAATTTATAGCTTCGAATAATTAGATAGATTATATATCTAGAAGATATTATCTTATATAATTTAATATATAATATCACCACATCTAAGATTAAGGAGAATATTATAGCGTCTAATAATCTAATTAAGTAGGAGGTATATTGATTATAGATAATAATAGAATAGCTTATATATAAGTACTAGTAGATAGTCTAATATAGTAATTTTTTAATTTAATTTATTATGATTTAGTTTAACGCCGGAGTCGCGCCCCTGTATTAGTTATTATAGATATATATAGATATTAATAGTATTACTAAATATATCTAGCTGTAGTAATAGATTCTTATATTTATTATCCGCACGCAGGTTCTTTATAAGTGGATTAATTTTTTATATAGAATAATTCTTTAGTAGTATAAGTAATAGTGGTAGCTATAGGTATTAGTTACGTAGTCTAAGTCTAAGTCCGAGTCCGAGTTATAGAATAAAGGTATTAAGATCGATCTAATAGTTAAGTAGATAATAAATTTATTAAAGTAATAATATTTAAAGTTCTATATTAAGCTACTAAACTAGAAGTAGCGGGGATATAAGTATAAGAGTATATTTATATATATTATAATAATATAGGACTAGAACTATAATTAATAGTAGAATATTAAAAGCTATCTTCTAATTTTATTATAAGTAATTAAGATAGCGCGGTTTATAATAATATAAAAGACGCTATAGCTAGATCCGGATTTTAAGATAATTATCTAGATCTAATTATAATAGACTAGTTATATATAGTAGATACTAATTAGTATAGATAATACGCTCGAGGATCTAATATTGGATAAGAGATATAATAATATAGATAAAAAGACTATTTATAAATCAAATATTAGAGTATTATTATCTCTCTTATTATTTCCTATATTATTTATATAGGCTAGTAGCTAGGAGCTCTAGTTATTAATAGCTTTTTAGATCTACTATATAAGTAAGTTATTCCAGGAGTAGATTAAGTAGATAATATAAATATTTATAATATAGAATATGGCCGAGCTGATATAGATATTACTAGATTAGTGGATATATAGACTAAAAATCTATTATAATACTATAATAGCCGGGTATATTATTTAGTATAGAAGTAAGGAGATTAGATATTAATATTTATAGTTTATTATTGGTGATTTTCGCGGGTTTATATATAGACTAGTAGGAGTTATATAGCAGATCTTATATAATATACTAAAAATCTAATAGGCGCAGGAGATTCTGGCTATTTTATAATATATTATTTATAATAATCCTATATAGTAGATAGTAGAATGAAGCTTTTTAAAAGATAGGTGTATATAGTAGCCGGTTGATAGGTAGTAATAGATTTATAATTAGATATAAGCTAAGTTGGCGCTATAGATATATTTAATTATATAATAATATTAATATTAACTATACTTTCCGACTGTAGTATAGTACTTTTAGTAGATAGCTTGTTTTAAAGAAAAGCTGGCTATACTAATATAGGTAAGTAGCGGATAGCTGGTATAGATGTTCGAGTTATTAAATATCTAGTATATTAATATAATAACTAACTGATAGTGTAATATATATATTAAAGACGGGTTGGTGGCAATGATTAGTGTATATTATAAGAAGTTTTACGCTAGTAATAATATTAAGTTAATCTACTAATATCTGCCGTAGGAGGTCGGAGAGCTACTAATATAGTATTTATAATTTATTCTATTATTTATATAGTAGCTGAAGGTGTAATAGATATAGTAAAAATTACTATTTAATCTGTCTATGTGTTTTTTTCACCGGGAGAATATATTTGTTTAAGACTTTAATCTTAGAATCTAATACTAGTAGTTCTTAGAGCGGCTGTAAGAGATATTTAAATATAAGATATAAATATAGTTATGTATATTAGTTTATCTTTAGGCGTATTATAAAATTATTATTAGGATTAGCTGATAGTTCCTATAGCTGTCTAATATATTTATATATAATATATAAGAGGTGTAGAAGGAGATAATAGTAATATTTAATTTTAATATAGAGGATAGAATAGATATAGAGTAATAAATAGATTATATTATAGATCTATAGGCGGCGTACTCGTCTTATTTAGCTAATATTATATACGCGCGCGAGATCCTAGAGTAGGCGGATATAATAGTATATTAATAGTAGCTATTCCGGCTCTCTAATACGGACTAGTACTAGTTTTTAATATTTATATTAGTAATATACCCGTTATTTATACCGGCTGGTATCGAACTACCGTAAAAGTAGTTTTTATAAAAGATAGAGATAGAGAAGAATCAGTTTATCTAATAATATAGATTGTATATAACTGATCTAGGTTAGGCGCTATGCGCGATAAGTAGATAGGTGTATATTATATTATAGAAAATCTAGGATCTGGCTATCCGGGTAATCTAGAATAGACTGAGTCTGGTAATTATAATAATATCTATTAGTAGAAAGAAGAGTATATTATTTATACTACTAGTATTTATTATATTTAAGAAGATAATAATTATAATAGTTTTATTAATAGTACTCCGCGGGAATATAATATAATAGTATTAAATACTCGAGATTTTATATATAATATAAAAAAGCCGGCAGCCTCTAGATAAGATTATAATTATATTAATTATATCTAAGTTAGCTATTATAGAGAACTTTTAGATATTTATAAATTAGTTATAGTAGATACAGCGGCTGGACTAGATTATAATTAATAAATATTATATAATACTAAATAAATAATAGGATTTCTAGCCGGAGTTGTGGTAACTAGAACGGTTAGATTATATCTGTATATAAATAGTGCTACTAATAGCTATATTATTATCTTAACTAGAGCCCGCGCTATAGTAGTATATAGAATATATGTGCGGGTTAATATATTTATTCTAAGATTATACTAGCTGGCTTAATATCGCGTATTAGATATAATAGCTTATAATCCTCGCGTGAATAGATTCTGATTAAATAATTAGCGTGATAGTTCTAATATTTCTTATAACACGGATCTAGTAGATCCGAGATAGAAAGGTGATTATATATAGATCTATAATTAGCTAGATAGTTACCGTAGCCTAGATATTAATATATAAAGTATTTTATAATATATAGATTGATAAGAGCTCTATTCTAGAATAGTTTACTACTAGCTAGACACGGGTGATTATAGTTATTAGTATATTTAAGATAAAAATAGATATTTTTAATATCCAAAATATTATCTATCTCGGTATATCCTAATTCTTACTAGATTATAGATAGGAGAGTGGACGCGCCGGCCGGAATAGATAATTTAGTAAGATGATTATTATTTAGTCTATTAAGAAAGCTTACTTTACAGCTAATATCTTAAATAATATTTCTATTCCACAAGACCTGGAGCAAGTCAGGTGTATTAGACCTAGGGTGCCGAGCGCAACGTCCTGTGATTAGCTATTTATCCGTTTTAATTATATAAGTTAGATTACTACTTTATTATAGGTTGGATTTAGCTTTCTGTGATCTAATTATACTTAAACTTAGATTAGTTGTTTAATATCTATTTATTTAGAAGTTATCTTAATTTTATAATAATCTATTATAGATTGCGACTGTAGTCCTTGATTAAAATTTAATATTATTTTTATTAGAGTAAGATACCAAGATAGTACAGCTGTACTGTTTCTACTATATTAATATTATAAACTAGTATAGATCTAATAAATAATCTAATATATTTAGAAATATATATATCTTTATTTAGTCGAACTTTCGGACTTTTTTTTACTAGAAATCCTTATTCTTTAAACTTATTTTTTATATTCTTCTCTAATCTTATCTATATTAGATACTTAGCTATAAGAATATATTTTATTTTTACTTATTCTTTATTTTTATTTAACTATAGAACTATTATTTTTTATTTATATTAGTTAGTCTAGCTATTATAAAATATTAGATCTTTATCTAGGTAGAAATATTACTTATAATTATTTATAATATTTACCGCTATAAGATATAGCCTAATAAAGTTTAATATTATTTAAAGAATAGGGCCTATCTATTAATAATATACTAGAATACTGTCTAGATTAGTAAGACTATTTACTAGTAGATAAACTTAGAATATATTTTTATAAAAATTAACTAGTCCTAGTAACTAGAGTAATCTATTCCTGGTCTAGAACTATATACTAGTAGTATATTATATTAATAAGATAGTATATACTAATATATAATCTAGAATATTAAAACTATATATAAATACTAATATAAGATATATTAATAGTTCTAGTATTCCGAACATAGTCGGATTTCTTGGATTAAGTAGAAATAGGCTAATTCCTAGCTCATATAAGTATACATCTTAGTTTCCTACCAGCGTATATTTTCCACCCGGCACGGCTCCTAAAATATTCCTATTATCCGCGATAAAGATCTCCTTTCTAGTAATCCTAATATAATTAAGTAGATGCTGTAGAAAGTCGAGATTATATAAACTAAAACTTAGATTATCTAGAAAATATAGAAGACTATTTAAATATATAATATTATTAATATAAATTTATAACTTCGGATAACTAAATAGATTATATATCTAAAAGATATCGCTCTATATAATTTAATATATAATATTACTATATCTAAGATTAAAAAGAATATTACAGCGCCTGATAATCCGATTAAGTAGAAGGTATATTAATTATAGATAATAATAGAACGACTTATATATAAGTACTAGTAAATAATCTAGTATAATAGTTTCTTAATTTAATTTACTATAATTTAATCTAATACCAAAACCGCGCCCCCGTACTAGCTACTACAGGCGTATATAAATATTAATAATATTATTAAATATATCTAATTATAATAATAGATTCTTATATTTATTACCCGTATATAGATTGTTTATAAGTAGACTAATCTCTTATATAAAATAACTTTCTAACAGCGCAAGCGATAGTAGTAGTTGTAGATATTAATTATATAGTCTAAGTCTAAGTCCGAGCCTAAGTTATAGAATAAAAATATTAAGACTAATCTAATAGTTAAATAAATAATAAATCTATTAAAGTAGTAATATCTAGAATTCTATATTAAGCTATTAAATCAGAAGTAATAAAGATACGAGTATAAGAGTATACTTATATATATTATAATAGTATAAAACTAAAGCTATAATTAGTAATAAAATATTAAGAGCTATCCTCTAATCTTATTATAAGTAATTAAGATAACGCGGTTTATAATAATATAAAAAATACTATAGCTAGATCCGGATTCTAAAATAATTATTTAGATCTAGCTACAACAAATTAGCTATATATAGTAGATATTAGCTAGCGCGGATAATATACTCGAGGATCTGGCGCTGGATAAGAAATATAATAGTATAGATAAAAAGACTATTTATAGATTAAATATTAGAGTATTATTACTCTTTTTATTATCTTCTATATTATCTATATAGACTAGTAGCTAGGAGTTCTAGTTATTAATAGCTTTTTAGATCCGCTATATAGATAAATTATTCCAGGAGTAGATTAAGTAGATAATATAAATATTTATAATATAAAATATAGTCGGACTAATATAAATATTATTAGATTAGTAAATATACAGGTTAAAGATCTACTATAATATTATAGTAGCCGGATATATTATCTAGTATAGAAGTAAGAAGATCGGATATTAGTATTTATAATTTATTATTAGTGATTTCCGCGGATTTATATATAAGCTAATAAGGACTATATAATAGATTCTATATAATATATTAGAAGTCTAGCAGGTGTAGAAGATCCTAGTTATTTTATAATATATTATTTATAATAATCTTATATAATAGATAATAGAATGGAGCTTTTTGAAGAATAGATATATATAGTAGCTAGTTGATAAATAGTAGTAGATCTATAATTAGATACAGGCTAAGCCGGTACTATAGGCGTGCTTAACTATATAATAATATTAATACTAACTATATTCTCTAACTATAGTATAGTATTTCTAGTAAATAGCTTGCTTTAAAGAAAAGCTAGCTATACTAGTATAAATAAATAATAAATAGTTAATATAAATATCCGAGCTGTTAAGTATTTAGTATATTAATATAATAACTAACCGATAGCGTAATATATATATTAAAGATAGGCTGGTAGCGGTAGTTAATATATATTATAAAAGATTTTATACTAGTAATAATATTAAGCTAATCTACTAATATTTATTATAAGAGATTAGGAAGCTGCTAATATAATATTTATAACTTATTCTACTATTTATATAGTAGCTAGAGGCGTGATAGATATAATAAGAATTATTATTTAATCTATTTATATATTTTTTTTATTAGAAGAATATATTTATCTAGAATTCTAATTCTAGGATTTAGTACTAGTAGTTTTCGGAGCGGCTATAGAAGATATTTAAGTATAAGATATAAATATAATTATATATATTAATCTATCTCTAGATATATCGCGAGATTATTATTAAGATTAATTAATAATTTCTACAGCCGTCTAGTATATTCGTATATAATATATAAAAAGTATAGAAGAAGATAGCGACGGTATTTAATTTTAATATAGAAAATAAAATAGACGCGGAATAATAGATAAACTATATTATAGATTTATAAATAATATACTTATCTTATCTAGCCGGTACTATATACGCGTGTAAGATTTTAGAGTAGATTGATATAATAGTATATTAATAATAACTATTCCGACTTTTTAATATAGATTAATATTAGTTCTTAATATTTATATTAATAGTATATCTATTATCTATATTAACTAGTATTAAGCCGCCGTGAAAGTAGTTTCTATAAAAAATAAAGATAGAGAAAAATTAGCTTATCTAGTAATACAGGCTATATATAACTAATCCGGATTAGGCGCTATACGCGATAAGTAGATAGACATATATTATATTATAAAAGATCTAGAATCTAGTTATTCGAGTAATCTAAAATAGATTAAGTCTAATAGTTTATAGTAATATCTACCGGCGGAGAGAAAAGTATATTATTTATACTATTAATATTTATTACGCCCGGGAGGATAATAATTATAATAATTTTATTAGTAGTACTCTACAGGAATATAATACGGTAATATTAAATATTTAGAATCTTATATATAATATAAGAAAGCTAGTAGTCTCCGGATAAAACTATAATTATACTAATCACGCCCGAGTCGGCTATTATAAAAGATTTTTAGATATTTATAAACTAGCTATAGTAGATACGACGGCTGGATCGGATTATAATTAATAAATACTATATAATATTAAATAAGTAGTAGGACTTCCGGCCGGAGCTATAATAATTAAAATAATTAGATCACACCCGTATATAAATAGTACTATTAATAACTATATTATTACTCTAGCTAGAGCCCGCGCTGTAATAGTATATAGAATATATATATAAATTAGTATACTTATTTTAAGATTATACTAGCCGGTCTAATATTATATATTAAATATAATAGCTTATAATCTTCGCGCAAATAGATTCTAGCTAAATAATTAGCGCGATAGTTTTAATATTTTTTATAGTATAGATCCGGTAGATCTAGGATAGAAAGATAATTATATATAGATCTATAATCAGCTAGGTAGTTATCGTGGCCCGGATATTAATATATAAAGTGTTTTATAATATATAGATTAATAAGGACTCTATTCTAGAATAGTTTACTACCGGCTAGACACAGGTAATTATAGTTATTAGTATATTTAAAATAGAAGTAGATATTTCTAATATTCGGAGTATTATTTATTTTAGTATGCCCCGATCCTTACTAAACTATAAGTAAGAGAGCGGATATATTAATTAAAATAAATAATCTAATAAAATAATTATTATCTAGTCTATTAAAAAAGCTTATTTTATAGCTAATATCTTAAATAATATTCCTACTACCAACTCCGCTAAACTTATTATCTAGTATATAAGAATTACACCTAAAATTAGATACCGACAATATATTTTAGATCTATATTTAGATAAGATAATTAATAGATACTATTAGTAATATTATTAGAATTCTAATATATACGAAATCCGGTATAATAAATATAATCCTAATTAGAAGATATTAGAGTTTATTATTAATATTTTTCTAATTTTAATATTTATATTAATTAATTCTCTTATTTCTAAGATCATTTATAAATCTATTTTAAGTCTAAATATATTCTATAGTCCCGCGTATAGTATTATATCCGGTGCGATATTAATTACTTAGATCGGATATTTATTATCTATCTAATTTCCCGATTTCCCAACTTATACTATTAATAGTAGTCTATACCTCTATTCCAAGCGCTAATATATTATAAGTATTAAGCGCGGATCCGGTCTCCGGAAGCCAGCTTCTATTAATATTACCAAGTAGTAGTAGTAGCGGGTATAGATATAGTAATAGGCTGCTTCTTATCTAGAATAGTAGATTATTAAGTTCTAATTATAGCTAGCTAAGAAATAGATTGAGTGGAAGATATCTCTGTGGCGGAGGCGATATTATATATATATAATCTAAAGCTAGAAGCCTAGCGAGTATAAATTATATTTTTATTAGAATTTCCGCAACGCGCGAGCTTAGGCGTGGATATAGTAGATCTATATAATTTAGATCTAGTATATCCTATACTACGTATATTTCTGATACAAGATACCGCAGTCTATATACTAATAATAAAAATTAGACTATAAGGATGGCCGGTGTACTAAATATATATATAAAGATATCTTGATCCTAATAATAGCTATAATATTATTTAGACTATAAAAGATACAGATCCAGCTGTTATAGCGATAGTAATTATAGCAGTCCGGGATTAATTAGTAAGAACCGCGGCAGGTTATATTGTTTTTCGGGTAAGCTACTAAGAGTGTATATAAATAGCATAGCCAGTTATTTAATATATTTTATTAATTATAAGGAGTTTATAAGGAGCTTAAGACGGCCCACGATATTTATAAAATTTAATAGTTTTTATTTTAGCTGTATACTGTCCGCTCGGTATTATTATTTCTATTTAAATATATAGATTTTGTATTAACTGGCTAAAAAGAATCAATCCCGAAATATATCTATCTATAGATATATATATATATATATAGTTCAGATGGGGAAATATATAGGATTATAATATTATTAATATATTAATGTGAAAGATAGATATATATATAAGAAAAGATAATTAAAAAGTAAAATAGAATTTTATTTAATTATAAAAAATAACTCACAGATAACTCAAAGACCAGTAGAATTAATTATTATAAAGAATATTTAAATAGAATTAAGCTATATAAAAGATATATATTTATTAAAATAAGAAAATACAGAGAATATAAGAAGTAGAAGATATATAAAGATTTGATTAAAAAATATATATTAGGATTTAAGATATTGAAAAATTAGAAATAAAGTTAAATTAAAAATTAGTCAAATTAAATATTTCATATTTAGAATAGATTAGTACTATTCTAGGAGCCTCTGGGCGCTGGATATCCAGCGGATCTAGGGTCGCGCGGATCAGTCTGGCGCTAGGGTTTGGGGTGGACGTCCGGCGGATTTCTACTTGCTATCCAGTACTTTTAGACCTCCCGGGGTTAAAGTATTCTAAAACTAGACTAGCTGGTTCTTTGGTTACTAAACTCTTTATAGATAAAATCTAGAACTGATTACTTTTAATTTAGATAAAATAAAGTAATTTATAGTAGATAGATTAAAAATAGAAATTTTTAGTAGAATTTAGTTTTAAGTAAGCGAGTAAGTAAATAAATAAATAATTAATAATATATATTATTATCTCTTATAGCTCTTACTTCTTCTTCTAAAATATAATCTATTTTTCTACTACTACTATTATAATAACTATTTAATAAGATAACTATTAAAAGATATTTTATTTTTCTTCTTTTATTATCTTAGTTTTTTACCCCCCTCCTCTTATACTATAAAAATATAAGATTAATCTAATATAACTAATTAGCTTTTTAAATATATCTTATTCCTACGGGTTATTATCTATTACTAATACTAATATAGGATATAACCTGTAGAGATAGAGTAATATCTAAAATAATAATATTAGCTTAACTATTAAATAGTTTATTTTATTTTATAGATAATCTAGCAATAGACTAATATTACTTATTAAGATTAGATAATTCTTATCTTTTATATACTAGATATACTACTACTAATTATCTTCTATTATTTATATAAAATACTCTACTACCGGAAGCCGGTAATATACTATTATTTTATTATAAATATAAAATTTATATAAAAGTATTAGTAGACGGTCTATTAATAGTTTTAATATTTTAAATAAGATTATATACAACTATCCTAGCGCGTCGAGCGCTAGACCAAACTATAATAATTATATAAACTAATATTATACTAGTAGCTCTTTCTATTATAAGCTAGCTTCTACTATATTTATATCTACTTTCTATATAGCCACCAGCCGCCACTATTATCCCTAGATTAGATATAGCAGGTAATAAATATAATAATATAGGCCTAGAAGCAGGCGAAGACTATATATATAAAAACTTCTATAGAGATAGTCTAGCTATATAATATAAATTTATAACTATATATAATCTAGTAAATTAAATATCTATAAAAGATTTTTCTAGAAAATCTACTTTATAATATTAAGACTCCCGACTCCGATCTTGATCTAGCTAATCTAATTAAGTAAGAGATATAAATACTATTCTATATAATAGACTAGTTAGCCCGGAAGAGTTAGTAAATAATATAGTAATACAGATAGGCGATCCGTATAAAGACTATATATATATAGGCGGGCGAGCTACCGTATTAATTATTATAGATATATATAAATAAAATAAATATATAGAAATATATATAATTATAATAGCAGATTTTAGGCTTCTTTACATGGATCTAATACTTATACAACTAAGCCAGCTCCTCCTACTAGTTTACTACGCGGCAGCGGGCCCAGTAAACACAATTATAATAGCTGATCGAGCACTCTGAGTCACAGTCGGAGCTATAAGCGGTTAATAAGATACTATAATTATAACTACTCAAGCAGTAAGAGTAGGCGTGTTTAGAGTTCTATATTAAGCTACTTAATTAGTAGCACTACAGCTATAAGTATAAGAGTATACTAATCTATATAATAATAATACTTAACCGCGGAATAAAAGATTAATAAGATTCTAAGAGCTATTTTTTAATCCTCTTTTAAGTAATCAAGCTCGCGCGGTTTTTTATAATAGAGAAGATACTATAGCTGGATCCTATAGTATTATAGATTATATAGATATAATAGAATAAGTAGATTACAATTCTATAAATACTATAAAATATAGATAATAAGCTAAAGATCCTAGAGAATAAGGAATATATTAATAGATTAGCAGCGGGTAGCTTAGTCTCCAACAGCCTAATAATTAGTAGCTCTAATCTAGGAGATTACTCTTAGACGCTAGTTGACCAGCAGCTAATTATAATCTTATATATTTATTACGCGAGTAAGCCTTTTTCTAGTATAGATTTTAGTACCTCTAGCCTCTTAGGGCGGAGTAGATCTAGAAGTTAAGACAACTAGTCTAGTATAGGTTTTAATATCTCTATCTATCTAATATAGCGCGGTCCTAGTAGTCTTAATAATCCTAGCGGGTCTAGTATATCTAGTAGTAGCTAAGATAGCTAGAATAGCCAGGATCTATATATAGGCCGCACGTTCTAGGACTAATTAAAATAGATAATACAGTAGTTTATAATACGCGGCAGCTATAGCTCTATATAGATTCTACTAAATTAGCGTATCTATAAGCTATAGATCTACTACAATACTACTATCTTAGGCTATATTATATAATAGAAGGCCGACGAGCTACTTTATAAGAAGCTATAGTTTATTATAGGCGACTTTCGGGATTTTATTTACAGACTAACTAAAATAGTCTAAGATCTATTTAACCAGCTTCTTCTTAGCTTCTTAAAGCGGTTAGTATCTACTATCTTATAGAACCAGCTCTATAATAATCTTATATAGTTAAAGATCGGCTAGAGCTTTCTATATAATAGCTGAATAATATAGCCGGTAAAAAACTACTAGTAGCTAATTAACTAGATCCAGACCGAGCCGACGCTGTAGGAATAGTTTATCTAGATTTACTATTATTACCTTTCTAAGCTCCGCGCCTACTTCTAGTAGATTATTGAATTTAAGGAGAAGCTAGTAGTATTAGTTTATATTATTAATAGATAGCTGGCTAAGACGCCTATTCCACAAGACCTGGAGCAAGTCAGGTGGATTGGACCTAGGGTGCCGAACACAACATTCTATAATTAGCTATCTATCCGTCTTAATTATATAAGTTAGATTATTACTTTATTATAGGTTAGATTTAGCTTTCTATAATCCGATTATACTCAAACTTAGATTAATTATTTAATATCTATTTATTTAGAAGTTATCTTAATTTTATAATAATCTATTACAAATTGCGACCGTAGTTTTTAATTAAAACTTGATATTATTTTTATTAGAGTAAGATACTAAGATAGTATAGTTATATTATTTTTACTATATTAGTATTATAGACTAGTATAGATCTAATAAAAAATCTAATATATCTAGAAATATATATATCTCTACTTAACTAAACCTCCGGACTTCTTTTTATTAGAAATCCTTATTTTTTAAACTTATTTCTTATATTCTTCTTTAATCCTATTTATATCAGATACTTAGCTATAAAAATATATTTTATTTTTACTTATTCTTTATCTCTATTTAATTATAGAACTATTATTTTTTATTTATACTAGTTAGCCCAGCTACTATAGAATATTAGATTTTTATTTAGGTAGAAATATTATCTATAATTATTTATAATATCTACTGTTATAAGGTATAGCCTAATAAAATTCAATATTATTTAAAAAATAGGACTCATCTATTAGTAATATATTAGGATACTATTCAGATTAGTAAGATTATTTACTAGTAGATAAACTTAAAATATACTTTTATAGAGATTAATTAGTTTTAATAATTAGAGTAATCTATTTCTAATCTAGAAATATATACTAGTAGTATATTATACTAATAAGATAGTATATACTAGTATATAATCTGGAATATTAAAACTATACGCGAATACTAGTATAAGATATACTAATAGTCCTAGTATTCTAGACGTAGCCGGATTTCCTAGATTAAATAGAAATAGGCCGATTCTTAGCTTATATAAATATATACTTTAGTTTCCTATTAGTATATATTTCCCACCCGGTACGGCTTCTAAAATATTTCTATTATTTATAATAAGGATCTTTCTTCTAGTAATCTCGATATAATCGAGTAGGCGTTATAGAAAGTTAAGATTATATAAATTAAAACTTAAACTATCTAGAAAATACAGAAGACTATTTAGATATATAATATTATTAATATAAATCTATAACTTTAAATAACTAGATAGACTATATATCTAGAAGATATCGCCCTATATAATTTAATATATAATATCGCTATATCTAAGACTAAGAAGAATATTACGGCGTTTGATAATTAGGGTTTACATTAGGGTTTACATTAGGGTTTACA